>CM060076.1:36749913-37157413 GCA_030533445.1 Cyprinodon diabolis
GTTTAAAACCTCGAGTTTATGAAACAAGATCCATTTGGCTTTGAAATTATGGATTTATTTATTTTTATTATTATTGGTAGCCAATACTTGTATTTTAAGGGTCTATCCAGCTACAATCCTTTATACCAATCTCCTTGTATTTTTATAGACCTAAGCTCAGATTAAATCAGATAGATGGGTTGGATTAAACCCCAGAATGTTTAGAGCTAAACCATGGGACACCATTCAAGGACCGGTAGTGGCAGAATCATGCTCCTGGGCTGTTCGTTACCAAAGAGATGGAATAAGAGACTGTTATAAATCCATCCTTACAACTATGTCAGATATCTCAAAAAGCGCTTATTAAAAACTAAGGATCTGCAGTGAACAGTGAAGGTGTCTAAGGCAGAAAACTGCAGGAAGAAAACACAGGTTAGTGACCACGTCTATCTGGCAGAGGAAGATTATGAAGTGTCAGTCACTAACCTGGTCTTAAAGTTCAGTCCATGCCCAGAGTATGAGGTGATAGCTGGTCGGCTACCAACACTACGCGTCGAATGCTGGCCAGAGTGCCAGATGTTAAAACCCCAAAGACTGAAGAACAAGCAGGAGATCAGATCCAAGCAGATGAAGAATGGCCGGACTATCCAGAGGGCGAAGCCAAAGCCAGAGTCGAAGAGATTCACAGGAATCAGGGCCAGAAGATCAGAAATCCAAATATGAAATCAGCGACAGGAAGCAGTTCCAGGCTCACTAAACCAGCAGAATCCAGCAGGAGTCCGAAGACAGGTTAGGCAAACAGATCAGAATGGGAACAGGCAGGCTCAGAGGTCCAAAGGCAAATGGCTTACCAAGGGCTCAAATAATCTGTCACAGATGACTGGAAAAAGGCAGGTTAAATAGAGACTAGAGCAGGTGACACAGGTGAGCGGTAATGAGAAAATGGGCAGAGCTAGATGAAATGAGCAATCAAGTCAATCATCAGCACCAATATTATGACAAACCATGCTATGTATGACTGTAGATATTAATATCCCAAATTATCATAAGGGAGAAACTTTGTTGATGTTCAAGAAATTTTCAACCTCTTAACTTGAGTTTAACATAGAATTAGATTAGCTCTGCCCTACCACTTTTTACCAATACCTGATCCCTACTATGTTCAATATTGAGAATGGTGCTGATATTAATATGCGATCAAAAACAAAAAACCTTAACTCTAATTACTAAACCAAGAGGAAGAACTGAGAAGAAGAAAAGCAGCAGGTTAACAGTGAGGTTTTCTGCACATCAGGAAAACCTGTTGACCAAATCCTGTTCCAACTCAAATCTGATGGGAACGCTCCCAGAATGAGGAGCTCTCTAGCGCTGTATCTTTGTTTGTACCTAACAGACCTCCCTTAATGCTGTAAGTATAGAAATGTGATGTTCCAACTCCATATAACCTCTTATAGAGCAGCAGCACTGAAGCTGTCGGCCCTAAAAGCAATAGCCCCATTTACACAACCATTTTTAAAATGAGAAAACTGATGAGTATAAATCTCTCGTAAAACTGAACCGGACCGTCCCAAACACAACCTAATTGTGCTAAACTGGTACTAGTTCATCTGTAGGGTTCGCCACTCTTGAGTTCTGGCTCTGTCCTCAAATAACAAAGAGCGCATGAGCAGATCGCCTCATCTTCTTACAGTCAGCCTCCATCATCAGGAAATTTCAGACATTCATAAAAATACAAGCTACCCAACCGTGCCACATGATTTCTAGTGATGATTCTGCTTAGCAGAGTGATGAACCCCGACGTCTGCCGTTGTTTCCTGCATCTGTAATCTCTGATTAGATTATCGTTTGTGGTATACACTTCCCAAAAGCCGACTGTCAAGTTAATTCACAAAAGGCTGCCTTCTTTGCCTGACTCTCCACAAACAACGAAATATCACAATTATAACCAAATTTTCTAAATGTTATGGGTGCCGCCATATTGGTTTGCTTGTTTACATCTAGAGAGCAGTAGTACTGTAGATCGCCACTAGGAGGTGAGGAACTCTGCTAGCATGGTGCATAAATGGTCATATCGAACAGAGCTCGGCGCGCTTAACTAGGGTGGCCAGATGTCCGGCTTTAGGGCGGACAGTCCGGATTTTCATTGCACTGTCCGGCATCCGGCGCCGCATCCAGCCGGACGTGTATTTGCCCTCCTTTACACCCAGATTCCACATACTCTGTCAGTGCTCCGCTCCGCTCAAGTACGTCGTGCGAAGTACTTGTCTATCATGTAAATCAATGAGAGCTGTTCCACATCCTCCGCTACTCCTCCGCACGTCTCTGTCCACGTACGTCTTCTCCGTCTTTCACCGTCAAAATACGGAACTGAGCTCTTTTTGTCTCCGCTCCCGTCAGTCCAGATCAAGACCCGCAATTGCAATCGCACCAAACAGGATAAAGAATGTAGTGAAGACCCGGTTTGTCAAATTAAATTATAGTAAAAACAGGTCGGTTACTAGAAATTAGAGCATAGTTCGTATATATTCCCAAAATTAAGAGCAATTAATTAAATAACTGGATGCAGACTATTGGTGCTTCAACAGACCAAAAAATTCTTATGATGATGAGTTTGGAAGCTGAGAACAAACATAGTTCATACAAACTATGGATGATCCTGTTTATTCCTGTTACAAAAATCCACAGCAGAAAGAGAAAATATTTGGGCAGAAACTGAACATCTGCTGGATGATGATGGGGATTTTTTTTAATATGTCATATTAAATTAAACGTTCACAGGGTTTATACCGGAATGAGGAACTCTAATTTAATGCTCTTTTAATGCTATTAGAAATAATTTTAATTTCATCAACAAGTATCATGTACACAAGTTATTACATGAAATAAGGAGCTGTAAGCACAGTTCCATGACTCAAGTTTGTGTATATATATATATATATATATATATATATATATATATATATATATATATATATATATATATATAGATAGATAGATAGATAGATAGATAGATAGATAGATAGATAGATAGATAGATAGATATCATGGTGAAATCATCTTTACTCTCGACAGGCTGCAGCCATGTCACGAATTCCTCTTTTCCAGCCACTTTTTGACATTTGTATTGTCCTATTCTCTAGCTCTCTCTCCGCCTCAAGCTTCTTTTCCAAACAACTGCTTTATGATCAATTGCAGCAGTTCTGCTCAAATTAATCGTGTCAAAAAATAGTCACTTTTTAAACACCACAATGTATTAAATAAATACAAATGCTGGGAACCAATTCTTTTTTTACATCTCTTTAATATTTTGTTCTATTCAACTACACAAGCATCATCTTTAAACTACTAAGAATTGTACTATAAATGTGACTTTACCCGATTCTTATGTACACCTTAGTAATTGATATGCCGCACAATGTCCTCCTTTTTGGTGTTATAGAAATGGCCACCCTACGCTTAACTGATCCAAGCTCAGCACGGATCGGCTTTCAAAAGGTCGTGTAAATGTGGCTTATGGTTCACCACACATCAAAAGTGATCTATAAATAAGTAAACCTTTTTAAAATTAAGTGTATTTATTCTTAATTTGAGCAGGTAAATACCAACTTAAGCGTGAGCTCTGGAGGCCATACTGAGCGTCTGTAGTGATGAAAGTGGAGTTTCCTCCACATGTGGTTGTTCCCACTCACAGATGCCTGAAAAGTGTCCTCTGTTTGATCTTCACCAATGGCTGGTTGTATTTGCAGCTTATTCGGCTGTTATCATGATTAGCTCTTTAAAACCACTAAGATCAGTTTCACCACTTCAAGCAAAGTTATTATGGTTATTATTGTTCCATTTGAGGATGAAGCAGCTTAAGTTTTCTACACCCACTGGTACTTAGTGTCATACATATGAACTGGAAACCAGAACAGTTTGAGCAGAGAAAAAGATCTCCAGACAAAGCCATCATCGTTCTGCCAGGGCTCACATTGTTTATGTTAAAGTGTAGTACTGTAGTTAATGCAGATCTTGTGTGTCCCTCCAAATACCTTTCTACCAGTGCTGCGCCATGTTTATTGAATGTAGAAAGAGGGGCTAAGGTCATCCTGAGCATCTCTATAGTTATGCTGCTATAGGCTTACACTGCTGGAGGACATAGGGTCCCCTATTTCATCATTCTGCTTCATTCTATCTCTATTCTCCCACTCTGCAGAATCTGCTCTCTCTGCTTTTTCTCATAGTAGCTTCATCTGGTCTGTTCCTGTTTGGCTGTGACTCCATCCTGGAGAGAAATATCACTTGTGCTGCTGCCATCAACTCCTTTGTTTATAGATGTTGGAGCTCGGCCTATTTTTCAGAGTAGTCCTGTTTCTCTGCCTGTGACTGGCTGGATGTGCTTTCTTCATCCTCTGACATGGGAGCTGGCTCGGACCTCGTCTACCTGGCTGTGCTTCTGTCTCCTTGAACCCCAGTCGGTCTCAGCAGATGGCCGCTCACACTGAGCCTGGTTCTGCTGGAGGTTTCTTCCTGTTAAAAGGGAGTTTTTCCTCTCCACTGTCGCTACAAGCATGCTTAGTGTGAGGGATTGCATTCGAGTCAATGCAATCAACTGGTTTTCCTGAGATAGAAAACTTTGAATCAGTCATCCAGTGCAAGGAGGTCAAACCAACATGGAGTCGCTGCAAAGACATGTCAACAATTTGGACCAGCCTACTGCATCGGGTCTTTAGTGTTTCTTCCTCTGTCACTTCATATTAAGCCCACAGTGTGTTCATAGTTCCCATATATATCACATGCGCGTCCCTTATGTTTCTATATGATTCCCATTCTGTACCATGTAGCCACTGGTTAGCTCAAGTGGTGAGTCACCAGTCCTGCAAACAGGAGGCCTGGGTTCCCCTGGCCCCCTGCAAGGGGGGAATAAGCTGCCAGTGTGGTTCCTTAGGCAAGACCCTTCATACTAATGCCTGCTTTCGGGAGTGGTGGCCTAGTAGGCGTTGCAATTGGAATCCTGCTTTCGAACTACCACTCTGGCTCCCTGAGCAAAGACCCCTAAGGGCTGATTATACTCCTGCAGTAGTGTGTCGCAGATATTTTGCCCAATTTTGAAGCTTGGTCTGCCCTATGTTATTCCATACCACAACGCAAGAGGGACAATCAGGAACTAGCTGTGGGTCTAGATACGGCCGAGGCGCGGAGGAAGTGGGGGCAGGTTTGTGCGACAACGGAGGGACATGAGGGTGAAAAAGAGCAGAGATCCAGGTGGAGAAAGGGTCCCAGCGTTCTCGTGCACCTCGCTCTTCTAGCTGGTCCATCTTCACGAGTCGTTTTTCACAATGGCGGTCATACAAACAAAACAAGCCAGTAAGGTACCAAACAGGAAATATGCATAGAGTAGAGCAGATGTAGATTTGACCAATCAGAGGCCTCCTGTCTGCGATCACTCACAATTCCATCACTGCGAATAGACAGGTGTCTGCGGAAGGGTCGGGGGGCGTTAACTGCGACACACACGCAGACAACCTGGTTTCTGAGCATAAAGCAGCTTAAGCACCGCACGATAGCAGCCTGACGCTCCCCAAGGGGATGGGTTAAATGCAGAGAGTTAATTTCGATGTTCTGTACTTCTAAGAGTGTTATGACAATTAAAAAGCTGGATAAAAATAATAATTACTGCTCTGATTGTTTTGTTTTTCCAATTGAAACTCATTGTGTGTGTTTTTTTTTTGTAAGGACCAACATTGTGTTCTGAGTTGCATTTATGAACATATGCATAATGATCTATCTGAACTTCTACTTTATTTGAAGCATAGAGCTAAGACCCTGATAATCATACCCTTGGCTCATAAAGATAGAAAATAAACTTTCGTTATGTTTATGTTTTTATGTTGGACCTGCATAAAAAAGGCCACAAAACTGAGCCAGATTCAAACACGACAATGTTAACAGCACTATGTTAACTTCTTTCATGATGCGTTTAGGGTATCTGTTTGTGACTCTCACTCTGGTGTGTTTACTAACTTTCTGCTGGCTGATTTTGATCATGGTTAGCTCAGTTTCACAGCATTGAGTTTCACTCTCTGTGCAAGAGAGGCGGTGAAGCATTTAGGCAAGAAGAGCATGCAGAATGGATCGTTGTTGTGCTAAGTGGAGGTTATTCAGTTTCAGATAAAAATGCGTTCTGCTGTTTCACTGCTTAACAAGCTCTGCAATGGAAGGTTTTTCAGCTGCCATTGTTCCACGACAATACAGGGAGTGGTCAGTAGATGTGGTGTGTTTAAACTTCTCATTAAAATGTAATTTCCACTCAAAACTAACAGGCAAAAAGGACAATTTGGAAATATTTACAGAACATGTGGTATTTGGATAAAAGTAAATGTGAAATAAACTAAAGGTGAAATACAGGAACACAAAGAATGGATAATCAGACTTTTTTAATCAAATGTGACAGCCGATTAAAACCACCAGCTGTTTATAGAAAATAAATAAAATGAGACCTTCTCTTAGATTCCCACAGTGGGGAAATTGGTCATCAGGGTGGAGCTGTGTGGTCCCACAATGAGAAACAACCAGGAGCAAGTCCTGGTACCATGCAGAAGAATTTTAGCTTCAATCAACTGGTTTTCCTTTGATAGAAAACTTTGAATCAATCTGACTGTATGATCTGGTGAACTGTAAAGTGCCTTGAGATGATACAGTTACTAGCTTAGCCTTTTAGCTTTTCAGTTTGGCTTTTAAAACTGTAAAAACACATGATGAAATGATGAAAACTCAAATAATTAAATTGGAAATAACTTTCTGTGTCACTTCTGGACCTATTGCCTTATTTTATTGTCAATTGGATGAAGATGAGGGATCAGATTTAGTAACATACTCAAAAAACAGCTAATTTAAATTAAATGTACCTCCGCAGAGAATTACTTTAGTTAAAATCAAAGTCACTAAAAAGAAAATTACTTAAGCAGAATTCAGAAAATTGTTCCCAATAATTGAGAAAGAAAAAATATTGTTTTTGTACATTAAAAGAAGCAATAAAAACTGTTTCTTATGGTTTAAAGTGTTAAAGTAAAAGTACTTAAAGTAAAATAAACACATAAGCATCTGGTTCAAAAATGCTAGCATGCTATCATTACTAGCTTAGCCTTTTAGCTCTTTAGTTTGGTTTTTAAAACTGTAAAAAACATGATCAAATGATGAAAACTCGAATAATTAATTTGGAAATAACTTTCTGTGTCACCTCCGGACCTATTGCCTTATTTTATTTTCAATTGGATGAAGATGAGGGATCAGATTTAGTAACATACTCAAAAAACAGCTAATTTAAATTAAATGTACCTCCCCAGAGAATTACTTTGATTAAAATCAAAGTCACTAAAAAGAAAATTACAAAGCAGAATTCAGAAAATTGTTCCCAATAATTGAGAAAGAAAAAATATTGTTTTTGTACATTAAAAGAAGCAATAAAAACTGTTTCTTATGGTCTAAAGTGTTAAAGTAAAAGTACTTAAAGTAAAATAACTACATCAGCATCTGGTTCAAGAATGCTAGCATGCTATCATTACTAGCTTAGCCTTTTAGCTCTTTAGTTTGGTTTTTAAAACTGTAAAAACACATCAAAGATGATGAAATGATGAAAACTCGAATAATTAATTTGGAAATAAATTTCTGTGTCACCTCTGGACCTATTGCCTTATTTTATTTTCAATTGGATGAAGATGAGAGATCAGATTTAGTAACATACTCAAAAAACAGCTAATTTAAATTAAATGTACCTCCGCAGAGAATTACTTTGATTAAAATCAAAGTCACTAAAAAGAAAATTACTTAAGCAGATTTCAGAAAATTGTTCCCAATAATTGAGAAAGCAAAAATATTGTTTTTGTACATTAAAAGAAGCAATAAAAACTGTTTCTTATGGTCTAAAGTGTTCAAATAAAAGCACTTAAAGTAAAATAACCACATCAGCATCTGGCTCAAGAATGCTAGCATGCTACTGTATCATTACTAGCTTAGCCTTTTAGCTTTTTAGTTTGGTTTTTAAAACAGTAAAAAAATCACATCAAACATGATGACATGATTAAAACTCAAATCATTTATTTGGGAATAACTTTCCGTGTCACTTCACACAGGGTGAGAGGAAGAGAGCCACTGTTGTCACAATTTAGGAAACGGAATAGATGCAATAGAAGGTACTCTATGGGAATGAGATGTTTTCCCTGGGAGGCTACTGTTCTCCAGGGAAGCTGCACAGGTTTGAAGAAACAAAAGACAGAATCTCAATGCTGGGTTTGTTGAGCCCCAAAACCAGTTTTTCTCTGCTTTAGACTTGACAATGTATGTTTTTCCTTCACTCCTAATGATTACTGGCTGTTGAGTATCAGGTCTGTTACACAAAATCCCAAAAGGATCCCTTCACAATTAAGTCTACATCTGGATCACTTTTATTTCACCTCACAGTTGCTTGCATACCTTGGCAAACGCGTATTTCTGAGAATGTATAAAATAAATTAGTTCATGGCTGATCCAGTCTGCAGGATGCCAGGCTGATCAACAGTGGTGTCAAAAGTACACACATTTGTTACTTAAGTAGAAGTACTGCAGTTTAAAAACACTCTGGTAAAAGTTGAAGGATCAACTTGACCTCTTTACTCAAGTAAAAGTAAAAAAGCATGTGCTCCAAAAACTACTTAAAGTATAAAGGTATAAAGTAACCTTTAAAAAAACAGCCAGATGCCACTATATGAACTGAAAGCTCAATTTTTCGACTATTTCTAAAAATTCTTAGAGATAGGGCCAAGGATGAGGGAGGTCTTGTTGGTCTCCATCTCTCTCGCCTGTGTCCGACCTTTCAGACATTTCAACATCTTTTTCTGAATCCTACATTGTAGCATGGCATAGACAATTCACGTTTGCAGTTTGAAGAACACCTGCTTGCTTCTGATGATTTCCTTTAGCTAACCAATGAGTGTTTGCTTTCTATGACTCATCCAATTCCACTAGATTTCACTAGATGTGGATGGAGCCAATGATCTGCATTGGATGGAGCACATGACGGGAAATAAATATTTAGAAACATTAAACCGAAGCCACGAGTAACGAGTAACGTTTGTTTTGAAAATGTAAGGAATAGAAAGTACAGATACTTGTGTGAAAATTTTATGAGTAGAAGTCAGAAGTAGGAAGAAAAGTAATAAGTAATGGAGTAAAGTATAGATACCTAAAAAGTGTACTTAAGTACACTAACAAAGTATTTGTACTTAATTACTTGACACCTCTGCTGATCAATAATATCATATCAGGGAGTAGAGGTCTCATGGTTGGAGAGCCAAGCGTTTATGCTCTCTAGAGACCAGTAGATCTTTGGTTTGAAACTCAGACCATCACTATGGGTCCCTGAGCAGGACCCTTAAAACACCACTGTTTAGTCTCCGCCTGCAGATAGGAATCTGATAGCAGACAACTTTGGAGCTGTAGACTGAGAAGTCATGGAGTTCAATTCAATTTGGTTTATTTCTATAGCGCCAATTCACAACACATGATAACATGCTAGCATTACTGAACCAAATGCTAATGTGTGTTTTTTTTTTTTTTTTTTACTTTTAGTACTTTTTCTTTAATATCTAAGACCATGAGAAACAGTTTTCTTACGTGTTTTAATGTACAAAAACACAAAACATTTTTGCTTGCTCAGTTATTGGGAACAATTTTCTGACTTCTGCTTAAGTATTTTTCCTTTTTAGTGACTTTGATTTTAACTAAAGTAATTCTCTGGTGGTATTTTTACTTTAAAATTGGTGTTTTTTGAGTATGTTACCAGCTAGTTACGATAGCATAATAGAATTCTTCAACCAGATGCTAATGTGTTTTTTTTTTACTTTTACCACATTTACCTCAACACTTAAGACCATAAGAAACAGTTTTTCTTGCTTCTTTTGATTTACAAAAAAAAATACAAAATACTTTCTGCTTCCTTAATTATTAAGAATAATTTTCTTTCACTGCAGTGCTTTACTTCTTTCACTTTTCCAAAGTTATTCTCTGAAAGGTATTCTTCCACACAGTGATTGCCATCAGTGTTACTAAACAACATGTGACTAATCTGATGGGAACATTTTGTAGAATTTCCAAACCAACAGAAATGAACTCTAAACTGCTGCGCAAAAAATTTGAACCAAATTAGGTAATTTTTACTTAAAATAAGTTTTTTTTCTTGAATTGAGCAGGCTAGTGAGACACTTCACCAATGGAACAAGAGAATTTATATTTAAAACAAGAAAACGCTATTGCAGTGTCCTGTTTCAAGTGCATAATATCTAATTATCTTACTTTAGGAGTAAATATACTCATTCCATTGGCAAATCGTCTTATTTACCCACTGAAATTAAGGGTAAATACATTTAATTTTAGAATTTTTTTTACTAATTTCTAGATTGTTTTTGCAGTGTGTGATGAGATTTTATTACTGCCGCTCCGGCCTCCATCTACTGTCCGTGTTCACGGCCCTGAAGCCTCATCGGGAGCCCAGAATGGGGTTCAATGCTGCCGGAGACAAGTGAGTAGAAGACAAGGCCCAGAGAGTGTGCTATAAAGTGATGGAGCCGTCTGAATAGCACAAAACAGCAGGGAGGAGCCCGCTGACCTGCCTGAAAGGGACGAGGACAGAGGTTAGAAAAAAGAGGCTCCTTAAAGCTCAATCCATCCAAACATAAATGTTTGTCCACAGCTTTTCTGCTGCCATTAGAGGAATGCTATTAACCCGATCCATTGTGCCCTGTGGGAATAGTCTGACTCAACTTGGCTGCTAAGACTCTAGATTTGTCTACATTCCTCCTCTACAAAAGATGTAGGAACTGAACACCGGGGCCAACACAAAAGCTGTGGATATCTGATCTTCTTTTCACAGGGATGGGTTCTGTGTAGGAGAGGAGAGCTGGCTGTTTCCGCTGGCATGTATAATTGTAGGTCTGCATTCCCCACAGAGGATCCTGGCTCCTGCGCCGGCTCCTGCCGCTTTGTTTTTCCTTAGCTACCCCCCCATACACCCCCCACCCCTGGATGGGAGCATTCAGGGAATATCTCCTTCTGTTTGGGCTGTTGCCTCTGTGCCCACACAGATGGTGATTGAGGCACCCCACGTGTCAAGCACCTCTCTGGGCTTATCGTTAGCGCTGACTTCACTGCCTCTGAGTGACTTCCTCCTCCGGAGCCTTTTTTATTAGTATTTGCATAAACCACGTGTTTGAACAGTGCAGGGCTGTTTGGTGAGGGGGTGGGGGGTGGATCTGATAACAAACAGGAGGGCTTATCTTTCTCCTCCATGGTGGATCAGTTATGATTAACCAGCAGAGGAGGCAGAAATGGCTCAGTCACCATCACTCTCACTTTAACAACATTTTCATTAGTTTCTGATTCGTTGTGCTTTATTTTATTCATCTATTCACCTTGATAATGTCACAGAGCTATATTTTTTATTATATATTTGCCAATTAAAGCAGAGAAAATTAAATAATTAAATATGACCATGACATTGAATGATAATGCATTAATTTCTACTGTCTCTGAGCTCTTCCTATCTAAATTTTTCTTCTCTCTGCTCCCGTTTATCTTTTTGGTGCTGAGTCGTTCCAAGCCGGGCTGCTTTGGTTTGCATTTCTTTCCATTATTGTTGTAAAACATCTCAGGATTGGAAATAATGACTGAAATGTGACCAGTTGGATCACATGTATGAGGTTTACTGACAAACAGAACAAGCCCCCCCAAAAAAGTTTAAAATATTCAGCATTGTATTACTAAAGAAACCTTGATAAATCCTAAAAAGTTTTAAGTTAGTTTATTCATATAACGCCAATTCACAACATTATCTAAGGAAAACCAGTTGATTGCATTGACTCATTGACTCCAAGGCAATCCCTTACACTAAGCATGCTTGTAGAGACAGTAGAGAGGCGTTCTTGTGGCGTTCCTCAGGGCTTAATTCTTGTGCCTCACATGTTTTTTCCTGAATCTGCCTCCTTTGGGATCTATTTCAAGGAAAAATGTATTTAGCTCTGGCACTTATTACCAAGCTTTATCTCAAACAGTCTGTGGTGAATCTGGGAAGGATTTTAGACATTGATTTTAAATCCAATTAGCAGATTAGTTTTACTGTAAAGCTCATTCCAAAAAAAGTAAACAAAGACAATCCATTGGACTTTCTAGAGATATATCAGAGATCTGATTGTTCCTTATGTTCCTAACAGAGCACTTTGCTCTCAATCTGCAGGTTTACTAGTGGTTCCTAGAATTTCTAAAAGTAGAATGGGAGGCAGACCTTTTAGCTATCAGGCTCCTCTCCTGTGGAACCAACTACCAGTTTTAGTCCGTGAGGCAGACACCCTGTCTACTTTTAAGGCTAGGCTTAAAACTTTCCTTTTTGATAAAGCTTATAGTTACAGTGGCTCAGGTTATCCTGAGCTATCTCTATAGTTATGCTGCTATAGGCTTAGACTGCTGGAGGACATAGAGACTAGGGCTGCAACTAACGATTATTTTAAAAATCGATGAATCTGACGATTATTTTTTCGATTAATCGATGAATCGGACAAAAAATATTTTTTATACTAACCTCTTTATTCCAAAATAAACATTTTAGACAGAACAAACAAGCACACAAGTACAGGTTGCTCATTAACTGTACTGGTGCAATATGAAAAATAAATGTTTGTGTTAAAACTACGCAAACTTACATGAGAAATGTAGCTGTACATCCACAAAATATAGGGTACTTTGTTTCATAAAGCGCAAAAAAAGACAGGCATTTTTGTTTTTAAAAGCCCCTAAGGTCCCCCCATTTCAACAAATGAGGTTTTTTTAGACTAGAAGAGTTCTGCCTTTTAAGACAGGAAAGTATAGCAGTTAAAGTTGCTACTTGAGAAAATACTGAACCATAGAGATAAAAATAGCCTGTGATTCAAATTATAAATTGTATTTGGAATAAAAATGAGAGAACTAGGAGTGGTAAAAAACACATCCTCCAAAGACAGATATTTACATGGGAATGTGGCATATAATTAATTGACATATTACTGATCTTGCTGGATTTTATGCTTTACTTCCATAAATTGCAGGATCTTCTTTACTTTATCTTTGCCAGAAGATTTAAACTTTAAAAGCCTTGCCCTCATAATTTGCAAGTTAATTTATTTATAAAGGCTATTTTAATTATTGTGATCAATTTGCGCCGTCAATCCCGGCGCATGCACGCTTCATTAGCAGTCTGGACACTGAAACATCCTGCGGCTCTGACTGCAGCGCTGAGAGGGATTCCTGCGGGAGAACGGGGTTGGGATGGGGGAGGCGCCTCACGGCAGCAGCTGACGCTGGAGGACAAGATTAGGAACGATACATGCTTTCACGTAAGAGTCTCCAAAAGCCGCCAGTGACACCGTAAAAAGTCGCTAGATTTGTCGCTAGTCGCTTTTTTTTAAATAGTCGCTGGAGGGGTCTGAAAAGTCGCTAAATATAGCGACAAAGTCGCTGAGTTGGCAACACTGCGCACCTGCAGCGCTGGCTCGTTCTGCCGTAATTTTTTTTCTTCCCCCGTTTCAGTGAAGTGGCAGTGATGACGGCGGCGGCTGATGACGCATTAATCGCGCGACACAACTAATCGATGATGAAATTCGTTGCCAACGCTTTTAAAAGTCGATTTTTATCGATTTTATCGATTCGTTGTTGCAGCCCTAATAGAGACCCCTATTCATCATTCTGCTTCATTCTCTCTCTATTCTCCCACTCTGCAGAATCTTTTAGTTCAATCTCCAACGTTCTGCTCTCTCTGCTTTTTCTCATAGTAGCTTCATCCGGTCTGTTCCTGTTTGGCTGTGACTCCATCCTGGAGAGAAATATCAGCTGTGCAGCTGCCATCAACACCTTTGTTTATAGATGTTGGAGAT
This sequence comes from Cyprinodon diabolis, assembly GCA_030533445.1. Lineage (NCBI taxonomy): Eukaryota > Metazoa > Chordata > Actinopteri > Cyprinodontiformes > Cyprinodontidae > Cyprinodon > Cyprinodon diabolis. The sequence goes on from CM060076.1 coordinate 36,763,806, forward strand.
CTGCCTGTTTTTCAGTGCAGTCCTGTTTCTCTGACTGTGACTAACTGGATGTACTCTCTTCATCCTCTGAAATGGGAGCTGGCTCGGAGCTCGTCTGCCTGGCTGTGTGTTTCCTGGACGGGGCCGCCTGTGGAGCTGGTTGACAGTTGCCTTTTGTATCTATGCTTCTTTTTCTATGTCTGCTTCTGTCTTCTTGAACCCCAGTCGGCCTCAGCAGATGGCCGCTCACACTGAGCCTGGTTCTGTTGAAGGTTTCTTCTTGTTAAAAAGGAGTTTTTCCTCTCCACTGTCGCTACAAGCATGATTAGTGTGAGGGATTGCATCAAGTCAATGAGTCGATGCAATCAACTAGTTCTTAGATAGAAATTTTAATCAATCTGACTGTATGATCTGGTGAACTGTAAAGTGCCTTGAGATGACATGTGTTGTGAATTGGTGCTATAGAAATAAAATTTAAGTTTGTTTTAAAGTTAGAAGATGTTTCTCTTTCCATCCAAGAAGCTTTTAAAATTGAAAATGTCAGAAATGGTGTTGAGTTCTAGGCTTTATGCAGTGGACCAACAATGTCTGATTTGACTTAGAAAACATGCAAATTGGACCGGACGACCGGTCCACCCTTTTGAAATGGGGGTCGTTTGGGTTCTTTGTTTGTCTCTTAAAGGGGGTTCGTTAGAGGGAATTGTTGGCCTGGCTGAACAGGCGAGGTGTTCTGTTCCCCTCTAAGGGGGTGGGGGTTTATTGTAAAGAAAATTTAGTTTTCTCCATTTAAGCTTTAGTCAGTGTTAAACAGACATACAGGAACCAGTCTATGCCTTTATTACAGCTGTCTTGATTAATGAAATACACTTTACATCTTCAGCTCCAGCTGTTTTATCCTCTCTGTAGTGGCTCCCTGTGGATCCCAGAATTAAGTAAAAATTCTCCTGTTACCCTTTAAATGCCTTAAAGGACTTGCATTCCTACATCCCCCTGACCTACTTCAGCTTTATCTTACTGCTCAGGCATTAAGATCATGAGATCAGCGTGTTTATCCTGAAAATGAGGATATGAGGATGAGGGTAGAGGTGATTGAGCCAAAACTCTGGAAGGATCTCCCTTTAATATTCAACAGCCTTCTTCAGTTATAAATCTTCCCTTATGTTCTTCTTTTTACTGGTTTTATTTCAGGGCTTTACAAACATTTCGGCCTATGAACCTAAAATAAATAGTGTGATAGCATTTATATTCAGGTGAACATACATGCTTTTACACTATTTCATACATTTCATGCTATTGCACTATTTATGCTGTTGCATGTTCAGGTGACCACCTGAACATGCAACAGCATAAATAGTGCTATATTTATTACATATATTTATTACATTTGTATTTTTGTCTTTCAAATAAGATAATTAATTAAAATGCACTTTCCTGCTCAAATCACTTACACTTAAACACTTTTTTTTTTTAAGAAAAATCGATTTACATCCAACTTATTTGCAGAATGTGAAATATAAATACGGTATTTCTTTCTTGAAATAAGTCTATCTTCCCTTGATTTGAGCAGGTAACTAAGACAATTTGCCAATCGGATAAGGTAAGAAAAGCACATCTTATTCCAAGCATGATTTGCATGATTATCTTTTTTTTTTTTTGTAACAAAAATTAAAAATCAAGAACTAAGACACAAATTTCCAGAAACGTGTACTTATTTATAGGTCAGTCTTTGCAGTGTATACTGCAAACATGATAGAAAAAGGCAAACATTTCTTAAATTAAGTGTATTTACCCTTAATTTCAGTCGGTACATAAGATGACTTTCCAAATGGAATGAATATTTTTCCTCTTAAAATAGGATATTTAGATAATACGCACCTGAAATAAGACAATGAAATAGTTTTTTCTTATTTTAAATATAAATTGTCTTGTTCCACTGGCAAAGTGTCTAACTTACCTTCTCAATTCAAGACAAAATACACTTATTTTAAGAATAGAATAGAACAGAATAGAAAGTCTCTTTATTGTCCCACAACAGAGACATTCTGGGGTTTACAGCAGCAACAAGATTATAGAAAAAATGGTCACACAAATGTGGACCTTAGAAAAATGTACAAGAATAACATAATAGAGAAGAGTTAAAAGATAAACAATAAAATGCTGTACGGTAAAGTATTTTAACAATAAAAAACTGCATCTGGAGAATAAATAACCAATATGCAGCTATGGACATTTTTACAGTAATGGATATTTGAAAATAGCAGCAACATCAGAGACGTGCAAAATGACAGCAGCAGGTTATTTAACTGATTAAGGTAGAAACTGTGCAAAATCAGCATGAATGTAACAACATATTGAGGTTGCTGGGAACAGTGGTGGTTATAGAGTCTTCCAGCTGCTGGGAGGAAGGATCTGTGATAATGCTCCCTGGTGCATTTAAGGTAAAGAAAAAATGACTTATTTAGATCACATTTTTTAACTTCAACAGGATTCAATCTCAGGTCCCCTGCATTACACTTAATGACCAAAAAAATGTTACCATACGGGTCACTTCCTGATTGACCAGATTCACTCATTTTAGCTCGCAGGCTGTTCTTTTAATATGCATACTTATCATGCCGACGATATGGCTGATAAAACCAGAGGACGAGCTTTTTTATCCTGATGTTTGCATGATTATAATCATTAACTGACTTAGCTGATGGATCAGATAGGATCAGCAGACTGTGTTAAAGTCTGTTTGCTCAATGGAAAAAAAATCAAAATTTAGAAAAGCCATTTTTTATTAAAATAAGTGCATTTGTTCTTGGATTTAGTAGGTAAAAGAGACATTTCGCCAATGGAACAAGACAATTTACACTTAATATAAGAAAACACAATTACATTGTCTTATTTCAAGTGCATTTTATCTTATTATCTTATTTTATAAGGAACACATCTCTTTCCATTGGCAAACTATCTCAGTTACCTACTCATATTAAGGATAAATTAACTTCATTTAAGAAATTCTTTACTTATTTCTAGATCATCTTTCCATTGTGCTTACTGGAAAAAAATCTAAATCTAGATTAGTCATTTTTTCTTTAAACAAGCGCACTTTTTTCTTGACCCGAGAAGGTAAAAGAGACACTTTGCCAGTGGAACAAGACAATTTACCTTTAAAATAAGAAAACAAAACTATTTCCTTGTCTTATTTCAAGTGCATATTATCTAATTACCTTATTTTAAGAGTAAAAATACTCATTCCATTGGCAGATCATTTTATTTACCTACTCAAATTAAGGGTAAATACCCTTCATTTAAGACATTTTTATTTATTTCTAGATTGTTTTTGCAGCTGGGACAGGTGAAATGTGTCCCTTTGTTAGAGGAATGAAAGTAGCAATAAAACCAGAAAGGTTCATTAAATAATAAACATGCACAGGCTTTTGGAGCATAACAATCAGGGACTCTCTGTTAGAAAGTACAGAGGTCCAGAGCTTCTCACCTGTGGTTTAGTCTACACTGGAAAAACGATCTAGAAATAAGGAAAAATTCTTCAATTATATGTATGTATCCTTAAATTGAGTAGATAGTTTGCCAATGGAAGAGGATTTTTACTCTTAAAATAAGATAATTAGATAATATTCACTTGAAATAAGACAATGCAATTGTGTTTTCTTATTTTAAATGTAAATTGTCTTGTTCCGTTGGCAAAGTGTCTCCTTTATCTCCTCAATCAAAGAAAAAATGACTTATTTAGAATTTGATTTTTTTCCCGGGTGATAACTGATTATGTTTAAAGGTATATGAATTTCTGATGTGTTTGATTTTAGGGTTTAGTTCCAGTTAACATAAGTTATACTGTGCGTATAGAAACTGGTGGTTTCTGTGAGACTGGGGCAGAAACAGGACCTGCTTCTCCTCCTGGTTTCTCCCGCCAGTTGATTGGATGCTGAGGTTTTCCATCCCCGGCTGCTTTGCATCACACTCCATCACATTTGAAAGCAGGAATCTGAGCCTTTTCCAGGAAGCCCACCTCGGCCTGCTCACAACCGGTTTAGTCAGCGGGGACACAGTGTAGATGAGGACAGCTGATTTGCATTGCAAATCCAGGGGTGTGGTGGTGGTGGGGAGTCTCATGGTATCAGGAACAAGACTGCATGAGGACGCCATTCTCCTCCTTTAGAGTCGCACACACCCAGGCTGGCATGTTACCGGCTACCCTTCCTGGTCTTGTTTTCATTTCTGCTGAATCATAACAAACAGATCACTCTGGTACCAAATTAAACAAACAGCACAGAATGTGGGTATCTCAGATGAACCTACTGGCCGTTTGGAAATCCACAATCTGACCCCTCATTAAACAGGAACCAGGCTTGGTAAAGCCGGGCATTCACTCTGCAATATCTTCAATCGTCGCACGCAGCTACAGCTCAAACTGTACGACGAAACCGCAGGGTTTACAAGTACACAGCTCATGATGTATGTTCTCACACTGTGTGACCTGATGCTCTGACTCGATCTACCTGCTCCCACTGTACGTGTAAAAACCACAGGTTGGTCAGCGCCGAGAGATGGTGCTGGTCGGACTCCTAATCTGGCAGAAGAAGAACTCCCTTGTTAGCACATGCATAGTGCTTTTTATTGAGGTTTTGGTAAATTGGCTCGTAGACGCTGGTAAAGCCGCGCGTACACTGTGCGATTTTTTGCACTTTTCGGGTTGATTGTCTAGTTGTGCAAGACTTTTTTCAAACGGACCGACTTTCAGCCTGATTGTCAGTGGTGGTTCTAGATTAAATATACCAGGGGGCATGAAGGTGTCAGTGTTTTTTGTTTGTTTTTTTTTGGAGGGGGGGCATAGAACTTTACAATAACAGAAACACACACAAAAAAAAACTAGGACGAGAGGGTTTATTATTATAAATGAGCCATAAAGCCCAGTTGATAAAAACTATGATCATTTCCTGGTACATGTGAAGATAAAGTTGCTTGCAATTTCTAAATAATAGTTAAAGTAAATTGTACAGGCGAAATATTAAATTGTTCCAAGGCACAAATCAGTAACAGTCTCTTTTTTCATCGTATATGATCCTTAGAAATTGATTTAGTTACACTGCAAAAAGATCTAAAAAATGTCTTTTTTTTTTAAATAATTGCACCTGCTAATTGCATCAATTTTGTTATGTGTGTTTTCAGTACAGGGGTCATAAAAGGGGCCAGCACTAGTTCTACAGGGGCACAGGCCCCTGTTGGCCCCTGTCTAGAACAGTGGGTAACGAGGGGCGATCAGCCTCTCACCAGCACCTCCTGATCTGGAATCGTAAGGTCGGGAAAAAATCAAACATGATGGAAATTCAGTCGGCCATCGTGAGGTGTTTATGGACAAATCCTTCTGCTGAACCAGAGCTACGAGCCGATTTACCAGAACCCCGAGCACAGCGCATGACCAAACACAGAGTTCTTCTTCCCCTTCTTCCAGATTGACAAGTACAAGTAGTGCCATCTTTTGCTGCTCAGTCCGACGTGGTTTTTAGACATACAGTGTGAGCAGGTAGATGGAATAAGAATGTCGGGTCGCAGTGTGAGAACAAACATGGTGAGCTGTGAACTTTTGAACTCTGCGGTGTTGTCGTAAAGTTTGAGCTGTAGCTATGTGCGACGATTGAACATATCGTACAGTGTATGTCCGCCTTAAGGATGCTTCAACAGCAGGATTTGTCCACGACCACCTCACGACGGCCGACTGAATTTCAAATATGTTTGATTTTTTCCCGACCTTATGATTCCTGATGGGGAGGTGGTCGCCCCTCGTTACCCCTGTATACTACAGGACACACGATGAGGCTGAAACTTCGCCAGATCGGAAAAAATTCTCGCACGACAGGAGAATTGGCCGGAAAAAGGTTTAAAGTCGAGCATAATATGTAAGATTACGGTGCAGATTAAGGTGCAGAATCCCTTAAACTATCCCAATTTAATGTTTCATCCATCAAACAGCCAGGACTTTTCGAGACAGCCTGTTGTTTGAGATCGGCCTATTTTTCAGTGTAGTCCTGTTTCTCTGACTGTGACTAACTGGATGTGCTCTCTTCATCCTCTGACATGGGAGCTGGCTCGGTGCTCGTCTGCCTGGCTGTGTGTTTCTATGGAGTTGCTTTCTGTGTCTCTGCTTCTGTCTCCTTGAACCTCAGTCGGCCTCAGCAGATGGCCGCTCACACTGAGCCTGGTTCTGCTGAAGGTTTCTTCCTGTTCAAAGGGAGTTTTTCCTCTCCGCTGTCGCTACAAGCATGCTTAATGTGAGGGATTAACTTTGAGTCAATGAGTCGATGCGATCATCTGATTTTCCTTAGATAGAAAACTTTGAAATAATCTGACTGGATGATCTGGTGAACTGGAAAGTTCGCTATAGAAATATAGAAGGCGCTATAGAAATAAACTGAATTGACTAAACATCGTTGGTCTGGGGAGATCTCGGGAAACTCTTGCTCTGTGAGGATCAATAGTGACGTGTTGCTGCGGTTGCATAGAGGCAGAGAATAAGAGGATTTAAAAGTTTTCAGATCATAAATACCCGTCAGTGCAACAACAGAGACGTCACCGTCCTCTTTTGGTTCACTTCCTCACTTTGCTTCTCTGGTAATTTCCTTCTCTAAGGGAACCACAGCAGGGTTGGTTAGAAAACAAAGCCACTTTCTTTGCTCCAGAATTCACTGAACGCTGACCAAGCTGCCCTCATGCTAAAGCGCTGATATTTCCCACAAAGGAACCTTTATTTGTGGCGACCATCAGCCTCCACCTGAATGACCTTAAATACGTCGACACTTCTTCTTGTACTGCTGATCGCCTGCATCAATAAAAACATCCAAATCAATCTTTCTTGCTGATCAAACGAGGAAAACAAATCTGTAATTACTAAATACATTTATTTTAAATGCAATATTTAATGATTTGATTGTGTATTTTTCCATTCATTGGTATTTGAATCCCATATTAGATGAATAATAGTTTGGTTCCTCATAAACAACAGGAATCACATTACAGTGATTTAAAAAAAAATCTGAATAAGTTATTTTTTATTAAAATAAGTGAACTTTTTCTTGAGTTGAGGAGGTCAGTGAGACACTTTGCCAACAAAACAAGACAATTCCAATTTAAAATAAGAAAAATCAACTGCAGTCTCCTATTTCAGGTTCATATCATCTAATTATCTTATTTGAAGAGTAAAAATACTCCATATTTCATTGGCAAATAATTTTATTTACCTTCTCAAATTAAGGCTAAATACACTGAATTTATGAAATGTTTACTTATTTCTAGATAGTTTTTGGAGTGTTACGCCCTTTCTTGGTGTTTGAGGACCCTCTGGCGGGGTCCCGACCCCCACTTTGGGAACCCCTGCTCTACAATTCAACATTTCAGCAAAAATAACAACACAACAAACTGACAATCCTCTAAAAATACATCTAATTCCCTCACTATAGCCCCATTTATTTATCCATATACATTTAGTATTTTTAAAGAATGACAGGTATCTACTAAATTATTTTCTTTTTATTCATTTAATAGAAAAGTAAATGATTTATTTGTGTATATTTCCATTAATTGGTATTTCAGTCCCATATTAGATAATTTATACAGTTCAGTTCCTTATAAACGACATGAATCACATTATAATGATTTAAAATAGCAGCCTTATGCCTTTTCTTGGTGTTTGGGGAAAAAATGAAAAAATAAAAAAGTTAACAGATTTTTAAATATTATTTCAGTATATTATGAGAAAAAAGATAGAATTCTGACTTTTTTTCTCACAATTCTGAGTTTAATCTCAGAATTCTGATTGAATTCTGACAGACACAAACGTTTTAGCCTCAAGCTAAAACAAGTCTGTTTTAGAGACTAAACTAGCTCTCTTGATTTAAGCACCTTCTGCTATTCCATTAATGAAATAGCATCGCCAGGGACCCCTCGGACACGTATAAAGTCACTTAATTCTGTCATTTTCCACCATTGTGTTACTGGCCCTCTCAAATAACTCACATCTTTGTCAGTGAAGCTGAGTAATCCCACATCTCTTCCTTCATGGTGCCCATCTACATTAAGATCCACAATTCTGAGATGAGAAAAAAGTCCCGAGACTAAATTCAGAATTCAGAGAAAAAAAGTCAGAAACCTGAGATTAAAGTCAGAATTCTGAGATTAACGTCAGAAATCTAAGATTACAGTCAGAATTCTGAGATTAAATTCAAAAATCTGAGATTAAAGTCAGAATTCTGAGATTAACGTCAGAAATCTAAGATTACAGTCAGAATTCTGAGATTAAATTCAAAAATCTGAGATTAAAGTCAGAATTCTGAGATTAACGTCAGAAATCTAAGATTACAGTCAGAATTCTGAGATTAAATTAAAAAATCTGAGATTAAAGTCAGAATTCTGAGATTAAATTCAGAATTCTGTGATTAAAGTCAGAATTCTGAGATAAAATTTAGAATTCTGTGATTAAAGTCAGAATTTGAGATTAAATTCAGAATTCTGAGATTAAATTCAGAAATCTGAGATTAAATTTAGAATTCTGAGATTAAAGTCAGAATTCTGAGATTAAATTCAGAAATCTGAGATTAAATTCAGAATTCTAAGATTACAGTCAGAATTCTGAGATTAACTTCAAAAATCTGAGATTAAAGTTAGAATTCTGAGATTAAATTCAGAATTCTGTGATTAAAGTCAGAATTCTGAGATTAAATTCAGAATTCTGAGATTAAAGTCAGAATTCTGAGATTAAATTCAGAATTCTGTGATTAAAGTCAGAATTTGAGATTAAATTCAGAATTCTGAGATTAAATTCAGAAATCTGAGATTAAATTTAGAATTCTGAGATTAAAGTCAGAATTCTGAGATTAAATTCAGAATTCTGAGAATAAAGTCAGAATTCTGAGATTAAATCCAGAAATCTGAGATTAAATTCAGAATTTTGAGAAAAAAGTCATAGATCTGAGATTAAAGTCAGAATTCTGAGATGAAAGTCAGAATTCTGAGATTAAATTCAGAAATCTGAGATTAAATTCAGAATTCTGAGAAAAAAGTCATAGATCTGAGATTAAATTCAGAATTCCGAGATTAACGTCAGAAATCTGAGATTACAGTCAGAATTCTGAGATTAAATTCAGAAATCTGAGATTAAATTTAGAATTCTGAGATTAAAGTCAGAATTCTGAGATTAAATTCAGAAATCTGAGATTAAATTCAGAATTCTAAGATTACAGTCAGAATTCTGAGATTAACTTCAAAAATCTGAGATTAAAGTTAGAATTCTGAGATTAAATTCAGAATTCTGTGATTAAAGTCAGAATTCTGAGATTAAATTCAGAATTCTGAGATTAAAGTCAGAATTCTGAGATTAAATTCAGAATTCTGTGATTAAAGTCAGAATTTGAGATTAAATTCAGAATTCTGAGATTAAATTCAGAAATCTGAGATTAAATTTAGAATTCTGAGATTAAAGTCAGAATTCTGAGATTAAATTCAGAATTCTGAGAATAAAGTCAGAATTCTGAGATTAAATCCAGAAATCTGAGATTAAATTCAGAATTTTGAGAAAAAAGTCATAGATCTGAGATTAAAGTCAGAATTCTTAGATGAAAGTCAGAATTCTGAGATTAAATTCAGAAATCTGAGATTAAATTCAGAATTCTGAGAAAAAAGTCATAGATCTGAGATTAAATTCAGAATTCCGAGATTAACGTCAGAAATCTGAGATTACAGTCAGAATTCTGAGAATAAATTCAGAATTCTGAGAAAAACGTCAGAATATTTATTTACTTATTTTTATTTTATTTATTTATTTTTTACTATTTTTCAAGGCTGCACTTTTAAATAAAATGAAATTGTGCAGAGAGCTGTTCCAAACGAAATTTCTTTTTGTTTTACACTTGTGTAAACAAAATGACAAATTAAATCTGTCTACGTCTCTGTCTAAATCTAATTCTGAGATTAAATTCATAATTCTGACTTTGTTCCCATATTAAACTGAAAAAATATTTTAAAATCAGTTAACTTTTTATCAGTTTTTCAGTGGCCCTAATCCCATTCCGTACTTCATCATAATTTCAATATTCAAACTTTTTTTATTTGCTCTCAGACAGAAACCATTACAGCAGAAACTCCCTCTGTCAACAATGATGAGCCCCATTGTTCGCGTCTTTCTCCCAGGCTCCGCCCATCATTTACATGAAGGCTGTGATTGGCTGAGCCGGGTCAGGGTGCCATCATCGCTCGGGGCGCCCATTCATCTCTGCAGTTGGACGCTGGGACGTTTCTCCATTTTGCAGCCCGTCTGCAGAGAGACGGCCACCGAGCTGGGATTTTATCGCTTCTCCTCACTCCGCCACTTTCCTCTGAAAAACCTTCCTTTTTCTCACTGGACTCTGCTCATCTTTGCTCTCAACTTTCATTTCCCTGCAAAGGAAGAGAAGGACATAAAGAGAGGAGGGGGGACTGAGAGGATTAGAACAAAGGAGCCTGTGGGTCTTTGTTTGGGATTTTCTTTCTTTTTTCTTCTCTTGGAGCGGTTTGGGTTCCTCTGTTGGAAACATGGGAGCGCAACTGTCTAAGACGTCTGGAAACGCTGAGACTGCGGCTGAGAAGCCCGGAGAGGCTGCGGCGTCCCCCACCAAGACCAACGGCCAGGTAAACGAGCTTCCCTCAGACATCTGGCGCGCGCTCAGGGCGCAGCGCGTGCGTAAAGGTGGAAAGCCTTTTTCCTTTGGTGCCACAGTTTGATGCTGTGGTTAAGATGCGTTTGAATGGAAGCTGCTCGCTTCTCGATGAGGATGTCGGCTCCGCAGACGAAGCGCTGCGCTCTCGGAGCACCACGCCTTTTGTTGCGGATGCTCGCTTAGAAAGTGGAGATGGCAGCCAGGAGAGGGGGGGGGGGGGTTCCAAACCCCATCATAGCTTCATAGATTAATCAGCATCTGCTCCAACCAGACTGAACTCAATCTGAGGCAGGATGGAGGAAATATGTCCCTCTGCTCTTTCCATATGCTTTTATAAACAGAAGTCTGGTTTTGCTGACTGATTGTGAGACTGTTGCTTTTGTTGCTGCTGATCTGCTGGTGTCTGCTGCCCCTGGTGTCCACTGCTGGCACCGTCCAGGGAAGGTCTTTGTCCCTCTGACCCCTTCTTTGTCTCTCCTTTGGCAGGAAAATGGGCACGTCAAGGCAAACGGAGATGCCTCCCCTGCTGCAGCCGAGAACGGCAAGGAGGAGGTGCAGGCCAACGGCAGCGCGGAGACCCCCAAGGAGGAGGGGGAGAAAGCCGAGGCCGCCCCAGCTGAGCAGGAGGAGAAAGTAGAGGCAGCGTCTCCGGCCCCCGCTGAGGGGGAAGCCAAGGCAGAGGATGGAGCGACGCCTTCTACCAGCAACGAGACCCCAAAGAAGAAGAAGAAGAAGTTCTCCTTCAAGAAGTCGTTTAAACTCAGCGGCTTCTCCTTCAAGAAGACCAAGAAGGAGACGGGTGACGGGGCTGAGAATCAGGAGGCCGCTGCAGAGTCGGCAGCACCTGCTGAGGAGGCCAAGGCTGAGGCCAAGGAGGAGCCGGAGGCTGCCACCGAGGAGACCAAGCCTACGGAGGGGGAGGCCACCCCTGCGGCGGAGCAGCCCAAGGAGGACGTAGAGAAGAAACCAGAGGAGGAGGCGACAGAGGCGGAGAAACCCACCGAGGAGGCCGCGGCCCCAGAGGAACCGAAAGCAGAGGAGACGCCGGCCGAGGCCCCGGAGGAGGCGACGCAGGAGGTGGCATCCGCAGAGCCGCCGGCCCCCGCTGCCCCGGAGGCGTCCGAGTAAAAACCCCAGAGAGAGAGAAAAAACCCAAAACAGAGATAATCAAAGAACCCTCCCTGCTGGTGCGTTGGAGCGACGCCACAAAGCTGGCTTTGGAGAACTCACCTGCAACCAGGGAGATTTTAAAGCTTTCCTGAGATTTCACCTTCGGTTCGCCCCCTTTTTACAAAACCCGCCATCAGCATGGCGGGCGGCTTCCGATCCACGTCCGCCATAGATTTCTACATCAGTATTACCTTTTTGTTTGGTCTGTTTCTTCTTATTTTTATACGAAATGTAAACAAAAATAGTAACGGACTGACCCAAATGAAGGGGGAGGGGCTGGGAAATGTGCCACTGATTTTATCCAAACTGAGACCAACATTTAAAAACTTCCAACACTAAGACTTTCTTCTTTTTTTTTCCAGTTTCTAAATTTATAAGACATCATCTAAACTCCTCCTCATAGCCGTACCAGTCAGTGATTCAGTAGGGATACCAGCTCTATAGGCCTTTCTTCTTCTTCCTTGGTAATTAAAAAAAGACAAAAAAAACATGTAAGTATGTATAGGCGGGGTGTTTTTAACTGTGATTATTGTACAAAAGAAAATCTTGATCTCAAGAAGCACATAAAGGTTTGCAGCTCTCTCTTTTTTTTCCACCTTGTTTTTGTAAAATACAGACAGACACAAACAAGCAATTTGAACTGAACAAGCTGTGATGAGTGGTGACCGTTTCTATACTGTGGTATGTTCTCCTCCAGCAGACGGTTTCCTTCCCGTTGATCCTTCAACTTAAATCTATCAGATGCAAATGTTTGTGTAGCATCTTCTTCTCTTTTTTTTTTTCTTTTTTTTTGTAAATATGCGGAGGAGCTTGGATTTGACCTAGAGGTGGAATGTAACTTTGCCTTCAAAGCTATTAAACCCTCCTGCTTAAGGTGTTCTGATTTTCTGTGAGCACACTAAAAGCAAAAGAAATAAATAAATGTGAAGAAAAATGTGAGCTGGATCTCTGCTTATTGAAACTTGCAGCTTTTTTTTTTTTTTTTTTTTTTGCTGCTCTGCGGCTTTTAAAGGGAAACAAACATTTGACTTTTCACCCACACACACACACAAAAGAGGAAACAAGAAATGGGCTAAAGATGAACGTCGGACCACAGACTTTCGAAAAGAGATGTGAGTTTAAAGCTGATGCTTCTAGATCAGTCAACAAACATGGCGGCTCATCTGGCCTTATTGTCCTGCTATCACCGTAAACTTTTAAACCATTTTATTGGAGTTTGTCACGTGCCCAAAAATACACTACACACTGGAAAAAATGATCTAGAAATAAGTAAAAATGTCTTAAATCATGTGTATTTACCCTTAATTTGAGTAGGTAAATGAAATAGTTTGCCAATGGAATGAATATATTCACTGTTAGAATAAGATAATTGGATAATAGGCACTAGAAATAAGACAATGCAATTGTTTTTTCTTATTTTAAATGTTAATTGTCTTGTTCCATTGGCAAAATGTCTCTTTAATCTCCTCAATTCAAGAAGAAATGCACTTATTTTAAGAAAAAATGACTTATTTAGATTTACATTTTTTGCAGTGCAGACACACATTTTAGAAACACTGGAAAAACGATCTAGAAATAGGTCAAACTTTGTTGGATTAATTGTATTTACCCTTAATTTGAACAGGTAAATTAGATAGTTTGCCAATTAAATTAGTATTTTTACTCTTAAAATAAGATAGATAATGCGCAATTGTGTTTTCTTATTTTAAGTGTAAATTGTCTTGTTCCATTGGTAGAACGTCTCACTTTTCTCATTTAAGAAAAAATACACTTTAAGAAGAATTAATTACTTAGATTTCAATTTTTTGCAGTGTATCTCAGCTCAGTAAAGAATAGCCAATGGGTCATTATTTATAGTTAAAACTAATACATTCACTGTAATTTAATTAATTTAGCGTTAATCAGTAAGAAAATAACTTTCTATGCGATCACTGAGTCTGGGAGCGGCCATTTTTGCCCAAATATAGTAACCCCTCCCTCCTGCCACCTTCCAGCAGTGACGTCACGGTGCGGTAAGCCTAGCGCCATTCTCCCCGCTTTACAAGCAAAATCAATGGGAACTACTAGACACATCAGCAATCAACAACAATTATTGAAGATTTCCAGAGGACTTCACCATTGAAATTCACCAGAGCTATAGTGAAACTGACAATGCCCACGTGCATGGCAGCTGGATGCTGGAATACATCGGGTAAAAGTGGAAACTGATCCTCCACGGAAGGGTTGGTCGTTGGATTGCCAACTTGAAGAGGGAGGATTTGCCATCGGACTTCTGGCCAGAGAAAAAACCCGTAATATGTAGCCAACATTTGGAAGAAGAATGTTTTCAAGATGACTTGGATAATAGCGCGTTGTGACAAACACCAGATACAGCACTGGGACTTGATCAACAGCCGATACCGCACCGTGACGTCACAAACCAGTAGGTGGCAGTAGTGTTCTTTGACAAACATGGATGCCTCCAGTAAAGCACATTCACATGAAAATTACTCTGAAATAAAAACACTGATCATTTAATGAACAGTGTGTAATAATTTCATATTTATCTAATTATCTTATTTTAAGATAGAAAATATTCATTCCATTGGCAAACTATCACATTTACCTACTCAATTTAAGGGTAAATACACTTCCATTTGAGACATTTTTACATATTTGTAGATTGTGGTTGCTGACATTTGGATCAATAGGCCCTCAGGCAGAGCAGAGAGTTAAGACTGATTGTTAAAATGACCTTGTGTTTTTCGCTACATGTCCTACGCCATCAGCGGTGACTCTTTTCAATTTAGATCCCGCATGGGTACAGAGTGAACTTTGTTCTGAGTTTTGTTAATAAAAATTTGAAAAAAAGAATGATACCCAGATAAAAACAAAAAAAAAGGTTCTGAGAGAAACTTTGCTGTTTTGTTAGATTTATTTATTAATATTCTCTACACTTCACTCCCAATACAAATGCTCAATCTTGAGCTAATAAAAATGTCGCTAACCTCCATGCAGAAAAGCATCTTTGCTCCTCCCTCCAGAGGAAAGCCCGCCCCCAGAAGGGAAATACCTGTACTTTCTACTCCTTACATTTTAAAAACTTGGCTCGTTACTTTAGTTTTGAATCATTTCAATGGAGTTACCGTTATTTTTCACGTCATCAATACCAAATTCAATCTAATTGGATGGGAATCTACGTTGCATTTGACGCACCACTACAAGATGAATCGACAGATTCGGCGGTATTCATTCGCGGCAAATCATTGCAGCTTGGTGGCGGAGGCGTTAGCATAGTAGTATGGACGACGAGATGATTGAAAATGAACACAACGGAGATCTAGTCCTATTGGCAGACATCCATTTAAAATTTAGGCAACGGCATGAAAAAAGTGTTTTTTTACTTTTATACTTTAAGTAAATTTACAAGCCTGTACTTTGTTACTTTTACTTGAGTAAAGAAGTTTAATCAGTACTTCCACTTTTACCAGAGTATTTTTTAACACAAGTATCTGTACTTTTACTCAAGTACGGAAAGTGAGTACTTTTGTCATCTCTGATCATAAACAATTAGACCAATGCATCCTGGTGTTTTCTGAACAGCCCCGGTGTTACGGCTATAACAGCTATAAGATGCATTAACACCCAAAATGAGTCCAGATTAAAGAAGATTTGTTTCTACTGCATTCCATGCATCCAATCATCCACCACGACCTGACAATGAGTGAAAAGAAAAAGGAAACTAAAAAGCGGATTATTTGCGCACACGTGGTACCACGACTGCAGAACTACAGGCCCCACAGGCATGGATGGACTGGGAATCCAGGACTGGTGGTCAGCCTCATTTATTACTCACAAAAGTTAATCATCTCGTTATCTCAAGAAATCAATAACTGTTTTCTTGTGATAACGAGATAATTATCTCGAGAAGGCAAAGGGGGAAAAAAAGTGGACTACGACCGCTCTCAGCTTCCATAGAAAACAAAGAAATTACTCTAAGAAGTTTTTAAGTTTTCATTTCCTGAGTAAGTAGCTCTTTGTTTGCCAGAAGGATGTAACTAAATGAACTCCATAAATGGGGAAGTCAGCTCCAGGATCTGTTCTCCTTTACTCTTAAAGCTTTAGACAAAGAGTTTAGTTTATTCTTTACCAGCCAGTCTGTGAATCAGAAGCCAGAAGTGAAAGATGGGGGCGGGGGTTCTCCTAGATTCAGAGGAAAACATGACGAGACGTGACCCTCAGCACAATGATGATCTAGGTCACATCAGGTCATCAACTTTCATAGAATCTAGATCTGCATAGATCTGCATGATTTTATATATATGTATATATATTTATATCCAGAACAGAGTGAAGTCAGGCATCTATATGGGAATGTGAGGAAGGTCCTCTGTGGGTAAGGTGAGCAAAAGATGATTAAGATTAAAGAAATGAAATGAATAGAGGTGATCATATGTGTCTAACAACGGGGGAAATTGTTCCGTGAGATAAGCATACCCGGTCAGACCAGCATACCCACAGTAAAAAACCCGTTTATCGCTTTAGTTTTGTAAGAAAAATAAACTTTAAACTATCTTGACGGGCATGTATCACTTTAGTCTTGTACAAAACACCAATTGAATTACTTACTTTTTGGTGTTTTTTTTTTAAGCGTATGGCGATTTGACCTTAGATTTTTCTTTTTGTACATGACTAAAGGGATACACGCCCGTTGAGAAAGTTCAAAGTGTATTTTTCATACAAAACTAAAGGGATGAACACAAATCTGTCGTCTACATGCGTATTCACTATATGTATGCTGGTCTGACAGAACACCATGCTTGGCCTTTTGTTGTGGTTTCCAGCTCAGATCCAGCTGCAGTATCATTCCTGTCAACACTGGAGCAAAATCCAAATCTGGATAAGTAATTTTTTCTTAAAATAAATGCATTTGTTCTTGGATTGAGGAGGTAAAACACTTTGCCAATGGAACAAGATGATTTACATTTAAATTAAGAAAAAATAATTGAATTGTCTTACTTCAATTGCATTTTATCTAATTGTTTTACTTCAAGAGTAATAACGCCCAGTTCATTGGCAAATCACCTCATTTACCTACTCAAATTAAGGGTAAATACACTTAATTTAAGAAAATTATTCTATTTTCTAGATAATTTTTCCAGTGTTCATACCAGCGGCTGAACTGTGAACTTCAGTAGGGTCACAAGTTCTCATGACGTCCTTCGGGGTTTGAGAGCACATGTATTCATTATTGCTCCTGATCGGATGTGTTAAGATGAAAGAATTTCCAAGGAATATTTTCTGTTATTTAAATTCTCAGATTCACATCCACTTTCCTAGATATCAGAACCATGGTTTTTAGACAGCAGGACAGCGCGGTAACAGCACCCCCTGGTGGTCAGGGTCTCTAACAGCTCCGCCCTTCTCTCCGCCACTGGTCGATAAATGATGCAAAGACGTCAAATAAAGCTTCATTTCAAAGCTTATAACGCGGAAACCGAGAAGTTCCGATAGTTTATCAAGTTTTGTATATATATAACATGTCAATGTACAAACATTGTTTATTTCTATGTTGTTTTAGATCTTAAAGCAGTTATTGTTGACATATGACGTCATTACGGCTTAGCGTCGGAGGGCTTTCCAAAACATTTTCAATGAGTTTAAAGGGTACATGATTTCCCTAGCTCTAATTTATTCTTAATATTTAAAAAAAAGCACCACATCCAAAAAGATTTCTGTGACTTTTCAAAGGGTAACACACACACATATATATATCTTGTCTGTTTTCCCCTTATTTAGTCCGTGAGGCAGACACCCTGTCTACTTTTAAGGCCTGGCTTCAAACTTTCCTTTTTGACAAAGCTTATAGTTAGGGTGGCTCAGGTTATCCTGAGCTATCTCTATAGTTATGCTACTATAGGCTTAGACAGCTGGAGGACATAGGGGCCCCTATTTCATCATTCTGCTTCATTCTATCTCTATTCTCCTATTCTGCAGAATCTGTTAGTACAATCTCTAACGTTCTGCTCTCTCTGCTTTTCCTCATAATAGCTTCATTAGGTCTGTTCCTGTTTGGCTGTGACTCCATCCTGGAGAGAAATATCAGCTGTGCTGCTGCCATCAACACCTTTGTTTATACACTATATTGCCAAAAGTATTTGCTCACCTGCCTTGACTCACATATGAGCTTAAGTGACATCCCGTTCCTAAGCCATAGGGTTCAATATGACGTCGGTCCACCCTTTGCAGCTAGAACAGCTTCAACTCTTCTGGGAAGGCTGTCCACAAGGTTTAGGAGTGTGTTTATGGGAATTTTTGACCATTCTTCCAGAAGCGCATTTGTGAGGTCGCACACTGATGTTGGACGAGAAGGCCTGGCTCTCAGTCTCCGCTCTAATTCATCCCAAAGGTGTTCTATCGGGTTGAGGTCAGGACTCTGTGCAGGCCAGTCAAGTTCATCCACACCAGACTCTGTCATCCATGTCTTTATGGACCTTGCTTTGTGCACTGGTGCACAGTCATGTTGGAAGAGGAAGGGGCCAGCTCCAAACTGTTCCCACAAAGTTGGGAGCATGGAATTGTCCAAAATGTCTTGGTATGCTGAAGCATTCAGAGTTCCTTTCACTGGAACTAAGGGGCCAAGCCCAGCTCCTGAAAAACAACCCCACACCATAATCCCCCCTCCACCAAACTTTACACTTGGCACAATGCAGTCAGACAAGTACCGTTCTCCTGGCAACCGCCAAACCCAGACCCGTCCATCAGATTGCCAGATGGAGAAGCGCGATTCGTCACTCCAGAGAACGCGTCTCCACTGCTCTAGAGTCCAGTGGCGGCGTGCTTTACACCACCGCATCCGACGCTTTGCATTGCACTTGGTTATGTATGGCTTGGATGCAGCTGCTCGACCATGGAAACCCATTCCATGAAGCTCTCTGCGCACTGTTCTTGAGCTAATCTGAAGGCCACATGAAGTTTGGAGGTCTGTAGTGATTGACTCTGCAGAAAGTTGGCGACCTCTTCGCACTATGCGCTTCAGCATCCGCTGACCCCGCTCCGTCAGTTTACGTGGCCTACCACTTCGTGGCTGAGTTGCTGTCGTTCCCAAACACTTCCATTTTCTTATAATACAGCTGACAGTTGACTGTGGAATATTTAGGAGCGAGGAAATTTCACGACTGGATTTGTTGCACAGGTGGCATCCTATCACAGTTCCACGCTGGAATTCACTGAGCTCCTGAGAGCGACCCATTCTTTCACAAATGTTTGTAAAAACAGTCTGCATGCCTAGGTGCTTGAATTTATACACCTGTGGCCATGGAAGTGATTGGAACACCTGATTCCAATAATTTGGATGGGTGAGCAAATACTTTTGGCAATATAGTGTAGATGTTGGAGCTTGGCCTGTTTTTCAGTGTAGTCCTGTTTCTCTGACTGTGACTAACTGGATGTGCTCTCTTCATCCTCTGACATGGGAGCTATCTTGGAGCTCGTCTGCCTGGCTGTGTGTTTCCTGGATGGGCCTCCTTTTACAGCTGCTTTTCTATCTCTGCTTCTGTCTCCTTGAACCCCAGTCGGCCTCAGCAGATGGCCGCTCACACTGAGCCTGGTTCTGCTGGAGGTTTCTTCCTGTTAAAAGGCAGTTTTTCCTCTCCACTGTCGCTACAAGCATGCTTACTGTGAGGGATTGCCTTAGAGTCAATGCAATCAACAGGTTTTTCTTTGATAGAAAACTTTGAATCAATCTGATTGGATGATCTGGTGAACTGTAAAGTGCCTTAAGATGATATGTGTTGTGAATTGGCAGTATAGAAATATACTTATTTTACCCATTTATACCTTTTTCAATAAAGTTCATTGAAAAGAAATACTGTTGTGGAGCCAATGCCAAGTTTTAAAATAAACTTTCCAGTGGTTAATTTACGGTGGAGATGAAGAAAATTTTTTAAAGTGATATTTAAGGGATAAAAACACATTAACTACCCACTGTGCTAATGTAAGGGCTTAAATTTTGTTTACATTGCTAAAGCATAGTTAGTAACCAACAAACACCAGAAACCAGGATTATTGGGTATTTAGCAGCAAGGAGACAGAAAATATTTCTACATAAATGAAAAAGATTCGGTGAAGGATCCGTTTTGATGAATTTATTCACTTGAAAGAACCACATTTTCATTACTAGTCTTCAGATTCGGGTGCTGCCTTCTCTTAGAGCAGCTCGCCCCCTTGTGGCTTAATATTTTCACTACACAACAGAGAACACCCACATCACTCAGACAGTATAAAAAGTTTTATTGACAAGTTCAAAATATGAAAGTCTTCATCAAAAGCTGGAGAAGTTGCTCTACTGGTGGACCCAAAAGATCGTAAAAGAAGCGACTTCAGATTTCCATCAGAGCAGAATCTGGGAGGATTTAGGATCAAGCATGGAGGCTGGAGGGAGATTTACAAAAACAGGAGATTCACAATAAATAAGACGACATCTCAGACGGATCATTGAGAACAGACAGCGCCAGCGGGGGGGTCACACACACAAGACTTCAGGCGCTGCTGGTCTGCTCGGTCTTCACGGTGCTGCGGAGCAATCAAAGGCATACGTCAATTTAAAAACATTTAATGCAGCTCAGTCAAACGTGCAAACTACGGAAGCTGAGAGCGGTCATACCCAACTTTTATTCTTTCCTTTGCATTCTCAAGATAATGACATAACTATCCCGTTATCATGGTTAAACCATTAATTATTTTCTCGAGATAATTATCTCGTTATTAAGGGAAAACAGTAATTGATTTATTAGAGATAACGAGGTGATTAACCTGCATGAGTAATGAATGAGGCTGACCAACAGCCCTGGATTCCCAGTCCATCCATGCCTGCTGCAACCGTAGCAAATAATCAGTAGTTTACTTTTTCTTTTCACTCATTGTCAGGTCGTGGTGGATGATTGGATTGCATGGAATACAGTAGAAAAAAAAATATTTTTAATGATTATAATTTAATTTATACCCGTTACAGGCGTAACACCGGGGCTGTTCAGGAAAACCCCCGGCAGTAAAGCGCCGCTGTAGGTACCAGATCTGCTTCCTGCTTCATGCCAGTAATGTTATGCTACATGATTTGCTGAACGTTGCCATATGAAATAAAACATAGTGGTTGCCCAGACAACGATAATAACATCACACAGTGTCCGTTAGCTTCTCTAATGGCCGATGAAGTTTTACCCGATCGATATTAATAAAACTGACAACAATCTGTTCATGGTGAACAAAGTAACTGTTAGACCGTGATATAAAGGGGAGAGCTGGGTAGAGCTGTGGCTAGCTGTGTTCAGTAGCTAACACGTTAGCATATTTTAGTGCGGTCAGTTAGCCATATTAAGATACGCTACTTTTAAATTTGTATCAACAACTGTTTGTAGTCCACAAGTAGAAAAACTGTTTTCTTCGTCTAAAATCTCTACGAGAG
This sequence comes from Cyprinodon diabolis, assembly GCA_030533445.1. Lineage (NCBI taxonomy): Eukaryota > Metazoa > Chordata > Actinopteri > Cyprinodontiformes > Cyprinodontidae > Cyprinodon > Cyprinodon diabolis. The sequence continues at coordinate 36,785,088 of CM060076.1, forward strand.
TCATTTTTTTAGGATGTTCCATTTGTCCTTCCTGTCCTCAGACCTTAATAAAAAAGAGCTGAGACTTTTGTCACCTTTTTAAATGGCACAGCTCAGTCCATCTTAAAAAGCAGTACTTTCCCTTAAGGCTGACAATGATTGTTTTCTACTTTCGGCTACTTTAGATCGTCAATGAAATGTGAAATAATAGCAAATATAGTTATTAATATGTTGAAACTCAAAAAGAGACTCGATCCTGAAAAAACGGGTGCAATACAAATTGTCCGAGTGGAGTTGCCATATGTTGACAACCTAAGAAGGGGCAGAGCAGATATGGTACCTAAAATGGAGGCACAGGTCTAATTGATTATGAATCAGAAGTGGAAGCAAATCATCAAACCAACGTCTTCTCGTTACCTAAAAGTTAAACAGGATTATTTACAGAATTACACACAGGCTGCCATGACTTCTAAATCCTCCCGCTGTTGTGGTATTGAAAGATCTGATCCGTTTTAACACACACCAATCATGTCGTTACCACGAGAAAACAGCTTTCTTTATCTTTAGATAATGAGAAAATCAGAGGGATACTGCCGCTCTGGGCTTCCGTAGAAAATTCCTCAGGCTTTCCAAAATGTTCTACCTTTTGCTTTCAGCCTTTTCTGAGCAGCTCTCTTTCGTCTTGTCCTCTTCTTTAATGTCTGAAATGGAGAAAACCAAAGACGCAGATTAAATCCCAATCCAGCTACATCTCTTTATCACCTCCATGTCTACCATTACCCACCGACTTTCTTTTCCTCACTCTCCTTCTTGTCCTCGTCCACCTTTGGCCTTTTGGCTCCTTTCTTGTGATTGGCTGTGTTCCTCCGCCCCCCCTGCCCCTCATCCTCAGAGTCAGAAAACTCTTCATCACAGGCTATCCTCTTATCAGCAGCACGAACTGCAGCCACACAGAGACAGAGGAGGCAGATGGAGTTCATAGAGAGTTTGACACAAAGTAGGATGATTTTGTAAACCCGACTTTTTTTCTTCCAGAAACCAACATTAACCATAAGCACTGAAGCTGTTAGGTTTGTAAAAATAGCAGCAGTCACTTCTAGAGGGTTTAGCTCCGCCTGTCAGGAGAGCAGCCTTACTGGAGATTCGTTTGTCAGGGTCTTCAGCGTCCTCGTCCACGGTGTCGTCTGGGACGGCGTCCTCTGGGATCGCCTGCATCTGGACCCCCGGGGCGTGAGGAAGCATCCGCAGGTTCTCAAAGAGCCGCTGCCTGAAAGGTCAGAGTCCTTAGTTCATTAGCACCGTTTGATCATAGCAGCTTTTCACTGGATCTAAATAAAACACAAACGATCCACTACATACTTGATCTTGTCCGTGTACTCCTGCGTGTTCTGGTTGGTCATGTTGGAGGGGCTGATGTGCAGCTTGAAGTCGGGTCCAAAGTACTCAAAATAGTCGTTGTATGGCAGTTCTGCAACAGGAACAGCATTGGAAGAGTTAAGGCTGGTTTATACTCAGAAACCAGGTCGTCTGTGTGTGTCAGTTAACGCAGATATGCCCCGCCCCCCTGCCACAGACACTCTGCTGCATCTCTCTCAAATTGTAGGTGACCGCAGACAGGAGGCCTCTGATTGGTCCCCTTAGTGGACAAACATCAAAAATGAAGCAGCAGAAGCTTTTTTGCTGCTTCCAGAGCTTACGGTCTAAAAGTAGCATTAGAAGAGAGAGTTTAGCACCAAGATGGCCTCACAGGGACGAAGTGAAGAGCTCATGCAAAGCTGCAGGACAGACAGAGAAAACAGAACCACTTCAGGTCGTTTTCTTAGAAGCGATGAAGAACCAACCATCAGGGATGTCTGTGTCCAGAGCCACAGCTGTCTCATAGGTCCAGCAGCGAGCCACGTTACGGATGGTGTAACCTCCCCCTCCCAGCATCAGCAGCGGCAGGTTGAACGACCTTATGTACTCCACACACTTAGCGTGACCTGGTTACACACAAGGACAAACATCAGACCTTTTCCACGTATCTGAACTGCGTGGTGAATAGATATCCGCCTGTACCTCTGATGGTGAGGTTGAAGCAGCCGAGGCGGTCTCCAGAGAGAGAGTCTGCGCCACACTGGAGCACCACGGCGCTGGGCTGGTACATCTCCATCACCTTAGCCATCACCTGGAGGATCACAGTTTTGCAACGTTAAGGACATTCCTGCTGCTGCCGCAGGGCTCCAAGGATCGTCACATGTTCGACGGTCTGCCTCCTGAAGACCATCATGAAGGGCCAAACAGAAGGACCAGTTCCACCCGTCTAACCGATCCCTGATATCGCATTTTATTTCTCTAGTTAACATTTTGCCACCTGTGCAACAAAGTTGGACCTCCCCAAATGGCATTGTCTCTTATGTTACGTTCAGACCGGGCGCAGCAGGAGCAGCAAAATGCGTGTGCTGATTTTGTGTATTTTACGGAGGGGGCAAAGGCAGTATGTAATATCCTAAAGTGTGGCCGATATCTATCAAACAAGTGGCTCCCTCATCTTACTGATGACAACATAAAGTCAGGAGGAACACTGACAGAGGCTGTTACAAAATAATATGATTAATTTACCATTAATGGTTTATTAGATTAAAATCTGTTCCATCTAATGACTTAAATTACATCCACTGACAATGACTGAACACTAGAGGGTGCTGCTTTTCATTCATAATGGTAGCCTCACTGGTCTTTGCAATAGAAGTAAAACCAGAGAGGAGGCCTTTTAGAGCAGAACCATGAATGGATCCAGATTATTTCCACTCTTTAATGGATCCAAGGATGCAGAATTAACTTTCTGTTCTGGTTATGCTGGTCTATAGTTATGCTGCTATAGGCAGAGGCTGGTGGAAGACATAGGGACCCCTTTTTCATCATTCTGCTTCATTCTATCTCTATTCTCCCACTCTGCAGAATCTGTTAGTTCAATCTCTAACGTTCTGCTCTCTCTGCTTTTTCTCATAGTAGCTTCATCTGGTCTGTTCCTGTTTGGCTGTGACTCCATCCTGGAGAGAAATATCAGCTGTGCTGCTTCCATCAACACCTTTGTTTCTAGATGCTGGAGCTTGGTCTGTTTTTCAGTGTAGTCCTGTTTCTCTGACTGTGACTAACTGGATGTGCTCTCTTCATCCTCTGACATGGGAGCTGGCTCAGAGCTCGTCTGCCTGGCTGTGTGTTTCCTGGACGGGGCCGCCTTTTACAGTTGCTTTTTCTATGTCTGCTTCTGTCTCCTTGAACCCCAGTTGGCCTCAGCAGATGGCCGCTCACACTGAGCCTGGTTCTGCTGAAGGTTTCTTCCTGTTAAAAGGGAGCTTTTCCTCTCCACTGTCACTACAAGCATGCTTAGTGTGAGGTATTGCATTCAAGTCAATGAGTACTGTAAAATGCCTTGAGATGACATGTGTTATGGATTGGCGCTATAGAAATAAACTGAATTGAATTGTGCCACCTAGCAGCCTGTTGTTGTTTATAAAAGGGAGTTAAAAGGGAAAAGGTTTAAAAGGGAGTTTTTCCTCTCCACTGTCGCTACAATCATGCTTAGTCTGAAGGATTGCCTTTCAGTCAATGAGTCGATGCAATCAACTGGTTTTCCTTAGATAGAAAACTTTGAATCAATGTGACTGGATGATCTGGTGAACTGGAAAGTGCCTTCAGATGACCTGTGTTGTGAGTTGGCGCTATAGAAATAAGCTGAATTGGTTCTAAACATAAACTCTGAATAAACTCCTTCAGTCCTCAGAGTAGCTCCTATTAATCTGTGCTGCATGGAGGAGCAGCAGAACTTCTCTGCTTTACTTGGAAAGCGAGGATGTGATGAAAGTGGAGGGCATTACCATAACCATTTCTAACATGACAAAAAGCGACATGATGGCAGTGGGCTCTATGCACAACTCCACTACTACCTGAACTTAAGGCAGCTCTTTTGTTTCCTGTCTTTCATTACTGGATTATCTCATTAATCCAGGTGTGTCTGGCCATGCTTACCGAGGTCAAGACACACCTGGATTAATCAGTTCATCCTAAAGAAAAAGACAGGAAACAAAAGAGCCCTCCTTAGTTTCAGGAAGTAGTAGAGTTGTGCATAGAGCCCATTAGTACCGTAGATGGAGGCTTGTTTGATCTGATGCACTTCATAGAGCCAAACTTAAACATTCAGGGCGACCAGAAGCAGAACCACCGGTTTAAAGCTCTACTAACAGCATTAAGTCTTTTCCAGCACTGATTGTTGGATGAAAAACAGGTCCAGGTGTTGTATACCACCTGTATGGCTGCAAATAACGATTATTTAGCAAATCGATTAATCTGTCAATTATTCTTTTAATTAATTGATTAATAATCAGAACCCAAAAAGTTCCTTAAAGAAGGGTTTTTATGAAACTAAACATAATGATGGATGAAAAATTTGTGATTTATCTTAAGAGTATTGTGGAGGATTTTTTTACGACACGCCTTCTCAACTTAAAGCCCATTTCTCGTCGTGCACGCGCTGTTTAAAAGGTGCTGTTCTCATAGCTCATACAAGCTTACTGTGTCCACATATACAGTGGGGTAAAAAAGTATTTAGTCAGCCACCAATAGTGCAAGTTCTCCCACTTAAAAAGATGAGAGAGGCCGGTAATTTTCATCATAGATATACCTCAACTATGAGAGACAAAATGAGAAAAAAAATCCAGAAGATCACATTGTCTGATTTTTAAAGAATTTATTTGCAAAATATGGTGGAAAATAAGTATTTGGTCAGTTACAAACAAGCAAGATTTCTGGCTCTCACAGACCTGTAACTTCTTCTGTAAGAGGCTCCTCTGTCCTCCATTCGTTACCTTCATTAATGGCACCTGTTTGAACCCGTTATCAGTATAAAAGACACCTGTCCACAACCTCAAACAGTCACACTCTAAACTCCACCATGGCCAAAACTAGAGAGCTGTCAAAGGACACCAGAAACAAAATTATAGACCTGCACCAGGCTGGGAAGTCTGAATCTGCAATAGGTAAACAGCTTGGTGTGAAGAAATCAACTGTGGGATCAATTATTAGAAAATGGAAAACATACAAGACCACTGATAATCTTCCTCGATCTGGGGCTCCACGCAAGATCTCACCCCGTGGGGTCAAAATGATCACAAGAAGGTGAGTAAAAATCCCAGAACCACACGGGGGACCTAGTGAATGACCTGCAGAGAGCTGGGACCAAAGTAACAAAGGCTACCATCAGTAACACACTACGCCGCCAGGGACTCAAATCCTGCAGTGCCAGACGTGTCCCCCTGCTTAAGCCAGTACATGTCAAGGCCCGTCTCAAGTTTGCTAGAGAGCATTTGGATGATCCAGACGATGACTGGGAGAATATCATATGGTCAGATGGAACCAAAATATGCCTTTTTGGTAAAAACTCTACTCGTCGTGTTTGGAGGAGAGAGAATGCTGAGTTGCATCCAAAGAACACCATACCTACAGTGAAGCATGGGGGTGGAAACATCATGCTTTGGGGCTGTTTTTCTGCTAAGGGACCAGGACGACTGATCCGTGTGAAGGACAGAATGAATGTGGCCATGTATCGTCAAATTTTGAGTGAAAACCTCCTTCCATCAGCAAGGGCATTGAAGATGAAACGTGGCTGGGTCTTTCAGCATGACAATGATCCCAAACACACCGCCCGGGTAACGAAGGAGTGGCTTCGTAAGAAGCATTTCAAGGTCCTGGAGTGGCCTAGCCAGTCTCCAGATCTCAACCCCATAGAAAATCTTTGGAGGGAGTTGAAAGTCCGTGTTGCCCAGCGACAGCCCCAGAACATCACTGCTCTAGAGGAGATCTGCATGGAGGAATGGGCCAAAATACCAGCAACAGTGTGTGAAAACCTTGTGAAGACTTACAGAAAACGTTTGATCTCTGTCATTGCCAACAAAGGGTATATAACAAAGTATTGAGATGAACTTTTGTTATTGACCAAATACTTATTTTCCACCATATTTTGCAAATAAATTCTTTAAAAATCAGACAATGTGATTTTCTGGATTTTTTTTTTCTCATTTTGTCTCTCATAGTTGAGGTATATCTATGATGAAAATTACCGGCCTCTCTCATCTTTTTAAGTGGGAGAACTTGCACTTTTGGTGGCTGACTAAATACTTTTTTGCCCCACTGTAGCAACGACTATATAGTGGACTCAGTTAACTGACTGTTTGGACAGAAGACCACTTCGCTGTAGGTCCATGCTCAGTGCCTGCGCCATCTTTGTTATCAGTCGCCGCTGTCGGGTAGCTGCAGCCTATGGAGACAGCGGGCCGCTGTGACGGCAAATCCCATAATGCTTTGCGAGGAGAGCTCTCAGCGCAAAGCATTCTGGGATATATCTGCCTCTTCTGAGGCCTTTCTTTTCTTCTCATTCACTTTGTAGACACTTTTTCTCTTATGACCTTCGACCATTTTCAAAGTTTCAATGACCGTCTGAAACTATAGCTCACCACAGATATACGCCTCAAAATGCGCATGTGCAGAAAATGATAGTTAACAGGACGAGCACGTAGGACGGCCTCACATAAACATATCACCAGAATGATTGACAGTTAGGAGGACCACTTATTTAGATGATCCACCCGGAAATAAAAGATCGTCCTCTACACATATAAATGCAAAATGTTTATATATATATATATATATATATATATATATATATATATATATATATATATATATATATATATATATATATATATATATATATATATATATATATATATATATATATATATATATATCTTTCAAATTTGATATAATTTATGCTCTAAGTGGGTCGCTCTGTCAGCTAAAGACGCATTTTAGATTTTCTATACTCCAGTTAATGAATAATCAAGTTCTAAATTAAATGACGATAACTTCAATAATTGATGAATTACGATTAATCAGAATAATTGTTTCAGCCCTAACCACCTGCAGTCATTAATGATTCAGTCTGCTGTCTTTCTAACCATTCGTAAATACACTGCGTCCTTAGAGTTTTCCTTTTCTTTGATTCTGACAGATTGGGACACATTTAGGAGGAAAAGGTCTGACTGACTTTTCAAAAACGTCCAGGTTTTTTTTTTATACTTACAGGTTTGAAGATTTGTTCGTAGGACTCGTCATCGATGCCGTCCCGCAGTGGGAAGTTGACAGCGTAATATTTGCCTTTTCCAGCTCCAATGTCCTACAGCAGAATACAAACCAACATCCCGATCAGCCTCTGATTCCCACACAGAGCAATGACTACATCAACAAACTCGCAGCTGCGTTTTCTGCTTTCATTCAGGTAATCTGGCGCTCACCCTGAGGTCTCCTGTTCCTGGGAAGTATTCCCCGTATTTATGGAAGGACACGGTCATGACTCTGTCTGTGGTGTAGAAGGCCTCCTCTACTCCATCTCCATGGTGGATGTCTATATCAATGTAGAGCACCCTCTGGTGGTACCTGGGGAAAGGCGCACCACAAACAGGCCTGGAATAAGTTCGGAACTTGGAAAATGAAAACCACTGAGTAAAGAAAATCTAGTTTCACCCGATCCAAGAGTTGAAACTTTAACACTAGGACCCCCAGAATTCTACTATTGCAAAAAAGAGAAAATTAAAAACAATCCACAGGACTTATTGTCCAAGTTTGAAGACGTTTTGGTCCGTGCATCTTTTGGTCATTTAATTTTACTTTTAGAAACAGGAATAAAAAAAAAAAAAAAAAAAAAAAAAAAGGCGATTAGATTTTTGTTTTAAAATGCAAAACAGAAAATTGAAATTCAAAGCGTTTCTCATTGTCAAAAAGGGAAAAGTTATATATCTATATATATATATATATGCTTATAGCTTTGTAGGAGACATTAAGTGAGATGATGTTGGGAACTTCAGTCATTCAGGGTACAGTTGCATCTACATCTTAGATTTTATTCTTGTTTCTGCTAAGTCATAACAAAGTTAAACTTTAAGTTAAACCTAAACTGAAATAGCATTAGTGTAAGTTTGTGGTCTAACAGTTCTATTTGCTTTACTGCCTCCTTTTATGATGTCTTTACCCCTTATATTTTATATTTCAGTACTAGTCACTCTTATTTTATTGTTTAATTAATGTTAAGCATTTTGAATTTGCTCCAATGCATCTAGGCTTTCTTGCTTCTTCCCTGCAAGCCAATAAGTTTCAGACTCCATCACTAGATGAACAGAGCACATCCAAAGCTTTGGTCAGGAAGCTTTAAACTACAAATATAAGATATTACCTGGCACAAAGTACTCTGAATTATTCTAAAAAAAAAAGAAGTTATTAATTGTAGAGAAAATGTTTTTCAAGTTATTATCTTCATCTATATCCGAAAAAGGGAGAACTGGATGAAAGGCTGATTTGTTACAATTATTGAAAACAGGTCAATCCTTTTGCAACAGGGTAAAATGTCATTCAAAATGGCCAACTTCCTGTGGGGTTTTCCCCAATGGCTTGGAGCTGATGGTTTGAATTATTTTAATTCTTGGGGGCGCCGTTGTGAAATTAGACCCCACCCACAAAATATTGCTCTGGATTCCTGTTTGGGGTTGGACTAGGATCATCTCTTGCAATTTTGGTGCAGATCTGAATATTAATGAGGAAATGAGAGCCAATCGTATTTTCAAGGCGAAATGCCTCAATTTGCCAGATTTCCATGGCAACAGTTTTAAACTAAAATCATCTGTGCTTTAAATGAAGTTAGACCAACGCGTTTTCTGCTTTCTGACCGAGTTTCAAGGTGATGAGATTAAAAATGACAGAAAGGGACCCTCCCAAGTGAAAAAAGTTACTTTCGGTTTTCCCCATCTCACGTTAGGGGGCGCTTTGGAGCCATTTGGCCACGCCCATTTTGAATTCCAATAAATTTCGTAAATTTTCACAGGGGGACAATTTACTGCCAAGTTTGGAGAGTTTTTGAACATGTCAAAGCCTCCAAAACCGCTGCTTCTTTTGTAAGGAGAAAAATAATAAATGGCACAGAGATAATAGGCCTTTGCAGCGCTGTCGCTGCTCGGGCCTAACAAAAAAAAAGTCCCTTAATAAGGCGGGTGTCTTTACTTCATAGAAATACTTGCTGCTGAACTTACTTGAGCAGCTCCAAAATAGCCAAGACGATGTCGTTGACGTAGCAGAAGCCTGAGGCTTCAGACTTCTTAGCGTGGTGGAGACCTCCAGCCCAGTTCACAGCGATGTCCGTCTGCTGTCGGTTCAACTTCACCGATCCAGCTGAGCCAAACAGAAGCCGGTTAATGTCACAGGAAGCAATGTGTCATGCAGATACCGTTTAAAAAGATCGAAGGATGTTTCTGTCCCTACTAAGACTCTATCAGGAGGTGTGTCCATTTGAAGGGAAATTCAGACCACAGAGTTTGTTCCATCTTCTTCCTATTTATCCGGGGTCGGGTTGCGGAGGCTGCAGTCTGAACAGACGCCAAGATTTCCCGATCAACACGCCCCCTCCAGCTGCTCTGGGGGGACCCTGAGGCGTGTCCTGGGCCTTCCACGAGGCCTCCTCCCAATAGCACATGCCTGGAACACCTCCTGAGTGAGGCGACCAGGAGCTGAGCCACCTCAGCTGGCTCCTTTCAATGTGGAGGAGCAACGCCTCTACTCTGATCTCCTCCCGGGTGACTGAGCTCCTCACCCGATCTGGAAGGGTGCGCCAGGCCACTCTGCGAGGAAAACTCGTAATCTCGTCCTTTTGGTCATTATCCAGATCTCATGACCATAGGTGAGGGTAGGAACGCAGATTGATCGGTAAATTGAGAGCTTTGACCCGCGACTCGGCTCCCTTTTCACCACGAGAGTCAGATACAGCGACCGCATCACTGCCTACGCCGCACTGATTTGTCTATCGATCTTCATCCGTCCCTCACTCGTGAACAAGACCCTGAGATACTTGAACTCCTCAACTTGAGACAAGGAGACCTAAAGAGGGGAGTCCACCTTTCTCTGGTGGAGAACCATGGCTTTGGAGGTGCTGATCCTCATCCCAGCCGCTTCACACTCGGCTGCAAACCACCCCAGTGCAAAGGTCCTGGTTTGATGAGGCCAACAGGACAAAATCCTCATCATGATATCTTGAGGTTCCCAAACCGCACACCCCCCGGTCCCTGGCTGTGCCTAGAAATTCTGTTCATAAATGTAATGAATAGAGGCGGTGTCAAAGGGCAGCCCTGGCGGAGACCAACACGCACCGGGAACAGGCCTGCCTTACTGCCGGCAATACAACCCAGGCTCCTGCTGCGGTCATACAGAGAGCAGACAGCCTTTAGAGGGCACCGGACCCCATACTCCCGCACCACAGGGCACCACGAGGGACAGGGTCGTACGCCTTCTCCAGATCCACAAAACACAGATGGACTGATTGGGTGATCACCCACAAACCCTCGAGCACCTGATGAAGGGTACAGAATTGGTCCAGTGTGCCACGACCGGGATGAAAACTGCTTTGTTCCTCCTGGATCCGAGGTCCGACCATCGACCAGATCCTCCTCTCCAGCATCCTGGAGTAGACCGTACAGGGGGGTTCAACCATATTCACTAAAAAAATAAAAGTAAAAAAGCATACAAAACTGACAACAAACTAAACCGAAACCAAAACAGAAAGGAAAAAGAAAAACTGAAAGAAGAACGCGACATTTAAAGGTGCAGTAGGAGATCTTTTCCAAGGCATTTTTACTATGTGGCTTAAAAATCTCCCCACAGCCGCTTCGCAAGCAGTGAAATAGGTTTGGAAGTGAAAGTAAAATAAATGGTCCCTGCTACAGTGAGAATTCAATGAATAACCCCAACCAATCACAAAAGACGGTGCGTTGTACGCGATTGGTTCCTGACATGTCGATCATGGTCGCCTGCTTGTCCCTCCCCCCTGTGGTGTACCCTAACACATGAACGAATTGACCCCCCAATGCTTGTGCAGGATGCAATGGCTGCTGCTAACCACTGTTATTCTACGTTCACACCTAAAGCAGCAAGAGCAGCAAAAAGGTGCGTGCTGCTTCATTTTTGATGCTTGTACAAGTTTAGTTCTGACGCGCGACTGAAGCATCTTGGCTGCTCCGGCTGCGCGGTGGAAAAGTGGATCTGATGCCCGTTGGACGGGGCTACCCTATCCTTTCTTTGCCTGGAACAATGGCAGCTATATCTCCTGTCATCAGTGGGTAAAAAGTAGTTTGCATCTATTTTGAAGTGAGAAAGTCCACCTGAGAACATCGTCAGTGCATTATTTCTGTCAGACCCCATACACCGGCGGTGCGATGTCACTGGGAATCCCATTCAACAGCAGCCTATGGCCCGGTCATCTCTTCGCGGTTTGCCACGGCGGCTGGAAGGCGTTTTTCATGTACGTAATCCAAACTGCAGGCACCAGGATAATAAAAGTGGACATGTTTTACCGGCAGATTTCAGCATTTTAGGTTAATTTATGCGTTAATAAACTGTTTTAGAGGAGTCATTATAGCGCTCCGCATCATCAGCGCTGCTCTAGACGCGTTGCAGACAGCATGCGCGTTAATGTGTTTTAAAGGTGTGGTTTCGAGGAGTGGTCTGAAAGGAGAGGCATGGTTGTGTATGTTTAAAAATACAGCTTTTTGTAACCGTTTTTCCCAAGATCTCCTACAGCACCTTTAAAGAGATTTGAAATGAAAAGAAATGAAAGAACTTTTCAGGATGAAGTCGATTTTCTTAGTTTCAAAGTGGCGTCCTCTCATCGTGGGGGCGGGCCTTAGATGACCAGGGTGTAAATGATGACCGACACCTTCAGGCGAATGGTTAAATATTTCCCAGGTGTGGCATTCAGCAACTGTCGGGACTATAAATGTCTTCTAAGCAAAGTCGATATTCTGTTTTTATCGATTGGTTTTGAAAATATTTTTCAGTTTAAACATTTCTTCCTTACAGTTTTAAGATAATTTTACTGAACAAACTTTATGGCTCCATTTTGGCTCCGATCCTTCAGACCGAACTGAGAATTCCCGTTGATAGTTTAGCTCTGACTGTTGCTGCAGATGCCGTCTCCACACAGCCTCCTGATTGGCTCTGGCACCTCTTTGGGTTTTACTTTCTGAAATGTCTAGACCTTTGATGCTTTCTATTTCTGCCATTGAACCTTACTTCTAAAAACGTAGCCCAGACTCACCTGCAGACCCCCCTGCAGACAGCTGGCAGAACTCAAACAGGCCATCGAACACGGGGCAGTCCTCCCCCACATTGACTGGCAGGAAGCAACAGAAAAACCACAGTGACTTTTCCAGAACGTCCAGCTGCTCTCCAAACATCATGATGAAAACTCACAGCGCTGCATCTGCTTGCTGAACTCGGACATGTTGTCTGGCCGTATGGATCGGAGGAACTTGATGTAGTCGTCGCTGTGGTACTTTGTCATCTCGTCTGCGGTGGCTTTGTGTGGCCGCTGAGGGGCAAACGGAGACAAACAAAACCTTAACACTACGTCACCATTACAGCTACGTCTATAGTGTCGCTTCATCAGCTTGTTTTAATTGAGAAGAAAAGACTTGAAGTGCTGATTGGAGCTGCTGCAAACGTACGTAAACCTCCATTTTTCTGTACAGTCCGTAGTTCAGGAGCAGGTTATGAGTCATCCGGATGCGATGCGGCTTCATGGGATGGCCTTGTCCGTAGTAATAGTTCCCAATGTCACCTGCAAAAACCATATGGATCAGCTCAGTATTAAACCCAATCATCATCTCTGTCCAGTCGATGCCATGAAGGGGAGGAGATTTAAAATAAGCAGTAGAGGTGATTTACTGAGGAAACTGTTTAAATGCAGACAGATGCATGGATGAACTGGAACCGCACTGGAGCCGAGCTTTGTTGAACAGGTTAACGGCTCTACCTAGATATTCTTTAAAATAAACAGATTTTTTCTAAAAGATACTTTTAGTAAATCAACATCTGTTAATAAACATTTTTAATGTATTTTTAATGAACAAATGACTATATATGTATGATATATATATATATCTTTATATATATTAGGGCTGCAACAACGAATTGATAAAATCGATAAAAATCGACTTTTAAAAGCGTTGGCAACGAATTTCATCATCGATTAGTTGTGTCGCGCAATTAATGTGTCATCCGCCGCCGCCGTCATCACTGTCACTTGACTGAAACGGGGGAAGAAAAAAATTATGGCAGAGCGAGCCAGCGCTGCAGGTGCGCAGTGTTGCCAACTCAGTGACTTTGTCGCTATATTTAGTGACTTTTCAGACCCCTCCAGCGACTATTTTTTTTAAAAGCGACTAGCGACAAATCTGGCGACTTTTGGAGACTCTTACGTGAAAGCATGTATCGTTCCTAATCTTGTCCTCCAGCGTCAGCTGCTGCCGTGAGGCGCCTCCCCCATCCCAACCCCGTTCTCCCGCAGGAATCCCTCTCAGCGCTGCAGTCAGAGCCGCAGGATGTTTCAGCGTCCAGACTGCTAATGAAGCGCGCATGCGCCGGGATTGACGGCGCAAATTGATCACAATAATTAAAATAGCCTTTATAAATAAATTAACTTGCAAATTATGAGGGCAAGGCTTTGAAGTTTAAATCTTCTGGCAAAGATAAAGTAAAGAAGATCCTGCAATTTATGGAAGTAAAGCAGAATAAAATCCAGCAAGATCAGTAATATGTCAATTAATTATCTGCCACATTCCCATGTAAATATCTGTCTTTGGAGGATGTGTTTTTTTACCACCCCTAGTTCTCTCATTTTTATTCCAAATACAATTTATAATTTGAATCACAGGCTATTTTTATCTCTATGGTTCAGTATTTTCTCAAGTAGCAACTTTAACTGCTATACTTTCCTGTCTTAAAAGGCAGAACTCTTCTAGTCTAAAAAAACCTAATTTGTTGAAATGGAGGGGCCTATTGTTTGAACCCCTTAGGGGCTTTTAAAAACAAAAATGCCTGTCTTTTTTTGCGCTTTATGAAACAAAGTACCCTATATTTTGTGGATGTACAGCTACATTTCTCATGTACGTTTGCGTAGTTTTAACACAAACATTTATTTTTCATATTGCACCAGTACAGTTAATGAGCAACCTGTACTTGTGTGCTTGTTTGTTCTGTCTAAAATGTTTATTTTGGAATAAAGAGGTTAATATTAAAAAATATTTTTTGTCCGATTCATCGATTAATCGAAAAAATAATCGGCCGATTCATCGATTTTTAAAATAATCGTTAGTTGCAGCCCTAATATATATATATATATACATACACTATATTGCCAAAAGTATTTGCTCACCTGCCTTGACTCACATATGAGCTTAAGTGACATCCCGTTCCTAATCCATAGGGTTCAATATGACGTCGGTCCACCCTTTGCAGCTAGAACAGCTTCAACTCTTCTGGGAAGGCTGTCCACAAGGTTTAGGAGTGTGTTTATGGGAATTTTTGACCATTCTTCCAGAAGCGCATTTGTGAGGTCGCACACTGATGTTGGACGAGAAGGCCTGGCTCTCAGTCTCCGCTCTAATTCATCCCAAAGGTGTTCTATCGGGTTGAGGTCAGGACTCTGTGCAGGCCAGTCAAGTTCATCCACACCAGACTCTGTCATCCATGTCTTTATGGACCTTGCTTTGTGCACTGGTGCACAGTCATGTTGGAAGAGGAAGGGGCCAGCTCCAAACTGTTCCCACAAAGTTGGGAGCATGGAATTGTCCAAAATGTCTTGGTATGCTGAAGCATTCAGAGTTCCTTTCACTGGAACTAAGGGGCCAAGCCCAGCTCCTGAAAAACAACCCCACACCATAATCCCCCCTCCACCAAACTTTACACTTGGCACAATGCAGTCAGACAAGTACCGTTCTCCTGGCAACCGCCAAACCCAGACCCGTCCATCAGATTGCCAGATGGAGAAGCGCGATTCGTCACTCCAGAGAACGCGTCTCCACTGCTCTAGAGTCCAGTGGCGGCGTGCTTTACACCACCGCATCCGACGCTTTGCATTGCACTTGGTTATGTATGGCTTGGATGCAGCTGCTCGACCATGGAAACCCATTCCATGAAGCTCTCTGCGCACTGTTCTTGAGCTAATCTGAAGGCCACATGAAGTTTGGAGGTCTGTAGTGATTGACTCTGCAGAAAGTTGGCGACCTCTTCGCACTATGCGCTTCAGCATCCGCTGACCCCGCTCCGTCAGTTTACGTGGCCTACCACTTCGTGGCTGAGTTGCTGTCGTTCCCAAACACTTCCATTTTCTTATAATACAGCTGACAGTTGACTGTGGAATATTTAGGAGCGAGGAAATTTCACGACTGGATTTGTTGCACAGGTGGCATCCTATCACAGTTCCACGCTGGAATTCACTGAGCTCCTGAGAGCGACCCATTCTTTCACAAATGTTTGTAAAAACAGTCTGCATGCCTAGGTGCTTGAATTTATACACCTGTGGCCATGGAAGTGATTGGAACACCTGATTCCAATAATTTGGATGGGTGAGCAAATACTTTTGGCAATATAGTGTATATATCTCATATCAGGTTGCTAAAATATTTGCTTCCCTCCATAACTCTGGCAAATAATGATCAAATGTCACCAAATCTACAGTTTGTTGTTGATGAAGAAAGGAATAAACACAGTTAAATACTTGCTGGTGAATTAATTTCGTCCCATATTATGGAGGGGAATTGTTATGTGTGATAGTGTGTAGTATAATAGAAATGTCTATAATCCAGTAATCTGTCATATTTTACATTAGAACAGGATTTAGCAGAAAGTCTACCCTCTCATCTTCACCCTGATCTCCTAGAATCCTAGTTCCTCCCCTGGACTGGAGGGAACCCTGGTGTAAATATTGGACAATTGATACAAGAACCAGCATCATGTCGGGGTTCATTTCTCCACTTTCGTCTTAAACATGTTTTTAATAATAAGCTTAAATGCAACTATATACATTTGGAATAACGGTGTTTTACCCGGGCATTGTAGAAATATTATATTGTCTATATTTTCATAATATGCTTTAAGTTAGTTTAGTTAAAATGTAGCAAGCTGGGTGGGTGGGCGCCATTGAAACGTCGTTAATCAGGCTAAGAGGCTAGCTGCTAGTTAGCATCGCTCCAATCTGCAGCAGCAGTTAGCTTCGAGGCTAACGCTAGCCTACAAGCTGGAAGAGCAAAACCTGCACACATACCGTCATAGTAGTAGCAGACCTTCTTCTTCGTCCCGCCTGCTGTGGTGTAAGCCATGTTGGAAGCAAAACAATGAAAGTTTAGTAATGTGTGCTCAGAAAGAGAAGAGGATGAGCGACGTCAAGACAGCGTCGGTGATGGGCGGGGCAACCGCTGGAGGGGCGGGACCGGGGTAGGAGCTAACCCGCTGAGGTGCGGGTACATCATCTGGGGCGGATTTAGAAAATTTGGGGCCCTAGGCAAAGACCGGTAGGAGGCCCTCTGAATTCAGAAGACAACACATAAAACAGACCCATTATACAGATAGAGAAATGTTAATAGAATAGACATCCATTCTTTGTTCTAGGTTTTGTCCCTCTCTTTTGTCCATTTTCTTGTTGTTTTCCTCTCTATGTTTTGTACTCAGCTGACTTTTCATGCTGTCTCAAAAGTATGGAGTCAGAAAGGGGTCAAAATGGTTGTTAATATTTAAATCCTAGTTGAAACTGAAAAAAGAAAAATTAAAAAAGAAAATTGTACTTTTAAGGGTAGGCTTAAAACTTTCCTTTTTGATGAGGCTAATAGAGTGGCTCAGGTTATCCTGAGCATCTCTATAGTTATGCTGCTTAGACTGCTGGAGGACAAAAGGACCCCTATTTCATCATTCTGCTTCATTCTATCTCTATTCTCCCACCCTGTAGAATCTGTTAGTTCTTAGGCTCTCTCTGTTTTTTTCTCATCATAGTAGCTTCATCAGGTCTGTTCCTGTTTGGCTGTGACTCCATCCTGGAGAGAAATATCAGCTGTGCTGCTGCCCTCAAGACATTTGTTTATAGATGTTGGAGGTCGGCCTGATTTTCAGTGTGGTCCTGTTTCTCTGACTGTGACTAACTGGATGTGCTCTCTTCATCCTCTGACATGGGAGCTGGCTCGGAGCTTGTCTGCCTGGCTGTATGTTTCCTGGATGGTGCCGCCTTTTACAGTTGCGTTTTGTATCTCTGCTTCTGTCTCCTTGAACCCCAGTCGGCCTCAGCAGATGGCCGCTCACACTGAGCCTGGTTCTGCTGGAGAATTCTTCCTGTTAAAAGGGATTTTTTGCTAACCACTGTCACTGCAAGCATGCTTAGTGTGAGGGGTTGCAATCAAGTCAAAGAGTCGATGCAATCAACTGGTTTTCCTTAGATAGAAAACTTTGAATCAATCTGACTGGATGATCTGGTTGAACTGTAAAGGGCCGTGAGATGACATGTGTTGTGAATTTGGCGCTATATAAATAAACTGAATTGAATTGAATTGTGCGAAAAATAATCTTTAAACTACCTCAACAGGCGTGTATCCGTTTAGTAATGTACAAAAAATTATTTAATGACTTAGTCTTTTTTCGGTGGGTTTTTTTTAAAGCGTATGGCGATCTGACCCTAAATTGTTTGGGGTTTTTTCTACATGACTAAAGGGAAAACACAAATCTGATGTCTTGAGCATGCATAGTGACTATGGGTATGCTCATCTGAAAAAGCAAGGGGATATACAGTGTTTGCCTCTTCTGAGGCCTTTCTTTTCCTCTCATATACTTCATAGACACTTTTTCGCTTATGACCCTCAGCCATTTTCAAAGAACCGAGTTAAGCGTTACCAAAAAGGAAAGTTTTAAGCCTAAACCTATAAGAAGGCAGGGGGTCGCTGCCTCACGGACTGAAATGAAGATGTGGTCCAAAACACGGACTGTACCCGGAAACCTGGGATTTCAGGTCACCGTAAACTAACACTGAAAATGTAAAACATTAGTTTACTTGCTTTATTACGAACTACCAACTCCTTTTACCAACAGGGAAAGGTTTGGTATTTTTTGAATCATTGACCATTTCCATTTTACATCTTCCACAAACTGGGGTCTCCTCTCATGTTCTCTTCTTTTTAGCTCAGTCTATTTATTTTCTGTGTATTTTTAACCTGTAGTGTCACTTCTAGTAAAGATGCCCTCCTTTTATTTGATGTTTTATTTAACAAAGGCTTCTCTGCACCATTGGAATGAAGGAAATAAACTTGAAAGGAAATCACGTTTGCACCTGATCAAGTATCGATTGAAGAGACTCATAAATTCTTCATTCTCACCTCTGTGGTTGATAATATTTTAACATCTTCAACTGATTTCTAAAGCATATATAACTTATTTTGACCCCATTTTTAACAACTCTAAAAATTCATTCCTAATACGTAGATTGAATCAGATATTTAATTTACCTTTAGGCAGCAGCACTGTCCCATTTGATCTCAATGTTTAAATCAAAGTTCTTGAAGATGCTGTTGATGGATCGGTTCTGTAGAATAGATGAGAAATATGACTCTTCCTTTTTTTTTCCTGTCTATCAAATCTCAGTTTTCAAAGAGTTTAAATAACTTTTAACTTGACAAATGTTTATCTTTTTCTCTCTATCAGTAATTCCTTTTATGAACTTGGGAGCATTACTGTTTTGTTCATCATCTGATGGCTTCAAATATCTTACATGCTCCCTAATGAGAATGATTGTCCTCACATCATCGGGTCCTCAGCATCTTTGCTGGATATCTAAGGGAACAGCCAAAGGGAGGAAATTTAAAGGAGAAGTCTGGTCATATTCAGAATTCAAACTTCTGAAAGTCCTTTAAATATGAAATTATTCCACACTGTTCAATAAATGATCAGTGTTTTTATTTCAGAGTAATATTCATGTGAATGTGCTTTACTGTAGGCATCCATGTTTGTCAAAGAACACTACTGCCACCTACTGGTTCGTGACGTCAAGGTGCGGTATCGGCTGTTGATCAAGTCCCAGTGCTGTATCTGGTGTTTGTCACAACGCGCTATTATCCAAGTCATCTTGAAAACATTCTTCTTCCAAATGTTGGCTACATATTACGGGTTTTTTTCTCTGGCCAGAAGTTCGATGGCAAATCCTCCCTCTTCAAGTTGGCAATCCAACGATGAACCCGTCCGTGGAGGATCAGGAATCAGAAAAGTGGAATTTTTTTTTTTTTCACTTTTCCACGATGTATTCCAGCATCCATCTGCCATGCACGTGGGCATTGTCAGTTTCACTATAGCTCTGGTGAATTTCAATGGTGAAGTCCTCTGGAAATCTTCAATAATTGTTGTTGATTGCAGATGTGTCTAGTAGTTCCCATTGATTTAGCTTGTAAAGCGGGAGAATGGCGCTAGGCTTACCGCACCGTAACGTCACTGCTGGAAGATGGCAGGAGGGAGGGGTTACTATATTTGGGCAAAAATGGCCACCCCCAGACTCAGTGATCATGATGAAAATAATATTTTTATTTTCAATGCTAAATTCACTAAATCACAGCGAACATATTAGTTTTAGGTATAGATATTGATCCACTGATCATTCCTTGCTGACCGGACTTTTCCTTTAAGTTACGACACAGTGCCTCATTTGATAACTTTGTCTGCATTAATTAAATCTGCTGGGTTTCTTTTATAAGATAACTTAATTCAGTCATTCACCAAAACACTTTAAGTTCACTTAAAAAAAATTCATTGCCTCAAAAAGGTCATTTTTAAAATAAGTTTTATACTAAGTATAAGTTTGCACTACTCAGCCGACTAATCTGTGCGACACATGCTAATGTACACAACTTCCTTTCAGTTTTCATCCATAATCTATGTTTCTGTTGCCAAATGAAGACCTGTAGCATTTGTAGAAGGCTGGATCTGAATACAGTAAATTGTAGCTCCTAGCTTCTATTCCTTCACCTCTAATCAGGTCAACAGTGAGAACTCTATCATGAGCAAAAAAGGGAACTCCAGATCAGAGCATGTGAACGGAGCGAAGAGCCACGTAATTCCCGCTCCCCGCTCAGGAGGGTGTTCGCTCATTAGCTCCGCAGCTCAAAGTTGCGCCAGGACGCTCCTCTCAAAATCCGCTCTGCGCTCACCTTCATTTTCCTGCCCCTCAGAAGGCATCTTCTGAAATTTTTCCTTCATGTAATTATGCCAGGGCCCTGGGACACACGCAGTTTGATTAAATTATGTGACCAATACATGTGTATTGTCTTATTTAACTGGCCATTAAATCAGCTGTGAACGTAACACCTAGCTCCATTCATGTTGCCCCTTGTTTCCTATATAATTATTATTTTATTATTTTATTTTACTAAATAAATAAAAAAGGTCACTTGGCATCCCATTGCAAATGAGATAATAGCGTATAATGCATTTATGTGATCCATTTTCAAAAACAGGCTCTTACCACAATGATCACTTTATGTAAACCCGCTCTGTATTGTTAAGTATAGTTAGTGAAAGTTTTAAGGTTTTTTTATCCTACTTTTTATTACACAATATGCAATCCTCTCCTCGGCGATTCCGTGGTAAAGTTGAAACTTAGACTATAACAGATTATAGGCACAGACTACAGCATATTCATTGGCCAAGGACCTGGTGGACGATACAAAGTTACAAAAAGAAGAGGTTTTCTTGCTTTGAAATTTGGATCAGGGAAATTAAGGGTTAAATGTTCAAAAGAGTTGTAATTATTAACTGCCTTTGGAGTAATCAGTAAGTCAGACTCGAAGATTGTTGCTACTCCTCCTCCTCGCCCAGAACTTCTGGGTATGTGAAAATTTAAATAGCTTGAAGGAGTTGCCTCATTTATGCTCACATAATCCTCTTGCTGCAGCCAGGTTTCTGTAAGGCAACACAAGTCAATGTGATTATCACAAATCAAGTCATTAACTAGCAGACTTTTAGAGGAAAAGGATCTTATGTTAAACAGACCGCATTTAATCCTTTTAAAATTTTCCCCAATCAGAGTTATTTTAATTTTAATTAGATTATCATGATTTACTCCTTTGGGAATCATTGCTAATTTATTAGGTTTTGGTCTTTGGCAAGACACTGTCTGGATGGAGTAAAGAGTGGGTAACAGTAGAGAAGCTGTAAACTACGTCTCTGCTTCCTGGTCTGCACCCTGGGTGGTCAGGGTTTTGGAGGACTAATAAATGTGGCCAGATTCCTAGAAAGAAGAGCTGCGCCATCCAAAGTGGGATGGATGTTATCTCTCCGAATCAGACCAGGCTTTCCCCAAAAGGATTGCCGATTATTAATGTAGCCCAGGACACCATCTAGAATGACGACAATAACAGGATGATGAGAATTGACTGGTATCAAACTGACCACAGGTAAGGACTGTTAAATAAACAAAAAAAATTGGCAGCAATACAGTACTATACAATATCAAAGCATTCCGGCATACATCTGCTTGTCTAGTGACCATGGATGATCACTACTTTTCAAGTTGGTTTGTTGAAAATTTTGATTCCACTACTTTTTAATCAACTAGACTTTCAGACACTCTTCTAAAATCTTGTAACCACTATATAGTGCCATATATATAGTGATTAATACGGACATTCGGTGTGGAGGCTGCAGTGCCTTAGACTGGAAAAATATGAGAAGAGTGGTGAGAACAGTAGAGAGGATCATGGGGGCTCCTCTTCCCTCCATAAAAGACATTTCTTCCAAGCGCTGCATAGCCCCTAACATCATCAATGACCCCTCACCCCCCCACCATGGACTGTTCTCCCTGCTGCCCTCTGGGAGGAGGCTTCACAGCATTCAATGCAGGGCCAGCAGATTCTGCAACAGCTTCTTCCCCACCGCCATCAGACTGCTAAATGTTGCATATAACAAAAAAAAAAAGAAAAAAAATGAAAAAAATCAAAATGTTTAAAAAAAAAACTCTTAATCATGTCATAGTCTCTGCATCAAACTGACCATATAAATACGTTTTTTTTTAAACATGTTTTTTTTTCTCCCAATGTTTACATTTGATCACTGCTGCACTTTAAGAAATGGAGATGTCATGAGAGCTGTACAAAATAAAATTTCCTTTTATATACACCCTGTGTATACAAAATGACAATAAAGTTTGTCTAGGTCTAAAGGCTGATTTATACTCAGAAACCAGGTCGTCTGCGTGTGTGTGCCGCAGTTAAGGCAGATATTCCCCCGCCCCTTCCGCAGACACTCTGCTGCACCTCTCCAAAATTGTAGGTGACCGCAGACAGGAGGCCTCTGATTGGTTAAATCTACATCTGCTCTACACTATGCGTATTTCCTGTTTGGTACCTTACCTGCTTGTTTTGTTTGTATGACCGCCATTGTGGAAAACGACTCATGAAGATGGACCAGCTAGATGAGCGAGGTGCCCAAGAACGCTGGGGTCCTTTTTCCACCTGGATCCCCTCTCTTTTTGTCCCTCATGTCCCTCTGTTGCCGCACAAACTTTCCCCCACTTTCTCACCACCTCGGCCGTATCTAGACCCACAGCTAGTTCCTGATTGGCCCTCTGACGTTGTGGTGTGGAATATCATAGTGCAGACCACGCTTCAATACAGGGCATAAATCAAAAATGTCTGCATCATACCTGCAACACACTACTGCGGGAGGATAACCAGCCCTTAAGTCTACCGTGAATGCAGCACACAAGAGATATTAAGTGGTGAAATGAGGGGCATCACCAAAGGGTTTGTTTTCAGATAGAGCAATGTGAAACTGATGTCACAATAAAGGCTGGCTTATTGTTTTCTTTACCAACTTGTTCTTATGATTATTGCAGGCTAACACTGAAGTGCTAACCCAATTTTCACCTGTTAATGCGCTTTTACTTGCAAAGAAGACACAGAAACGTATTGGAAAAACGTTAACATGTACATTTAATGTAATATTTTTGAACAACACAATTATGAAACATGATGATTTTCCCATAGAAACGGACAGATGTTGCTGATCATCAAAGGACATTAGTTCACCTACTGGTGCCAGTTACAGCGTGGCTTAGTGTGAGAAACCAGTGGGATATGAACCACATCATTAAATTAAAAAAAAAACAAGCTCAGGTATGGACAGCTAAGATGGTTTTAGGGTTTCTTCTGACCTGCAACAATTTCTAAGCAACTTGATTGCATTTAGGGCGGCAGGTAAATGTGTGACTGTTTTTAAAAAGATGGAGTGAGAGCAGGCGGATTGAAGATCTGTTTCACACAGCATTTAAAGGAAAAATCTAGTGGTATTCAGAATACAAACTTCTGAGAGTACTTTAAATGTGAAATTATTACATACTGTAAAATAAATAATCTGGTGAATTTCAATGGTGAAGTTCTTTGGAAATCTTCAACAATTGTTGTTGATTGCAGATGTGTCTAGTAGTACCCATTGATTTTGCTTGTAAAGCGGGGAGAATGGCGCTAGGCTTACCGCACAGTGACGTCACTGCTGGAAGATGGCAGGAGGGAGGGGTTACTATATTTGGGCAAATATGGCCGCTCCCAGACTCAGTGATCATGACGAAAATGATTTTGTTTTTATAAAAAAAAAAAAGAATCACTCAAAATTCCTTTAAATTCATCAAACGACCGCAAACATATTAGTTTTAGGAATAAATAATGATTCATTGATTATTCCTTGGTGACTGGACTTCTCCTTTAAAATTGTACGGCATTAAGTTGAGCACAATCATTGTATTGCGTATACACATGTACAACTCAGGCAAGTCTCTTTCATTTTAACAGTAACCAAGGCTAATGCTACCACTGCACCGGGCCTTAGCTAGGACGATAGGCTAAAGGCTTAAGCTTAAACTGGAAACCAGGTTCTGATAAGCCTCTGCTGAAAATCAAAGGCGATTAACATCAAATAAGTAAGCCTAAGTAAGGAATCAGAGACTGAGAACCAACAGATGATGTCTGAACCTGTTGAATCATGGCACCTGTACCTAACATGCAGTTTGGATTAAACAAATAACAAAAAACACAGAACTTTTTCTCATTTTGACTCTCTTATCTTAAATAAAAGGTTGACTTTAAAGTCTAATATAGTTCTAGAAATGCCTGTGAGGATTTTCTTGAAATGACCCTCTTTAGTTACTGTGCCTTGCAGATGGATTCACACCTATTGAACGTTCATATTTTGCCATGTTGCAGACATCAGCTTCAGTGCATTTGATTGAATCGAATTAAAATCCTATCGTGACAGATTTTTGTAATATTGGAAATCGATAGATTGTGATTAAAAATCTGGTCATTTACACCTGTGCTAAAGGAATCTGGTAATGAACGTTCTCCGATATATTCGGATTTTTTAAATTTATACTATTTGCTGTGTTGACATTACAACAAGCAGAATATTACATGAGGTATAAACCCTTCTGCAAGCCACTGTAAAGACTGCATTAACATTTTTTTTCACAGGAAAAACACTGACAGATAGGAAAACTGACTCTCTGCCTAACCTCTGAGTCCAAACATCAAACTATTGAGTCCCATGTTACACATTTAGAACAAACTTACATCAAGTTTAATCATTTGGTCACAATATCATACCTGTGATAAATTAAACAAAGTGCTGTTACTTTATGAGACTATTGTCTTTATTGTTTTTGATGAAAACTACCTTTTATGGCCAATTAAATGTTCTTCCTGTTATCTGGTAAAACTTTTGATTAAATGGGTGGAAGAACTTCTGCAGTTTAGTCACTACTGACAGGTCCACCTCCGGATGGATGCGGCCCTTGCTGCCTGCCAGGCACTTGTTGAAGACAATGTTAAATCGCAGACAGTAAAATCCCCTGGTGGCATTAAAGTACAGGTTATACTGGCTAATCCTGGAGGGAAGGTTGAGGAAGCGCTCAACCAGCTGCAGCTCAGGCAGTGGGTCTGTAATGAGGCGATCCCCGTCCACTATATGGAACTGCTCCACGGGGAAGTACTTGAGCCAGCGCTCCAGGTGTTTTGTGTAGATGCTTGTCCGAACTGCTTTGTATTTGGTGTTTACTTCGCACGTGTTGGCATCAATGGCCAGATTTTCGAATTTGTGGTAAGTCTTGTTCTTGCGCTCCTTGCCCTCGAGTACCTGGGTGTAGTCGGACACGGCCCGGGTGGTGGGCTCTCGGACGATAATCAGCAGCTTGATGGAGGAGTTCATCTTGAAAATGCGTTCTGGAACCTCCTCCGTGATGAAATAGGCAGGGCTCTTCTCGATGGTGATCTGGTGAGGGAGGGAGAAGGGCATTTTACCCCTGTACCAGTCAATCCCCCGGGCGTAGTTTTTGTCATTGTCAAAGAAGTGAATCTCCTGCGAAGCCTTGACGACAGCCGGATGGAGGTTGAGCATTTCCAGCAGGGCGCGGGTGCCGCCCTTGCGGACTCCAATGATGATGGCCCGAGGCAGCTGCTGGACCAGGTTGTGAAGGAGTATTTGATCTTTGGTAGCATTGCCCTTACGTAATTCATGGAGCAGCCCGCGTTTGAACTGCAGCGTTCGTAGAGGGATTTGCTCCGGCTCAGGGGGGTGAAATCTGCTCTCAATGGGGCAAATTGGTTGAAGCCTGAAAAAAACACAGATAAACAGATATCCTAAGAATTTAACAAAACATTTATCAATCTTTCATACAATAAGTTAAATATATAAGGAGTAATTTCATTCTTTTAAAAATTTCCCTCTAAATGCAAAAATAAAATCCTCTGGCCTGCATCAGCTGCCAAATTCCTGAGATTGATGATGTCAGAAAGAAGGCCTCTGTCAGGGGCAGTCCTGATTAGATTGATGTCACTTTTATTACCTTTACTTTTCACTTCCTGTTTTATTTTGGTACTCATTTCCTCTCTCGTTTTAGGCAGCTTCACTTCCTGAGTTCCTTCCTGGAATCAGGATCTGCCACAGCCTAATGCAATTCACCTGGTGTATGTGCTCCTCTTTTGTTTGTTAGAGTATTTAGTTCCCACCCTTGCAGCTTCCCTTTGCCAGTTCGTCTTAGTCCTTTGAGCTTAGTGTTCCAGCCTTTTTGCCTGTTAGATTTAGCTTTCTAGTGTTTTGACCCCTGCTTGGATTTGGACCTGCTTTTGCCTCTGTTTTTTGATACTTCTGTTTCTGCTGGATTTTTGGTGCTCAACCCTGGACTGAATTAAAAGAACTTTCAGTTTTAATCCACTGTGTCAGGTCTTGCATTTGAGTCCTTCATTTCTGAACCGTGTGACAGCCTCACAATCTTTACACCATGATATACAAAAAAAGCACACTGTGTACACCTTTTAGGATTGGCTGAAGTTGCGACTGATCTTGCCACTTCCTTAAACACAGGATCTAAGAAGTCTTTTTCTCAGCCTGATGCACAAACATCAACTGACCTGAAGTGTTATGATGGTCTAGTTAGAGCAAATATCACTTCCCCTCCACATCCAGCACTTCACCCTGCTACAGTTTGCCTAAAGGTCAAAGGAACTCATAGATGAAGTAGTTGCTTCTGCACACTGCTCCCCCACACCTAGCTCAGAATTGTACTATTCATCCATCCATTTGTGACTGTCAGTGCCTATCTCCAGAAGTCTCTACCTGAACGGTGGAGTACAGTCTCGGGATGAGTCCTGTCTATCAAAGGGCATACATAGTGAGGACCGTGTGTTGACTCCCATTGACTTCCATTGATTTTCACTCATTTTCAACCCTCTCTATGCCCTGAAACTAACCCCAAACCTAACCATTTCCAATGCATACCTTGCTCTAACCCTAGCCCAATTGACACCTTAGCCCTAAACCTAACCATTAGCAAAATGGCTTGTGAGGACCAGCAAAATGTCCTCACTTTACAACAACTGGTCCTCAATCTGATGGTGAAATTGGAAAAAAATGGTCCTCACTCTGAGAGCTAGAAATGTAAACACACAATCACGTTTGACTTCAATTGACTTCCATTCATTTCTAACCAATTTCTACAGCCTAACTGTGACCCTTACTCTAACCCTAACCATTACTGGTTCATATAATGGCCGAAACACTCTGTGACCCCAAGGTCCACTACTGAGGATGTGTTCATTAGTTTAGAGGTGTGACTCTTGATGCTGTTTCAGTTCAGAACAGAATAAGGGACAGCTTATGACTTGTTTGGTACAGTTTCATTTCTAGCCCATATCTTACCCTTTAATAAAAATCGAAGTATATACCTTTAATAGACCTAAAAATATAGATTTATTAAACGTTTCCCTCTACCCACCTCCCTTCCCTCAGTTTAGAACTGTAGGGAGTGGAGGGGGCGGAGTTTACATGCCAGACCGGCGGGGGTCGGCTTAGCCCATTCCAGGGCGGCCTACCCTGACTCTGCTTCCTCCATTGATCTAAAATGAATATGTTTACCTCAATTACATACAGCTCCCCCTCCAGCCCATACTTGTCCTTTAATAATAATAAAAACCCAAGTTTGAAAAAACTAATAAAATTTAGTAGGTTTGAAATTATGTCCTAACATGACAACTACCATAATAGATCCTCTTGAATAATCCAAGATTTATTAACCTAATCTGATATGTTTTGAGTTAAAACCTTAACATGGCCATCTCACCAAAATATGCTTGGTAATAGCCCTCTTTTAAAACTCCAAGATTTATTAACCTAATCTGATATATTTTTAATAAACCAGGTTTATTAACTTAGCATTAATTTTAAACTCTTTCTTTTGAGATGTAGTCTTAACATGACCATCTCATTTCAGGGTTTATTAAGCTAACATTAATTTTGCATTTTATCTTTTGGGATGCAGTCTTAACATGACCATCTAATTTCAAGGTTTATTACCTAACATTAGTTTCAAACCTTAAACTTTAAACTTTATCTTTTGGGATATAGTCTTAACATGACCATCTCATTCCAAGGTTTATTAACCTAGACTTAATTTTAAACTTTATCTTTTGGGATATAGTCTCAACATGACCATCTCATTCCAAGGTTTATTAACCTAGACTTAATTTTAAACTTTATCTTTTGGGATATAGTCTTAACATGACCATCTCATTCCAAGGTTTATTAACCTAGACTTAATTTTAAACTTTATCTTTTGAGATGCAGTCTTAATATGACCTTCTAATTTTAACGTTTATTAAACTAACATTAGTCCTAAATTTTATCTTTTGGATGTAGTCTTAACATGACCATCTCACTCCAAGGTTTATTAACCTGGCCTTAATTTTAAACTTTATCTTTTGGGATGCAGTCTTAACATGACCATCTCATTTCAGGTTTTTTAACCTTGCCTTTATTTTACATTTATCTTTGAGGATGCTGTCTTAACATGACCATCTCATTCCAAGGTTTAATAACCTAGATTTAACTTTAAACTTCATATTTTGGGATATAGTCTTAACATGACCATCTCATTCCAAGGCTTATTAACCCAGCATTAATTTAAACTTTATCTTTTGTGATGCAGTCTTAATATGACCATTTCATTTCAAGGTTTATTACCTAACATTTTAAACTTTAAACTTACCTTTTAGGATGCAGTCTTAACATGACCATCTCATTCCAAGGTTTAATAACCTAGATTTAACTTTAAACTTCATTTTTTTGGGATATAGTCTTAACATGACCATCTCATTCCAAGGCTTATTAACCCAGCATTAATTTAAACTTTATCTTTTGTGATGCAGTCTTAACATGACCATCTCATTTCAAGGTTTATTACCTAACATTTTAAACCTTAAACTTACCTTTTGGGAGGCTGTCTTAACATGACCATCTCATTCCAAGGTTTAATAACCTAGATTTAACTTTAAACTTCATATTTTGGGATATAGTCTTAACATGACCATCTCATTCCAAGGCTTATTAACCCAGCATTAATTTAAACTTTATCTTTTGTGATGCAGTCTTAATATGACCATCTCATTTCAAGGTTTATTACCTAACATTTTAAACTTTAAACTTACCTTTTAGGATGCAGTCTTAACATGACCATCTCATTCCAAGGTTTAATAACCTAGATTTAACTTTAAACTTCATTTTTTTGGGATATAGTCTTAACATGACCATCTCATTCCAAGGCTTATTAACCCAGTATTAATTTAAACTTTATCTTTTGGGATGCAGTCTTAACATGACCATCTCATTCCAAGGTTTATTAACCTAACATTAATTTAAACTTTATCTTTTGGGATGCAGTCTTAACATGACCATCTCATCCTAATATGCTTGGTATTAAGCCCTCTTTTAAAACTCCAAGATTTATTGATCTGATATATTTGGAGATAAAGCCTTAACATGGCCATCTCACCATAATATGCTTGGTATTAAGCCCTCTTTTAAAACTCCATGATTGATTAATCTGATATATTTGGAGATAATACCTTAACATGGCCATCTCACCATAATATGCTTGTTATTAAGCCCTCTTTTAAAACTCCAAGATTGATTAATCTGTTATATTTGGAGATAAAGCCTTAACATGGCCATCTCACCATAATATGCTTGTTATTAAGCCCTCTTTTAAAACTCCAAGATTGATTAATCTGTTATATTTGGAGATAAAGCCTTAACATGGCCATCTCACCATAATATGCTTGGTATTAAGCCCTCTTTTAAAACTCCAAGATTGATTAATCTGATATATTTGGAGATAAAGCCTTAACATGGCCATCTCACCATAATATGCTTGGTATTAAGCCCTCTTTTAAAACTCCATGATTGATTAATCTGATATATTTGGAGATAAAGCCTTAACATGGCCATCTCACCATAATATGCTTGGTATTAAGCCCTCTTTTAAAACTCCAAGATTGATTAATCTGATATATTTGGAGATAAAGCCTTAACATGGCCATCTCACCATAATATGCTTGGTATTAAGCCCTCTTTTAAAACTCCAAAGATTTATTAATCTGATATATTTGGAGATAAAGCCTTAACATGGCCATCTCACCATAATATGCTTGGTATTAAGCCCTCTTTTAAAACTCCAAAGATTGATTAATCTGATATATTTGGAGATAAAGCCTTAACATGGCCATCTCACCATAATATGCTTGGTATTAAGCCCTCTTTTAAAACTCCAAAGATTTATTAATCTGATATATTTGGAGATAAAGCCTTAACATGGCCATCTCACCATAATATGCTTGGTATTAAGCCCTCTTTTAAAACTCCATGATTGATTAATCTGTTATATTTGGAGATAAAGCCTTAACATGGCCATCTCACCATAATATGCTTGGTATTAAGCCCTCTTTTAAAACTCCAAGATTGATTAATCTGATATATTTGGAGATAAAGCCTTAACATGGCCATCTCACCATAATATGCTTGGTATTAAGCCCTCTTTTAAAACTCCAAGATTGATTAATCTGATATATTTGGAGATAAAGCCTTAACATGGCCATCTCACCATAAATATGCTTGGTATTAAGCCCTCTTTTAAAACTCCAAAGATTTATTAATCTGATATATTTGGAGATAAAGCCTTAACATGGCCATCTCACCATAATATGCTTGGTATTAAGCCCTCTTTTAAAACTCCATGATTGATTAATGTGTTATATTTGGAGATAAAGCCTTAACATGGCCATCTCACCATAATATGCTTGGTATTAAGCCCTCTTTTAAAACTCCAAGATTGATTAATCTGATATATTTGGAGATAAAGCCTTAACATGGCCATCTCACCATAATATGCTTGGTATTAAGCCCTCTTTTAAAACTCCAAAGATTTATTAATCTGATATATTTGGAGATAAAGCCTTAACATGGCCATCTCACCATAAATATGCTTGGTATTAAGCCCTCTTTTAAAACTCCAAAGATTTATTAATCTGATATATTTGGAGATAAAGCCTTAACATGGCCATCTCACCATAAATATGCTTGGTATTAAGCCCTCTTTTAAAACTCCAAAGATTTATTAATCTGATATATTTGGAGATAAAGCCTTAACATGGCCATCTCACCATAATATGCTTGGTATTAAGCCCTCTTTTAAAACTCCAAAGATTTATTAATCTGATATATTTGGAGATAAAGCCTTAACATGGCCATCTCACCATAATATGCTTGATATTAAGCCCTCTTTTACATTAGATGTCTCCTTTTAAACACCTGATGAGCAACCTTAAATTAACCACAATTAGTGAATTAATACCATAATGTGACCACTCCTCACTAATTTCTATAAAATCCCTTACACCCTATTTTACACCGAAATTATCAAAATCTTAACCTTTAGTAACAAAACTCCTACCAATATTAGACCTAAAAAATATTTATTTATAAAACATTTCCCTCTACCCACCTCCCTTCCCTCAGTTTAGAACTGCAGGGAGTGGAGGGGGCAGAGTTCACATGCCAGACTGGCGGGGGTCGACTTAGCCCATTCCAGGGCGGTTTACCCTGACTCTGCTTCCTCCATTGAACTAAAATTATAAAAATTTATATACTTATCTTCAATTAATCATAACCTCCACCCTTATACTACACTTATAGCACATATCACCTTAGCAGACCAATTAGCTACTGACCCTAATATTAGTGGAATCCATGCCTTACCCTAACACCTGACCCTTGCCCTAAAAAATACACTTAGCCAATCCCTAGCCTTGACACTTGCCCTAAACCTAATTTTAAGCCTTGCCTTAACCCTAAAACCTAGCCATTACTCTAAAAGCTAACCCTAGTTCTCCAATTTCTACAAACTGGCTTGGCTATGGATCTGAGAGATACCAACAAACGTGCGTCGGCCCGTGCATTGCCTTTGATCCCCTAACCAACTGCTCTAGTCGTCGGACTGGGTGGGGGGGGTCATCGAGAGAGTGTCTAACGCCTAACCATTACTGGTTCATACCTAACCCTAACCTTAACTGAATTCACACCTTAGTCCTAAACTAGAGAAGAGAACTTTACCATGTGGGGACCAGGCTTTTGGTCACTCTAATGACATAGGTCTCTATGACATGACTGTGTAAACAGTCTTTTATTTTGATCTTCTGGAAAAGATTGTGTTGTTAATGCTCTGGCTCCAGTTGGAAAAGAAATGAAATATCGCTAGATGCGCTCCAGCACTACCATCCATGCTTACTTCTGTAAACAAAGAACATGCTTTCTACTTGTTTAAAGTGACTGCGTCCTCTACTGCGCATGCAGGACACTGTATAAATGCAGTTCACATTGGAGATCACATACAGTTTATATATATATTTGAAAATGTGAACAACCTGTAAAAACAATTGGATTTCACAGAAGGAAATTAGAATTGCACATTAAGGCCTGCAGTGTGATTGTAGCTCTAGTTTTCATGTGTCCAATGTTTTCCTTCTGCTGAAATGTTCGTCTTTTGAAATTTGTTTTTTTTTATATATATCTCAAACTGTACCCTAAAAAGGATAACGTGTGATATATCCTTTTTTGCCCTCTCCCGCCCCCAATGTAGCTCCTATCTTTCCACAGAGATAAAGGCAGCACTATAAGGGAACCGCCTCAAGGTGGGGCCCTTGGCAGCCGTAAGAACGCGCCACCAGCAGGGTTCCCCCCAATGCATGTGATATATGCGGTGAACAATTAGATCTGAAACTGAAATCTCGATTACAATGCAAGTTGTAGCGGACAATAAAGAAATTGATTGATTGATTTGTTTGATTTCACTGCCTTGGTAAACTAACCCACCATCACTGGGTGTAGATAATAGAGATATGAGTTCTACAGGGGGATAAAAAAGGCCTGTCATGGTTATTGAAGGAAGAAGAGGGGGCTCACCTCATATGTAGATGACCTAGAAGATAACAAAGTGTACATTTTTAACTACCACACCTTTATGTTCTTTGTACATATTTTGCTTTTGCTTTGGGGAAAATTTGTTGTTAAATCTGTTAAATCTGGTGATGTCCAGAACACATTCTCTCCTATTTACACTGCAAAAAAAGAAATCTCAATAAGTTATTTTTTTCTTAAAATAAGTGCATTTTTCCTTGAACTGAGGAGGTAAATGAGACACTTTGCCAATGGAACAAGACATTGTCCTTTTAAAATAAGAAAAAACAATGTTATCGTCTTATTTCAAGTGCATATTATCTAACTATCTTATTTTAAGAGTAAAAATACTCATGCTATTGGCAGATCATCTTATTTACCTGCTCAAATTAAGGGTAAATATACTTAATTTAAGAATTTTTTACTTATTTCTGTATCGTTTTTGCAGTGTAGGAGAGAATGTTTCTGGAGATGTTACAGCAGATTTAAGATAATGCCCAATCTCTTCAAAACATAATGCTGTATTGTTTTCATCAAAAGTTTTTTAACGTATGCTAAATGTCTACAAAAACTCCTAAATGAAGTCAAATTCCTGGTTAGTGCATACAGTATTTAGAAATAAATCTAACTCAGGATGTCTTGTATGTCAGAGGACTGATCACTCACCTATCCAAAGTCCCAACCCTGGCCACTAGATAGAGGACGCTTCCGATCACGAGGCTGCCCAGAACGAAGAGCTTCTGTCTCAGCAATGCCTGCTGTTTGAAGAGCATGGCCCTCCATCAATCTTCAGGACTGCGTCTTCAGCCTGCAGAGAGGCCAGCACATGAACCACTCATCAGCAGCGAGGAGAGACGGCCTAATGTTTATTAACACACACTCCATCAAGACTTACAAGTGATTAAGCCACGCTCACCCACGCCTGCAATGTGCTGCAGTGGCATTAGAATCTAATGATCAGATGGAAATGCACCGCCACCACTTTGCTTACATCGATTTATTTATTTCAGACAAGCTGAGAATCCAATTGCAGCCAATCACATGGCCTCAACTCAGTGCATTTAGGCATGTAGACATGGTCAAGACAATCTCCTGCAGTTCAAACCGAGCATCAGTATGGGGAAGAAAGGGGATTTGAGTGACTTTGAACGTGGCATGATTGTTGGTGCCAGAAGGGCTGGTCTGAGTATTTCAGAAACTGCTGATCTACTGGGATTTTCACGCACAACCATCTCTAGGGTTTACAGAGAATGGTCAGAAAAAGAAAAAACATCCAGTGAGCGGCAGTTCTGTGGGCGGAAATGCCTTGTTGATGCCAGAGGTCAGAGGAGAATGGCCAGACTGGTTCGAGCAGATAGAAGGGCAACAGTGACTCAAATAACCACCCGTTACAACCAAGGTGGGCAGAAGAGCATCTCTGAACGCACAATATGTCGAACTTTGAGGCAGATGGGCTACAGCAGCAGAAGACCACACCGGGTGCCACTCCTTTCAGCTAAGAACAGGAAACTGAGGCTACAATTTGCACAAGCTCATGGAAATTGGACAATAGAAGATTGGAAAAACGTTGCCTGGTCTGATGAGTCTCGATTTCTGCTGCGACATTCGGATGGTAGGGTCAGAATTTGGCGTCTACAACATGAAAGCATGGATCCATCCTGCCTTGTATCAACGGATCAGGCTGGTGGTGGTGGTGTCATGGTGTGGGGAATATTTTCTTGGCACTCTTTGGGCCCCTTGGTACCAATTGAGCATCGTTGCAACGCCACAGCCTACCTGAGTATTGTTGCTGACCATGTCCATCCCTTTATGACCACAATGTACCCAACTTCTGATGGCTACTTTCAGCAGGATAATGCTCCATGCCATAGAGCTGGAATCATCTCAGACTGGTTTCTTGAACATGACAATGAGTTCACTGTACTCAAATGGCCTCCACAGTCACCAGATCTTAATCCAATAGAGCATCTTTGGGATGTGGTGGAACGGGAGATTCACATCATGGATGTGCAGCCGACAAATCTGCGGCAACTGTGTGATGCCATCATGTCAATATGGACCAAACTCCCTGAGGAATGCTTCCAGCACCTTGTTGAATCTATGCCATGAAGAATTGAGGCAGTTCTGAAGGCAAAAGGGGGTCCAACCCGTTACTAGCATGGGGTACCTAATAAAGTGGCCGGTGAGTGTATATATATATGTACAGATTACACGATTACGATGAAATATATTTTCTGAAGCTAGATCTAAAATTCCTATTTAGTTGCAAAGGTCAACATTTAAATTTCCAGGTTTGTTTCCAATTAGTCAAATAAATAAGAAATTCCTGATATTTTTCAATGTAGTTTTAAAGTTTAAACCATTTTGAAAAAAATATGGAATTTTGCAAACATAACAACCAAATACAGCATTTAATCTTTTAATACTTTGTATTGTTCATTACCTTCTTAGTTTAATGGCTACATTTGTTCCTAAATAGATAAATAAATTAAATGAAATTTTCTGAAAATTTCACCTGTTAAAAAGTATAAGCTGAAATGTCAGGCTTTTTAACTGGTGACGTATTAAGCTGCAATAACTTTCATGCCTTTCTGCTTAGAGTTGATTTTAAGAGAAATTCATTTGGTAGGTTATCCAACAGAGGGCACCAAACCTCTTCAGGAATATAGAACTTGTTCCTGTTTCTGTGATGAAAACATGTCCTTCAGTCTCCAAATCTCTTCTGTATCAGGCAGCTAAGCAACAACATAACTGTGTGAATAACAGAGAATAACAGGAGCCATAAGGCTGTTAAAAAAGGCATAATGCAGTCTAAGCCTTTGGATTAGGCCACCTTTATAAACAGCCCTTATGTCTCAAGTAAAAATGTAGACAGCATTTGATTCCAGCTGGAAAAGAAAACATTTCATTGTTTTTCCAAATTTGGCTTTGGAGAAGAGAGCATATGTAATTCTATTAGACAGTTTGAGTAAAGAAAAAGAATTAATCAGTCCAGAGTCCAATCAAATGAAAGAAAATGGCTTTAGGCTTTAGCTTGAGATGCTTTAACTCAACTCATGTAGAACCAAAATAAATCCCTGTTGATGTCTCTTCCTTTATATTACAGGAAAAGTCTGGTCATATTCAAAATCAAACTTCTGAAAATGTTTTAAATATGAAATTATTCCATCCTGTTCAATAAATGATCAGTGTTTTTAATTGAGAGTAATTTTCATGTGAATGTGCTTTACTGGAGGCATCCATGTTTGTCAAAGAACACTACTGCCACCTACTGGTTTGTGACGTCACGGTGCGGTATCGGCTGTTGATCAAGTCCCGGTGCTGTATCTGGTGTTTGTCACAACGCGCTATTATCCAAGTCATCTTGAAAACATTCTTCTTCCAAATGTTGGCTACATATTACGGGTTTTTTCTCTGGCCAGAAGTTCGATGGGAAATCCTCGCTCTTCAAGTTGGCGATCCAACGACCAACCCGTCCGTGGAGGATTAGGAATCAGAAAGGTGAAATAACTCTTTTTTTTATTTCACTTTTACCCGATGTATTCCAGCATCCAGCTGCCATGCACGTGGGCATTGTCAGTTTCACTATAGCTCTGGTGAATTTCAATGGTGAAGTCCTCTGGAAATCTTCAATAATTGTTGTTGATTGCAGATGTGTCTAGTAGCTCCCATTGATTCTGCTTGTAAAGCGGGAGAATGGCGCTAGGCTTACCGCACCGTGACGTCACTGCTGGAAGATGGTAGGAGGGAGGGGCTACTATATTTAAGCTCCCAGACTCAGTGATCGCAACGAAAATTAAATTTTTTATTTTTTTTTTAGTGATTAACGTATTAGTTTTAGGCATAGATAATGATCTACTGATCATTCCTTGCTGACCGGGCTTCTCCTTTAAAATGCTACAGCATAAGGTTTACACGATATTTTTATTGCATATACACATGTACTACTCAGGTGAATCTCATTCATCTTAACAATAAGCTAGGCTCATGCTAGCACTGTTCCTTAGGGCTTTAGATAAGACAATAGGCTACAGGCTTAGTTTTAGGTATAGATAATGATCTATTGCGTATTTCTTGCTGACTCGACTCTTCCTTTAAGATATTTTGAAAATCCTTAGTGTGTTCTTCCCCCTGTGAATAATCAGAACTGCACTGAGCAAAGAGGTCCGCCAAGGGTTTGTTCTTGGTCCTTTGCTATTTGCTGTGTTGACAAATGCCTGCTGCATTGACATATGGGCTACTTTTACTGAGAAGTTTAGATAAATAAGTAAAGAGTGAATTATTCAGCACTTTCCTAGTCAAACAGTCCTTTAAAACTGTCAAATTTACACACAAATCTAACTCACCAATGCGCAAACATTCAAGCACCAATAAGCAGATCGGTAGACAAACCTGGGTTCTGTTTGAGTAGCTTTGACAAATTTGATGTAAGTTACCTTTATTCTTATCTTTAATTATTTTCTATCATTATACTCTTTTGCCTAAAGATTTTTGG
Organism: Cyprinodon diabolis; assembly: GCA_030533445.1. NCBI lineage: Eukaryota > Metazoa > Chordata > Actinopteri > Cyprinodontiformes > Cyprinodontidae > Cyprinodon > Cyprinodon diabolis. The sequence goes on from CM060076.1 coordinate 36,822,268, forward strand.
CATATTTTTTGTGTCATATGCTAGTCCTTCATCATGTAAACTTGTTCCAACTTCTTGGGTTTTATCTGTTGCAGCTTTGCCCAAGCTAAGCCCAGTCAGTGGTTTTTTAAAAGTGTTGCGACATATTCCGTTGGATTCAGGTCTATCCTTTTTATGTATTGTATTAACAAATGGAACTGGTTTTATTTAAACCATCCCACTTCAGCTATGTCTGCTGGTGAAGATTCTCAGTCATCCAGGTCATAGTCCAAAGAAAGCTAAAAAAAAAATCCACTGGACTTTGTTTCCAAGTTTGAAGACGTTTTGCTTCACATCTAGGAAACTTTTTCAATTTAAAATGTCAGAAATAGCGTTGAGTTTGAGGTTTAATAGACTGGGGAAAAAAAACAAAGCCTTGTTTTGGCTTAAAAAACATGCAGATTAAACCTGACAAACGGGTTCTTACTTTTAGCTCTGGCTGTTTATTTAGGACGTTGCACTAGAGGTTAAGCTTCTAAAACTGTTTTCAGACTCCCTTTCTATTAGTTTTGAACAGCTGATCTCTGCAGCTCATCCAGAGTTACCTCTTGGCTGATGTCTAGCCTTGTTTAAATCTACAAGCAGGTTTTAGTACGTTTCCTGTTCTCTGTCCTCTTTCCATGTTGGGACCTCGTTTTAGTGCTTTCATCTACCTTACTGCACCACTTCCCTTCTGATCCCTTTATCGTTTCCTTTGTTCTGCAAGACCTTTTTGTCTGTTAATTTACACTAACAAGCCTCTGAGGTTAGAATCACGTGAATGTGAATGCAGGCCATACTAAATACATTTTTATTTCTTCTTCACGAGCATCTTGTGTGGGTCTCACAGAAAAACCCAATAAAAACGCTGATGGTCATGGGCGGTTCTAGACAGGGGCCAATGGGGGCCAGTGCCCCTGTAGATCATGTCCTGGCCCCTGTTATGGCCCCTGTAATTCTAATGATGATATGCGCTGGAACAGACATGGTTTCTGATTTTTTTTCTTTAAAAATTCTGTTTGACTAATTATTTAAAAACAATAAGGTGATAGCTTCAGTGGTATTGAGAAAGGATCCCTTATTTTTATCTGTTGTTTTTTTCAAAACAAAAGAAAACAAAAAAACATACCCTAATTCTTACAGCTGAATTTATCAGTTTTTCTTGAGTTCTCATTCAGATTTTATAGAAAATGGTAATTTTAACTTCAAAGTTCAAACTTCAAAGTTCAAAAATATGTAAATTTTATATTGACCTAATACATTTTTATTATTAGCTTTATTTGATCTTTTAGATATATATTACAAAAATCTTTTGAGTTTCTTTTTGCTATGCCTAGGGTTTTTTATTTTGATTTTAAAGGTAATCCAAATGAACATTTTCAAGCCAAAAATACCTATTTTCACTTGGAAGACATAATTTTAATTAAACCTAAAATTTCACCTCACGCAGCTCTATAATATATTTGAATTTCTTCCCCGGTTCTTTGCTTCATGCTTTTCTGTGCCCCCGTGAAGACATATTGGCCCCTGGAACATTTGGTCTAGAACCGCCACTGCTGATGGTTGGTGATGTAAAGTGAAAACATGAGGCATCTTAGGGGTATGAATACAAGACCTGTTATGTAGAGGCACAGAGTGGTATTCCAGAACCTCAGAGAGACTTGATTTAACGCCACACTGAGTCCTGTTTAAAGGTTACAGTAAAAGCATTGATTCCGTCAAAGTCATTTATAACTGAACTGCTCTATAGGCTGTAAAATAACTCTGGCTTAAAGCTGCAGAGACTCTGCAACGACCTACGGAAAAGCATCCATGAGACTCCTTTATAACATGTGAGACACACACAGACTGAACAATGAGTGTTTTGCCCAGATAAGGAACTACAGCTTGAACAGCTGTTCCAACCCGGCAGCACCAGAGGGTGCCCAGAGAGAATGATCAATTATAAAGCACTTTACTTTCATTAACGATGCACTTTCCTCTGCAACTTCTGAGGATATTTTCAACAACACAGAGAAAGGATTAAATATGGCAAGAAAACTTCTGAAGATCTTACAAAAAAAACAAAAAAAAAAACAATGGTGAGGGTTAAGCAGGCAATGTTTAAGCATTTATGGATTGGGGGTGTTGATGCCAAACTCTGGTAAACAGATTAGAAGCAGACATTTTGAGTAGGCAACCAAGGTTTTGTTGTGGGTGGAGAAGTTTTAATTAAGGAATTAGAAGTTGTGTTTTGACTCTGGGCTTCCAGACTTTATTTAAGGGTCCAGTCATGTACCATGAAGTTACGTAGCTACTTCTGCTCCAGAAGCTCTGGTTGCAAACAAAGGCTTTCTGATGATTTCTGTTTGCTTATTTAATCTTACTTAAGTGTATTATAATTTGTTTTCAATCTATTTGTTCATAAAAATTTTCATAATAACCTACACCTAAACAATTTTTTACTGTCTAATAGTTGGTTTATGCTCAGAAACCAGGTCGTCTGCGTGTGCCGAAGTGTGTCGAACAGCTATTAGCCCAAGGATGCTTTGCTAACATAACTAGCAACAACATACATTAGTGTCTTAAGAAGTAGTAATTCTTAAAACGTAGCCAATCACAGGCAGTTTACTTTCCCCACAAAGTGACAACAGTAAACATGAGAACATAGAAAATGTCCACAGCAAGTAGAGAGGTTGCAGGCATGTGCAAATCAAAGAGTACATAGAATGTCAACGCTCAGACAAAAGGACCCAGAATTCAGGCGGACAGAACAGGTTAGTTCAAAGGAAAAAAACGCTTTACTGAAAGCTCTGTGACTCATCAGCTGGGACCAGATTGCTGGATTCTCTCTAGAGACAGTCACTCATCTTAGTGATCACTAGGCTCAGAAGGGGAATAATAACGAGCATGTGAATCAGTAACCTAGTTATAAGGTTTGGGAGCCAGTCAGATGACTTCTCCAAAACATGCGACAGGAGCCGTCCAGAGAGTAGAGAGCAGAGCAGCCCGCAGACGCTGCAGAACAGGAGGTTCCAGAGGCAGAATCCAGAACAGGTAACGAAGCCGGGGTCCAAACCAGAAGATAAGAGAGATGCAGAGGGGCGTACTTTGGTGGGGACCCATGTATGGAGGACTTAGTCCTGGAAGTGGCCGACCCGGGTTAAAATCTTGCCGCATGTCTCTCCCCCTCTCTCGTACCCCTTTCACTGGAGCTGTAACCCCCCCCCCACCCAGAGAGATGTAGAGGTACCAAGGGAATAATCCAAGTCAGGGTCAGGGTAGGTCAAATGTAAAAATGTCATAAATTAAGTGTATTTACCCTTAATTTGAGTAGGTAAATTATATATTTTGCCAATATAATGAGTATTTTTACTCTTAAAATAAGATAATTAGATAATATGCACTTGAAATAAGACAATGCAATTATGTTTTCTTATTTTAAATGTAAATTGTCTTGTTCCATTGGCAATATGTCTCTTTTACCTCCTCAATCCAAGAAAAAATGCACTTATTTTAAGAAAAAAATACTTATCTAGATTTAGATTATTTCCAGTGCAGACAAAAAAAAAGAGGAATCCAACAGGATCAGGTTGTCAAACAACAACACAGGTATGGTAGATACTTCTCAAACTAAGCTTGAATAATCTGGCACTGGTGGCTGGAAAACAGGCAGCATAAATAGGAGCTGGAAACAGGTGGATCAGATAGCGGTAATGAGCAACCAGGCAGAGTTAGACAGGTGAATGGAATGTAACCAGCGCTAAGATCATGACAAAGAAGGTTAAAATGTTCATGCGTGTGACATATATGGTCCTTATTACATTGAATCTTCAGGAATAAAACATTTAAATCCTAAAGTGTAGTTTATGTCTGTGTGTTTTAACTATAACTGCACACAGAATAAGTAATTGTCTTTTTGCACCTGACATTTTAGCAGAATTCCTACTTCTGTCTTTAAAGCATCCTTGGTGCCGATAAGGCAGAGAAAAACGGTCTGGTTAATGCTTATATAACACTGCCAGATTAGAACTACAAGCTAAGATTTAAACTGCTGGCTGGCACCTTAATAATAACTGAAACAGCTAAAATTATTGCTGTTTGCAAACATAATTACCTCTTTAAGTGGTCTTTAAAAAAACAAAAACTAGGGCACAAAGTTTGAGGCTTTCATTAAATAAAGTGTCAATTTCTGGTGATAATGCATGAAAGCTCTTGTTAAGATTTGCATGCAATGTGTCACGCCTTAAAGAAGCCCATATGAGCGTTGCTGAAAATAGAAAAGTAGAACAGAAATCTCATTAGAGAGTTCTCCATTATGCTCGACAATGTAATTCAGAAAGCAGTGCCGCTAGGAAAAGCAGGACTCCACCACTCTTATCTTAGCTGTCTCTCTCCAAACTATGGAGAATTACTCTTAAAAACTACAGCAACAATAACAGCTGGCTCCTGTGACGGAACAACTATCATGAAGATGAAAGCTATATTGTGTGAAGATATATCATTTTAAAGAATTGCCTTTTCTTTGTTTCACTTACTTCACTGCGGCTCTGCAGATTTATTTATGCTTCCCAGCAGCCGTTCATTCAGTTGTTGCTTTTCAAAGGCAAAATATATTCAAAAAGATGATCAGGTACAGCAGAACAGTGAGATTACGATCCACGGTAGAAAGTTATGTTGGAACAAATAATTAAGATTCCAGGTTTATCAATTTCCCATTTTAAGATCTTAAAGTATGACCTAAAAAGTCTCTATCATATGAAATCTCCTTTTGTAGCTGTTAACCCATTCAATGAAAGACTTTAAACATCTAAATTTCAAGCAAAAACTGAAATCTAAGTAAGTCAATTTTTCATAAAATAAGTGATTTTTTTCTTGAACTGAGCCGGTAAGTGAGATACTTTGCAAATGGAATAAGAAAATATACATTTAAAATAAGGAAAAGGTCTCCTCTTCCAAGAGCACAATATCAAATAATCTGATTTTAAGGATAAAAATGCTTCTTCAGCTGGGAGATTTTCTTCTTTACCTACTACATTAAGGGTAAATACACTTATTTTAAGACATTTTCACAAATTTAAAGATCATTTTTGTAGTGTGTTATTGGAATCCAGGACAAGACCTTATTACCTATGTAACATTCAAAAAATATGTATATTTTGATAGCATAAATGAATGTCAATGTAATTACAAGAAACGCCAACTTGCCCGTATATATTAAGAGAAATAACAAAAGTGCTTCTGTAAGAAATTCATGAAAAACAGAGTAAAAGAAATGACACTCCATTTGTACGGGGTATGCAAGTGATCAAAAATGGTAACTTGCCCTATAAAGGGTTAACTTAGTTATAAAGCTATTCCTTTATCAAAATCTTTCCTAAAGTGGTATTTTTTTGCAGTGTTATACAGTTACGTGAGGCAAACTGTAAGAATTTTAGCTCAAAGCTGAGACAAAGTCGCTAAGCCACACAGGGACACACTGCTCTTTATATAGATAGATAGATAGATAGATAGATAGATAGATAGATAGATAGATAGATAGATAGATAGATAGATAGATATGTATATATATATATATATATATTTATATATATACATATATATAAACATTCTATGATTGGATATTTGGCTGCAGCCCAGCAAAAATGGAAAAAAAACCCCGCTCTACAAACTTTGTTATTCATAAAGGAGGACAAATACACGTCCAGCGCCGGATGATGCAATTAAAATCTGGACTTTCCGGCCCAAAGCCGAACATCTGGCCACCCTACTGCCTAGCTAGCTAATGCTAACCTTTGCTTATCTAACCTTTGATCATCATTACCCTCATTACTATTGTTAGCCAGTGAACAACAGTCAAACAGGCACCTGTTATTCAAAAGGCAATTCATAAAATACTGAAAATAGTGAATAATACTGAAATACTGAAATATTAAACCAACTTGTGTTTGTCATTGTCACTGATTTGTGTCCATGGAAGGATTAAATATTCAGATCTGCTGCAGCTTTAAGCTCTTCCCAACCTGACCTGTTAAAAGAGGCACATTTTGTTATATCGCTACTTATGACAGCATTCGTCCTTGTCTGCTACTCGTCTACCACAAGACAGATCATTGACCTAAATTAAATTAATGTTTGAAGCGTTGAATATACATCATTGTTTTGAATACTTTAAATTAGTTGTAAAGATGAAGGCAATAAGTCAGTATGTGATGAGTCAGCCTGATGAAAGGAAAAGCAGAAGATGGGGGCATTTTTATACTCTGTGATGTTGTTATCTAGCAGACTTCATGAATGGACAACAGGATTTTATTTGACAGAAGAAAAAATAGAGAAAACTGCTTTGCCTAAGAAAAACTGAGCACAGATTTATCAAGCTGTTATATATATATATATATATATATATATATCTATATATATATATATATATATATGTTTGTTTTCTTATTTTCATTTTCTACAGTTTAAACTTATTTTCTTTGTAATTTGTGCATATTCTGGTGAGTTGCAGGGAACCGAAGAGTGATCTAAGAGATGCAGGATAATCGTTATAGAACAAGGAGGCAATTTGACGTTGAAGACGAGAAAAAAGGGGAAAAGACAAAGAGGAGAAAATGCTTCGGCAAGAGGTTCAGATGAGTGATGATATACTATTTGAGAAACAGCTGGATTAAGCTATTTGAAGGCACTGAACTCTAGTGGACCAGAGATAGCATGTTCTCCTAGTTCTGGAAATAGACATAGATCTGTTCTTAAAATAGCTTCATGCCTCTCTTGGTGGAAACACTTTGCCTACACTTAAATGAGACAATATACCGACCCATCTTCCTAGAAATAATAGCTGGAACAAAACAGGTATGTGATTCAGGAGTAGAGAGCATCATTGTATCTAAAAGTTACATTTTTTGGGGGCAGGAGCAGAGGAAGAGGAAAAGAGAGCTTATAGTTAGAGTGGCTCAGGTTATCCTGAGCTATCTCTATAGTTATGCTGCTATAGGCTTAGACTGCTGGAGGACATCATTCTACTTCATTCTATCTCTATTCTGAAACTTTTTTGAATTGTCCATCTTAATGGCTTCATTGCTGGAGGACATAGGAACCCCTATTTCATCATTCTGCTTCATTCTATCTCTATTCTCCCACTCTGCAGAATCTGTTAGTTCAATCTCTAACGTTCTGCTCTCTCTGCTTTTCCTCATAGTAGCTTCATCTGGTCTGTTCCTGTTTGGCTGTGACTCCATCCTGGAGAGAAATATCAGCTGTGCTGCTGCCATCAACACCTTTGTTTATAGATGTTGGAGATCGGCCTGTTTTCCAGTGTGGTCCTGTTTCTCTGAATGTGACTAATTGGATGAGCTCTCTTCATCCTCTGACATGGGAGCTGGCTCGGAGCTCGTCTGCCTGGCTGTGTGTTTCCTGGACGGCGCCGCCTGTGGAGCTGGTTGGCAGTTGCCTTTTGTATCGCTGCTTCTTTCTGTATGTCTGCTTATGTCTCATCTGTCTTGCAGATGGCGGCTTAAACTGAGCCTGGTTCTGCTGGAGGTTTCTTCCTGTTCAAAGGGAGTTTTTCCTCTCCACTGTCGCTACAAGCATGCTTAGTGTGAAGGATTGCTGAAGAGTCAATGAGTCGATGCAATCAGCTGGTTTTCCTTAGATAGAAAACTTTGAATCAATCTGACTGGAATATCTGGTGAACTGGAAAGTTCCTTGAAATGAAGTGTTGTGAATTTGCACTATAGAAATAAACAGAATTGAAATGAAATTGAAAAGACAACCTGCTTCCATGATTTTGGATCTGATATATTGATTTTAATCTTATATATGGGTAAGCAAACTTATTTCTTTTGTTGTGAAGTATGGATGGGACTTTCGTTTAAAGATTACTTGTACTCCTGTACGTACACATTTAGTTTTTCTCTAATTGCAGGCTTTATTTAGCTATTTTGGGGAAAAGGTGGGTAATTAAACTCTGTCTACCAGGTTTATTACCTCAGACTGGATATTATATTTTTTCCATGGTCTGATTTAGAGTTAAAATTATTTTTTTATTTGGCAAAAAAATGCAAATACTCAATAAATATATAACTCTTTGACTTATTTTATTAGCCAACAGTGATGTTAGAAGTTGATTTAGCCTTTTTCATAAATAATCTATTAGCAATGAAATAATCAAACCCTTCTCTTTACCGTGACCTTCATTTTCATTTCCGTTCTTTGATATTTTGTCAAACTCCAGTCTTAGAAGATAACGCTTTAGTGTAACACCTAATTTATGCAGAGACTGCTCCACAAGCTGTGAACTTCACAGCTAATATGCAACAATTATAATCTATAAGAGCTTTTACAGTGTCTCCAAATGTTGGTGACGGCATATCGTGACTTTTCTGGCTTCTGTTTAAGTAGATCATGTTTCTGCGGGCACAGTGTTAATGAAGTTGGAGTTTTGATTATAAAGCTGGAGCTGCTTTGAAAGAAGCCCTTTAACCTGCTCTGGACAGCTGCATGTCAGATCTAATCTATTACTGAGCGTTTCCAGAAGGCCTGACTGCCTCTGTTAGGAAGCTGACAAGATTGTATATTTTTTTTTGTCACATCTTCACTGAACACTGTCAAAACTAACAGGATTAAATAAGAAGGCATGTTTTTGGCTTTTGAGTTAAGTGAAGTAATGGGATTAGTTGGAGGGCATGTGTGTGTGTGAAACCTAAACAACATCAGGTGCAAACACCTAGAAGCAGTTGAGGAGCCAGCAGCAGATGTGTTCCTACTGCTGCTCTGCCCTAAACTCCAGGGAGAACAGAGGGAGCCTGATACCCCCACCAGCCAAGCAGATCTCTGCTCTGAAGACAGCAGGGAGCTGCAGGAGCCTGGCTCTGGCCTTCCAGACAGACATAAAGGCAGGCAGGCAGGCCGTGTTGTCGGGCCTCCAGGCGCCACCTGTCATGTCTGTGCTCAATTCCCAGAACTCTCTGCCACAGCCTGTCTCTGTGGCGTTCATTTGGTTACAGAGACATGCTGTCTAACACTTCCTGCTCCTCATGTCCTGGGTGAGCAAGAGGAAAAGGTCTTTCTGAACTCTTCCTGGAGCTGAAAACAACTCTGACACCTGATATACTGAGCAGAGCGGTCAGAGGAAGGGTCGGCATGCTGCTGTCAAACCACTGGCTGCTGTAACGAACTGTTGGAGCTAAAAGAAATGATCCCACCTCAGGGAACCTCTCTTTTTATTAAAACTTTTTGCTTTCTATATAACGGTTCATTTTAACATTCTATTGTTCCCAAATAAATTCATAGTTTTCAGTCATGGAACTTTAATAGTTCTAGAAAAATAAGACTCATTAACAGTTTGGACTAGTAAAGGTGTTTGTGGGCAGATATATGTAAATTTTGTAGCACAAGCAAATCTGATCTATTATTCTGATGCACAAATGATTTGTGTCTCTAAAATCAGCAGCATTTTAGCCTTCATAAACATGCAGAACATATGCTGATCATCAAAACATGTAAAATATTGGGAGGATGCTGTGTAAAAATATGTACTAACCACAAGTGTTAAGAACATTACTTTCTTTTATTAAAACAGTTTGCTTTCTATATAATGGTTCTTTTTACCATTCTACATAAAATAAATTCATAGTTTTCAGACTTGGAACTTTAATGGTTCTAGAAAAATGCGACTCATTAACAGTTTGGACCGGTAAGAGTGTTTGTGTGCAGATATGTGTAAACTTTGTAGCACAAGCAAAGCTGATCTATTGATCTGATCCATAAATTATTTTTGTCTCTAACATAAGCAGCATGTTAGCCTGAGTTAATATGCAGAACATATGCTGATCATCAGAACATGTAAAACATTGGGAGGTGGCATGTAAAAAATATGTACTAACCACCAAGTGTTGGGAACATTACTTAAAAACTAGCTATAGTTACTGGTTACCATACAAAAAACTTAGTAAATTCGTTACTGTCAAATGAAATTTTTTGTTCAATTTCAATTCAGTTTGTTTATACAGAACCAATTCACAACATGTCATCTCAACACCCATAGACAATAACAGTAACTAGTTACTAGTCAAATAAGCTCTGCAGTAACCTTTCATAATATAACAACCAAAGAATTTAAGCCTCCGGTTTATCTAAATTTTAAATACTGGAGCTTTAGTTATGGAATATAAGATGCTTGATATTATTTAATAAATTTTAATAATTTACTAAAAGGGCTACTTATCTAAAAACATTTGAGTGCAAATCTGATCCAGATTAGTACAAAACAAATCCGCTGTTTTAAGTCATGCTATTTTTGCGCATGTTAAAGGAAAGCTCTGTGTCTACATTTTGAAAGCTTTCTCTCTCTTCGGTTCGTTCTCCTGAAAAGAGATCACTCGGGACAAACTATAAATAACACCTCATAACTTCTATTTATTACATAACCAGGAGACATGACAACAGAATTTGATAGAAATTATGATCTTACTCGGAAAAGAGAAGTTGCTTAGAGTTACAGAAAGCAGCTGCTTACCAACGGGGCTCACTTCTCGTAAAGTGGCCACAATTTCAACTTAAAGAAGCATTTTATACTCCAGTCTGACACATCATTACATTTCACATCATACACGTTAGCAGATGAGGAGACAATCCATGGCTCCAGCCTTATCGAAATATTACACTTTGCTCTTATTCCATTCCAAAATCGTTTTTAACACGTACAGAATGAAGATAACTGTAGATCCAGACAGAGGAATGGGCATAATTAGATAAACTATTGGGGAAAACTTCCGGTCTGACACGCAACAGGCAGCTAATATTAGGGTGTAATAAACTCACACATAATCAATGATAATTATCCTAACTGAATGAAACTGAAAAATATATATATATTTTTTCAAGCATTTAAAAAATGCCAAAGCTGAAACAAGTTATTAGATCAAAAATAGCCTGTACTTATATGGTGTTTTTTTGAAGTCAGAGACTTGACCAAAGCGCTTTACACTACCTTTAGTCATTCACTAACAAACTGGTGGTGGCGAGTTATATTATAGCCACAGCTGCCCTGGGGCTCACTGACAGAAGCCAGGCTGCCGTACACTGGCGCCACCATCTGACCTAACCTGACTCCGCCAGATGGATTTGCTCCGCATATCCATCTGGAAACCTTCTGTTGAAGTAATTTTGGGAAGGGGCGAAAATACTGGTTAGCTGATTGGCCTATGTTGGTGATAGACGAGCCAAATAAACCAATCAGATCAACGAAGCGTATGACGTATTAACAGCCAGGCTCCTCTTGCCGAAACCAGTCGGTAGAAGAGCAAAAACATCTTTTCCTCTGAGAAAAGCCTCCAGAGCAGTGTTTTGCTCTTCTTTCAGTGAAGAAATACTCTGTAATTCCGATAAAACTTGCTCGATAGCCACGCTAACACTAGTTTCATCGGTTGAAGCCGCCATGTTCTTTAGACTGAACTGTCGCGCTTCTCGTTGCGTCACACCTCAACCTGCCTCAAAGCCAACGCTGATTGGACGTTCGTTTGGTGAACGGCTCCAAATTTTCTTCAACGGAGAGTCTCCAGACTGATTAGCGAGTGAAATCTTGAAAGCTCGCGAGATCAGGATGGTCTCACGAAGCTACATCTGACCACCATCAGAAGGCAATTTGGGCGAAGTGTCTTGCACAAGGACACAATGACACTGAAAGCTGAACCTGGGGCTTCAACCTTCAACCCTTTAGTTGCAGGACAAACCCTCTTTCAACAAAATAATAGTCAACTAATTTAATAATCAATTATTCATTACCAGACTCTAAGACATGTTATTAATTGAAAAAAAGTACTGATACTTTGTTACCTTACTTAAGTAGAAAAGCTGGCTATCTATACTTTAGAAAATATTTTTTTTTACAACTTTTTACTTCTACTCCTTCCATGTTTTTACAATTATCTCTGCTTTATACTCCTTACTTTTTAAAACTAGACTCATTAGTTTTGTTTCATTTAAGCATTGTAGTTATGAGCTTAAATGAAGCAAATATTAGTATTAAAACCATCAAAATAATTAGCTTCATCCAGACAATTAATTTCTTTGTGGTTGGAATCGGTGCTGCCCCAACTTGTTGTTCACCACGTACCAAAATGAACATGATGCTTCTTAGACAATTTTTCCATTAGTTATAAAACTAAGGAAATGAAGTCTGAGGAAGTTATCATTAAGAATTGTAGAAAAATGTTCCTTTAAAAGAGTAGTGCAATAAAGCATTTTAAGATTTTGTCCTGCATTACTTTTACTTTTACACTTTAAGCAGTTTTAAAAATGTAATTTGTGCACTTTTATGTGAGTAAAAAGCTTACGTTTATGGTCTGACTTCTGCAAAAGTGTTTTTCAACAGAAGGATTTATACTTTTACTGGGGTAATAAACATTTGACCTTTTGACACCTCTGCAAAACCAACTAAATGCACAATCTAACTCTAACTCCAAAAACTATGACTGATAACCCTTGAACAAACACAAGGGTTTGACTGTGGTTTATCTGTAAGATGTAACCAGCCCATAGAGTCATGAATGGCTTTTCTCTTACGGCGAAGCCGTGACTTTTTACAGTTTCACTGTCCAGATCGGGAGCAGAGTTAACCCTGGCCATGGGAAGAAGGTATCCTGGGGTGCTGCAGCTCCCCCTAGTGGCGAGAGGGAGATTTAAAAAGTAATGTCTTACAAAAAAAAAGCACAATTTATTAATCATGCATATTTTGGGAAATGATTTTGCCTTATTTTATTTTACTATTACGTTTATTTCTATTTTAATTTAATTATTTTGAGGCCTAATCAACACAAATCAATGGAAGTTACGTTGTTGTGGCAACGTCAAGCAAGCTAGAGTGTGGTATCGCGCTCACAGCAGCAGACTGGTAAGTTTACATGGACTAATGACAGAAACGAGGAGGAAACATGGCAGAGAAACAGATTTTGGATTCGTCTGTTCATGAGAGACTTTATCTCAATGACCTCAGAATGCACCTGAACATTAGGTCACCTGTAACCAGGCAGGGCGCCCTGCCTGTAGCTCAAAGTAGGAGTGTGGTGCTGACACGCACTTTCATATCTGTTCATGCAGTTTAACCTAACCATAGTATTTTGATTTTGTATTCTTTGTGTAATGGACGTGGAGAACTTTTTAATAAGGTTTAAATATTATAATAATATAATTATTTCCTTGTGGTTAGGGTAAAAGGATTTTTGAGCTAATAGAGTCATGTGTGACATAAAGTGACTCAGGTTCATGCCAGCTGACCAAATCTAAGTTGCTATAATGTTATTATGATGTTTAAATAATAGCGCATATTTACCTGAGATCTGGTGATATCTGTGTGTTACAGACACTGGTTGTGAGCAATGAAGTGTATACGAAAAATAAAGTACTGAATCTCAATCTATTTACTTATTTATGTCTATTGCATTTTAAATAGGCCTATAGGCTTATAGGTCTGTTGTCCAAAAAAACCCCAAAAATGTTCATAGCATGCTCTGTTCAAAAGAACCTCCAGCGGACCAGGAGTAAACTGTAACTGATGTTTTGTTGCTGCAAAACAACCAGTTGCTTCCATAACAGTTGCATCCATTCCTTCTAAATGCTGTAAACAGATGAAGGTTGTCATGGCATAAAGTTATTCTGTGGGCTATTAACAAACTTTGTGTGATCTTCGATTAAAGCAATTAGTTTGAAAGTCATTCAATCAGCAAACATTAGCAAATCAACTGGGAAACCAAAAGGGCCATTTTTCTGGGGCCCAGTTGGTTTGACAGATGGAGAACACGCCCTTCATTAACAAGTTTCTTCATCTGAAAGAGGCACAGAAACACTTTGTCACTTCAGATGTGTGTCAGTCATTTGATCAGCTCTATGCCACTCTGCTATAAAAGAACCGAAACACAAAGTCGTCCTCAGAACAGAGAAAACGTCATGCAGCAGATGGTGCACCCCCTGCAGGGCGCTGATCTCTCCATCGCTCACATGTCTGGATTAAAATGACAAGATGACAAGGCTGAAGACACAACAACAGGCCAAATCCACAGAAAAATGCCACAAGATGTTTTCCATCAGCAGCCAAGTAGCTCTAAAAGTTGCCTCAAATGTATCTAGAGGCATTACCAGCAGAGCATGAATCCAACTCAGTGGGAACATTCTTCCATCTTTATATTTATTTTACTGCTACTTTCTGTCTGTATCTGTGAGTGTCTGATACAGAACACCTCTCTCTGAACACTGCAACAACATTTATACCAAATTCTTCACAGGCTCCTTATCAGGCTCTATCCATGTTCCCGTTGGAGGTCATTTAAAGGAAAAGCCCGGTCAGAAAGGAATAATTAATTGATCATTATTTATACCTAAAACTTACTGTATATGTTTGCGGTGATTTAATGAATTTAGCGTTAATCAGTAAAAAAATAAAAACAATAATTTAATCGCGATTACTGAGTCTGGGAGCGGCCATTTAATTTAACGTAATCAGATGTTTGTTTTTTTATTTTTCATATTGGTCTTGTGAATAGAAATACATTAATAAGATTCAAGAGAAGGAGCAATCAGGAGCAAACAGCACAAATCAAATGTGTTTCCCCCTCCCACACCTGTTGCTGCCATTTCTAACAAACTGTTAGAAAAACAAATCTTCCTCTTTGCTCGCCTTTAAACCAGGGACAACTTTGCTTTTAGGAAATGATGACTGTTTGAGATATTTATAGCACTCTACTCAGCCTATGCAGCGATTATGTGAGTTAACTGTTGGTTTAAAAGCAGCAACTCACACAGGAAAAACAATCCCAAGGCACTTTACAGAGAAAGGAAACTACTTCAGTCAAAGGCACTCCTACCTAATTCAGTTAAAGTCCCATTTATGGATCAAATGTTAACAAAAGGTCTATTTAGTAGAATTTGGATCTTCTGAAATGCCCATTTGTAAAAAAAAAAAAAAAAAAAAAATCAAGCAAAGGAAACCAATTTTAAATCTTTAGCTCTGTTTGAAATGCCATCCTGACTCAGGTCCCGGTCTGCACTCTATGAGGTGTTGGATTGAACTCGGTTTTAGTAAAAAAAAAATCAAATGTGTGCAAAGTCCCTGAATACACAGTTTATACGGGACAAAAACCTGATAACCTGATCATGACAGGTGTTCATTCATGCAAAGTTGTCATTTTTCTTCCTGAAACAACCTCAGATGAAGCATAAAGGGGAGAAAGCAGATGTGGGGGTGTGCTGGTGCCGTTCCAAGCACATAGAGGAGACCTGCTCCAGGTTCTGTGAAAGGATGAAGAGTTATTGTTTTCCTCTAATCAAGCTACCGGCTGTTAGGGGTTGGATTTCTGGGACATGTTTAACAAATTGATTTTATGTTTCATAACCAGGGTATATAGCAGTGTGTTTGGAACTATGTTCTGGGGTTTGTCCTTTAAACTATGAGAAGTTTCTTCGACTAAGGAGAGGAGTTAAGTTCAGCCACGTTTTAAACATCCATAACCAGAGGTGGGTAGTAACTAGTTTCATTTATTCAGTTACATTTACTTGAGTAACTTAAAAAAAAAAAAAAAAAACTTTTTGGAGTAGTTTTACAGCATTGTACTTTTTACATTTACTTGAGCAAAATTCTGGCTGCTCCATGCATTGGGAGTAACTTTAGGTAATGAAAACAAGCTTGTTCTAAGGCCCTTGTGGAATCAAGTTTTTTCCTTGGCCTATTTTGTGTGATAAAATGTTAGTTTGAATAGAAGTAATGATGGAGAGATTCTGTTCCATTCACTATGCTGTACTGTTTAGGGGGACAGAAAGCAGGTGCCTCCCCTCCCTTCTCTAGATAAGGGTAAGGTCATTAGAAATAATGAGTTTACTAAGCCTATGGTTAAAACGTATGCTCTTATCGTTATCCCGTCCTGTTTTTGGTGTGAAGGGGAAACAGTTGTCTGAAATGTTTATCTGAACAAATTTATGTCTTTAGATGAACTAAAGTGTTTCTCTTGGGAAGATTCAATGTTCGTGTGTGTGTATGCTGTGGATTCTTTTTAAATGTAGGGGTGTGTTTCTGAATGCTTCAGAATCGCACTCAGCTGTATTCAGCTGGTTTGTGCCATTCTCCTCTGCAGAGTAAAATAAAACCTTTTCTTCCTTGCATATCAACTCTCAGTGCTAATTTTTACTCCACACTCTTCAGTGAAGCAGTAAGTAGCACTGCTGCCTTGCACCAGCAAGGATCTGGGTTTGATTCCTGGTCTGGGGCCTTTCTGCAAGGAGTTTGCATGTCTCACCACTGTCCCTTTGTATGGAGTATCGCAGGTTAATTGGCTTCTCTAAATTCTCCTTAGATGTGTGTGTGTGAATAGGTGTTTGACTATGTGTTGCCCTGTGACACAGAGAACTGTTGACCTGTTCAGGGTGGACCCTGCCTCTCACCCATTAACAGCTGGAGATATGCACCAGCACCCCTCGTGACCCCACTGGTATAAGTGTCAAGTGACATAAATGGATGGATTTTTGTACGTCAGGCTTTTTGGTTTAACGCTATTTTCCGTCTGTTGGGTCATTTGGAGCTTGAGAGAAAATACAGTAAACAATCAACTTGAAGGTTCAGTTTAGGCACCTGGACGTGGAGTTTTCTAGAAATTTCTCCTGTCATCCAAGAGGCTTCTTCAGTACTAACTAGTGGTGGGAAGCACTGAGATTAATATGCTGTAGGTGCAACATGGATTTAGGGGAAAAACAAAAGGTAGCTCTGATCCCTCCTGCTGGATTGATCAAGGAGGTCACCTAATGATGGTTTGAGCGAGGGGTTAAAGAAGCTATGTTTGTTAACCTGGAAAATCCATCTTTAAACAGAGGAGGTGGTCTGAAGCCCCATTACCACTACCTTTTTGAAACTGTCCTGACATCGGTCTGAGCACGGTAACCAAGATAACTGTTGAGTGTAAATGGAACGCACAACAGAACCGGACCATGCCAGACACAACCAAACCATGCTAACATGGTACTAGTTCATCAGTAGGGCTCGGTGTGGTTCAGGTCTAGCTCGGTTCTCTGATAACAAAGAGCGCATGAACAGAACGCGTCATCTCCTATTTACAGTCGGCTGACTCATTTTGTGGGTTTTTTGAGACATCCGACTCTGTGATTCACTATGGCATCAAAAGAGTGTGGTGCGACCTGGGGTGATGCAGAAACCGAGGCTCTCATTGAAATCTTGGCGATGGACGCTATCCAGGCACATAAGTTCCTGAATGTTATGGCCACCGCCATTTTTGTTTGGTAATTCCGGCCTTGAGAGCTGTAGTATCGTGGAGCACTAATAAGAGGCGAGAAACCGTGCTAGTATGGTGTGTAAATGGTCGTAAGGAACTGAGCTTGACGTGGTTAACTAATGCAAGCTCGGTCGTGGATCGGTTTCAGAGGGGTAGTGGAAATGGTGCATTAGACATAACTATATTTAGTGACTTTTCAGACCCCTCTAGCACTTTTATTACAAAAAAGCTCCTAGCGCCAAATCTAGTGACTTTTTTCTGCTACTGGAGACTTTGGGGACAACATCTAAAAGCAGCGAACTCTGCTCTCCAGAGCAAGTAGATTGGTAACCCCGCCTCCTGCTCTCCTCTATCTTGTCTGCTGTCATGATTCATGCAGCTATTATTTCATCCAAATGAAAAATGGAGAACAGATAAGCAGATCATGGCTTGTCTACAGTGAAAAGAAGGACTGGGTTATTTACTTTGGCCTTTTTGGAAACACAGGAAGGAGCAATCAGCTAAGTGAGCTTAGTGCTTGGAAAAAATCTTTCATTCCTTTAGAGACAGCATGAAAAGTCAGTTGAGTACAAAACATAGAGAGGAAAACAAGAAGAAAAGGGACAAGAAGAGAGGGACACAACCTAGAACAGATAATGAATGTCTATTCTATTAACATTTCTCTATCTGTAGAATGGGTCTGTTTTATGTGTCGTCTTCTCAATTCAGAGGGCCCCCTGCTTGTTTTTGCCTAGGGGCCCTAATGTCCCAAATCCACCTCTGAATGATCTCTAGAGAATTGTGGATGTTTTAAAAAAAAAAAGCTGTTTTAACTTAGCCACATTTAAGAAATTTGTTTTTTGATTGACTGTAGCCTTTCAATTAATCCAAAGCTGTCTACTCATTTTACTCTTCCTCTCAGCTGAACAAAAAACAGTATCATCCACACAACTGGCATTAAATGGAGATGTTTTCTTCATTCAAAGAGATCAGTAGTTTCTAAGCACAAGTAAACATATCTTGTTGATGTCGCTACACTGCAAAAAAAATGAAATCGAGATAAGTCTTTTTTTTTTTTTTAATAAGTGTATTTTTTTTTTTGGATTGAGGAGATAAAAGAGATATTTCCCTAATGGAACAAGACAATTTACAGTTAAAATAAAAAAAAAAAACACAATTGCATTGTCTTATTTGATGTGCGTATTATCTAATTATCTTATTTTAAGAGTAAAAATTCTCATTCCATTGGCAAATCATCTCTTTTACCAACTCAAATTAACTTTTTACTTATTTCTAGATCATTTTTTCAACGTATGTCTGGATGCCTTTATACATTAAATCACAGAAAGGCCATTACACTGCAAAAAATATAAACCTAACTAAGTTGTTCTTTCTAAAAAAGATATTTTTTTCTTAAATTGAGGAGAAATGTGAGATACCTTGACTGTGGAATTGTCATGTTTGGCTTGACGTGTTTGGCCCACATGCTGAACACACCCGGAAACAGGCAGATCTTTGAGGGTTTTTATTGGAAAAAACAGAACGAAAGGGGACTCTGCAACCGCAGACCGAAGCTCAGCACAGGGAGCCGGAACCAAGGAACATCTCAGAGCGGGGAGAGCCGAACCGGTGAGAAGGCGGGTCGGACTTAAAGCTGGCCAGGTGGAGGAGGAGGCGATCGTCCAGGTGACCAGAGAGCTGAAGCCAGAGAGGGTCCGAGCAGCACCGGGGAGATCCAAGCAACCAGAACAGCAGGGGAAACCTGAAGGAGGTCCGTGAGGGTGGGGGGACCGGTGAGGGGAACCGACTCGGAAGGAACCGGGGGAACCACTCAGAGGAGTCCACCATGAGAGGGATCAGAACACGAGGGGGCACCACTACGGTAACACTCAGGCGTCCCTCCGCTGTCTGAACGCAGTTCTTATAGAGCACCCCGGTGCTGCAGAAACAACTTGCTGGTGTGCGAGCACCAATCAGTCAACCAGGAACACCTGTGGAGAAGGCAGAGGCAGCAGAGTCCTGACACCACCCCCCCCTCAAGGGTCGCCTCCAGGCGACACAAAGGAGGATGTCGAGGGACGGGAGGAGAGGCAAGAGTCAATAAGGGACTGGTCAGGGATGGAGGAACCAGGGAGCCAAGACCGATCCTCGGGACCGTGACCAACCCAATCCACCAGGTATTGGAAACCCCTACCTCGTGGACGGGAGGCCACGATACGTTGGATCTGGCGTCCATGGTGGTCTAGGGTGGGCGGAGGAGGGTCGGCCGGGGGGCACAAGGGACTGGAGGAGACAGGCTTAATCTGAGACACGTGGAAGGTGGGGTGCACACGGGAGTGAGACGGGAGACGAAGACGGACTGTGGTGGGACTGACAATGGAGATAATTTCATAGGGGCCAGTGAAACGTGGCAACAACTTGCGGGAGGTAGCTCGGGAGGGAAGGTCTCGGGTGGATAACCAGACTCGGTGACCGGGGAGGTAAGTGGGGGCTGGGACCCGCCTCCGGTCAGCGAACCTGCGATTCTGTTCAGCAGTGTCTTGGAGAGCTTGTATGGTCTGGGTCCAAAAGTGTTTGCAACGGTTGATGTGGTCCTTGACGGAAGGCACAGCGATCAGCCTATTGTTGTCGGGTAGAAGTGGGGGCTGATAACCCAGAGAGATCTCGAAGGGGGAGTGACCGGTAGCAGTGGAGACGTGACTGTTATGGGCATACTCAATCCAGGGGAGGTACTTGTTCCAGTCCGTGGGGTTCTTGGAGGTGAGGCAACGGAGGGCAGTCTCCAGCTCCTGGTTCATCCGCTCTGTCTGACCGTTGGTCTGCGGGTGGTAGCCAGAGGTCAGAGTGTACCGGGCACCAAGGGCCACAGCAAACTCCTTCCACACCCACGAGATGAATTGGGGACCACGGTCAGACAGAATCTCTTGTGGGATTCCATGGAGGCGGAAAACATGTTTCACCAGGAGCTGGGCCGTGAGGAAAGCAGAGGGGAGTTTCCGGTGGGGAATGAGGTGGCAGGCCTTGGAGAACCGATCGACAACAGTGAGGATTACTGTCATACCTTGTGAGGAAGGGAGACCGGTGATGAAATCCAGGGCTATATGGGACCAGGGACGTTCAGGGATAGGCAGGGGCTGGAGGAGGCCAGATGGTGGTCTGTTGGAGGGCTTATTTTGAGCACAAACAGGACAAGAGAGAACGAACTGTTTGATGCCCTGGGACATAGTGGGCCACCAGAAACTGCGGGCGAGGAGCGTTCGGGTGCGATGGATGCCAGGGTGTGCGGAAAACTTCTCGGCATGAGCCCATTGGATAACACGGGATCTGACTGAGGAGGGCACATAGGTGCGATTTGGAGGACCGGTTCCGGGGTCAGGGTCGGATGGGAGTGCTTGGGTAATGAGGTCCTGTACCTCCCACTGGAGAGCGCCGAGCACACAGGAGGGCGGCAGGATAGCGACCGGTTCCTTCGCAGAGTCGGGGGGAGAGTAGAGACGGGACAAGGCGTCGGGCTTCAGGTTCTTAGAACCAGGGCGGTAGGAGATTGTCAGGTTGAACCGGGAGAAGAAGAGGGACCAGCGGGCCTGCCGGGGGTTTAGCCGTTTAGCTGTCTGGATGTAGGCCAAGTTCTTATGGTCGGTCCAAATAAGAACTGGTTGCTCAGACCCCTCTAGCCAGTGACGCCACTCCTCCAAAGCGAGCTTTATGGCTAACAGCTCCCGGTCTCCGACATCATAGTTTCTTTCGGCAGGAGTCAGACGCCTGGAGAAGAAGGCGCACGGGTGGAGCTTCTGATCCTGATCCGATACTTGGGACAAAACAGCTCCCACACCAGTGTCTGAGGCATCAATCTCAACAATGAATTGCTTCAGTGGGTCGGGGTAGATCAGGATGGGCGCCTGGGAGAAACGGGACTTGAGATCGGCGAACGCCGAGTCGGCCTTGGAGTTCCAGGAGAAGGTGACCTTGACAGAGGTGAGAGCGTGGAGGGGGGCGGCGATCTGACTATAACCCCTAATAAAGTGTCTGTAAAAATTGGCGAACCCCAAGAAGCGCTGAAGCTCCCTTCGGGTCTCGGGTACTGGCCAGTCGAGCACTGCCTTGATCTTATCGGGGTCAGATCGTACCCTACCCCCTTCCAGGATGAGTCCCAGGAAGGCAATGGAGGGCTTGTGAAACTCACACTTCTCAGCCTTAACATAAAGCTTATTTTCCAACAGGCGTTGGAGGACCAGACGGACATGCTTGTAGTGTTCAGTTGGGTTTCGTGAGTAGATAAGGATATCGTCAATGTAGACGAACACAAAGACGTTGAGGTAGTCACGTAAGACGTCATTTACCAGAGCTTGGAAGACTACCGGGGCGTTGCACAGACCAAAAGGCATTACCTGGTACTCAAAATGCCCGAGGGGAGTCTTGAAGGCTGTCTTCCACTCATCTCCCCGGCGGATCCGCACTAAGTGGTAAGCGTTACGTAAGTCCAGCTTAGTGAAGATAGTGGCTGACTGAACCGGCTCAGAGGCGGAGGAGATCAGTGGGAGGGGGTACTTGTTTTTAACAGTGATAGCGTTTAAGCCCCGATAATCAATACAGGGACAGAGGGAACCGTCCTTCTTAGACACGAAAAAGAACCCTGCCCCAAGTGGTGAGGATGACGTGCGAATTAACCCCGTGGAAAGTGACTCCTTAATATATTTCTCTAGGGCTTGACGTTCTCCCAGAGAAATATTGTAAAGGCGACTGGACGGCAACGGGGCACCCGGAAGGAGGTCTATGGCGCAGTCGTAAGGGCGATGTGGAGGGAGCGAGCTAGCCTGCGCCTTATTGAAAACCTGTCCGAGGTCATGATATTATTCCGGCACCTGTTTCAGAACATCGGGATCTACCCGAGTGCCAGGCGCGGGGGGGACCTGAGAGGAGGGAACAGCCGATTGAAGGCAGTTGGCATGGCAGCTGGACGACCAGGCTTCCACCCGTCGGTCAGCCCAGTCAATGTGAGGGTTGTGGCTCTGTAACCACGAAAACCCAAGTACTAGAGGAGCCTGCTTAACGGGAAAAACGAAAAAGGAGACAAGCTCTCTGTGATTACCTGAAACAACAAGTTCAAGGGGAACCGTTCTGTGGGTGATGCGGGGGAGTTCTCCCCCGTCCAGGGCCGAAACCTGGAGGGGAGAATCTAACGGAACCGTCTCAATTTTAATTTGGTGAACTAAGGAGCGATCGATCAGATTAAAATCACACCCAGAATCAACTAGAGCGGACAGTTGGAACGTGTCCCGACCAGAGACAATAGCAGCAGGTAAGCAGAGTCGCGGAGGAGAAGAAAAAGGAAACTTAGGTTGGTCCGTCGATCTCTCCGCTAAAACCGACGGACCTGGTCTTTTGGATGCTCAGGGCAATCCCTGATGAAATGCGCAGGAGAAGCACAATAGATGCAGAGCCTAGAGCTCATGCGTTGCTGTCGCTCATCCGGAGTCAGCCTAACCCGGCCTAATTGCATGGGCTCTGGGGGAGAAGGAGGTGCTGCAGCGGGTCTAGCCGGTAGCCGCTCGGAAGGAGCTGGCCGAAAAACAGGTGGCCTATCGGAGCGACTCTTACCCCGCGCCCGTAAGCGGTTATCTAAGCGCACAGCTAGCGCGATGAGTTCGTCTAGTGTGACCGGCTGTTCAAGGCGAGCCAGTTCGTCCTTAAGGGACTCATCTAAAGAATGCAGGAAAACAGATCTTAAAGCTCGCTGTTCCCAGTCAGCCGCCGCCGCCACCGTACGAAACTCGATAGCGTAGTCAGCTACCCGTCTGCCCCGCTGTCGTAAGGAGAGAAGCCGCATAGAGTCCTGAGCCTCATCAGACTCAGCAGCAAAAACCATCTTAAACTCAGAAATAAATTCATTAAACGTACAGCCGAAACGCTGACAATCAGGGAAACGGGATTCAGCCCATTTAAGGGCTCGGCCCGATAAAAGCCGTAAAATAAAAGAGATCCTGGTATGATCAAGGGCAAAGGTTCGAGGGGACCGATTAAACACTAGAGAACACTGAAATAAGAACCCTCCACAATCTCCAGCCTCACCGGAATATTTCTCAGGTGTTGGGGAGGAGTACTCGGGGACGTCCGGTGACGTCATGACTGACGCGGCCTCAGGGGAGGGGTTAGGGGACGCGGAAGCTGCTGGCTGCAGACTAGCATTAAACATGCTAACCAGCTGGCTCATCTGGGCAGCTAAACCCTGTAACTGATCCTGTAAACCATAAACAGAAGCTTCTAAACCTCGAATCTGATCCTGTTGAGCTGTTAGAGCATTTCCGAGTGTACTCGCTGGGTCTGACTGGCCTGAGTGTTCTTCTGTCATGTTTGGCTTGACGTGTTTGGCCCACATGCTGAACACACCCGGAAACAGGCAGATCTTTGAGGGTTTTTATTGGAAAAAACAGAACGAAAGGGGACTCTGCAACCGCAGACCGAAGCTCAGCACAGGGAGCCGGAACCAAGGAACGTCTCAGAGCGGGGAGAGCCGAACCGGTGAGAAGGCGGGTCGGACTTAAAGCTGGCCAGGTGGAGGAGGAGGCGATCGTCCAGGTGACCAGAGAGCTGAAGCCAGAGAGGGTCCGAGCAGCACCGGGGAGATCCAAGCAACCAGAACAGCGGGGGAAACCTGAAGGAGGTCCGTGAGGGTGGGGGGACCGGTGAGGGGAACCGACTCGGAAGGAACCGGGGGAACCAATCAGAGGAGTCCACCATGAGAGGGATCAGAACACGAGGGGGCACCACTACGGTAACACTCAGGCGTCCCTCCGCTGTCTGAACGCAGTTCTTATAGAGCACCCCGGTGCTGCAGAAACAACCTGCTGGTGTGCGAGCACCAATCAGTCAACCAGGAACACCTGTGGAGAAGGCAGAGGCAGCAGAGTCCTGACAGGAATAAGACAATTTACATTTAAAATAAGAAAAAGCAATTGCTTTGTCTCATTTCAAGTGCATATTATCTAAGTACTTTATTTTAAAAGAGAAAAAATACTAATTTCATTGGGAAATCTCTTATTTACCTGCCCATTTTAAGAGTAAATACACTTAATTTAAGATATTTTTACTCATAACTAGATGGCCCTTGCAGTGTAGTTGAGTTGCTATCTCTGTTACCATAAACATGTGTACCTAATAATGTGGCTGCTAAGTACATTTACCAATCCAGCCATGCAGGAGAGTTTATCTGCTGAATCTATCTGGGTATAAATCTCCCCTCAGGCAGCTAACTTGCAGCAGATATTATTTGCCAGGAAGAAAAACAGAATATGAGTTTTGGGTTTGGTAATACTGTAGAACAATGCAAAGGTTAAGTTCCTCAAAGCGTTGCATTAATGCAAACTCACTGGCAAAAAAAACAAACAAATATTCAATGGACATCTCCCTGTCATCTTATTAGCTGGGGCGTCCAGGACTCTAATGAGAGGAGATATTAAACAGGCCGGTGGAGGTTGGAGCTGAGCAAAGTGTATTGAAGATGATGAGCATCTAATTGATGCCAAACACAGCAGGGTTAGCTGTTCTGTGTCTGTTATAACTCACCTTCCTGGCAGTCAGCTCAGGCTCTAATCAGTTTGTCTTCACTGACTGGTAACCTTGAGACATCGTACCGGTTCTAAACCGTGGCTGAGCCCAGGTTGCTTTACAGCATAAACATTAGGGGTGTAAATAATAATCGTTTTGTATCGATGCATCGATCCAAAAGCCGACGATCCGATGCATCGACACATCTGCAAGATAATCGATTCATGTCTTTTTTTTCCTCCGGTCTATTTTTATCCATTTGCTCCTGGGCGTAATTCTCCCTCCCGTGCTGCGGTGGCGCTAAACCTATTTTGCCCTCCTACCTCACTTCCTGGTTATACTCTTACACCAGTTTGTTGCAGCAAGCTTCACACAGACATTTTTAAATTATGCTCAGTATGGAAGCGTGGTCTGAGCTACACGCTGTGGGTCTAGATACGGCCGAGGCGGTGAGGAAGTGGGGACGAGTTTAGTCCGACGACGGAGGGACATGAGGGCCAAAAAGAGCGGAGATTCAGCTGGAAAAAGGGTCCCAGCGGTCTCGCGCACCTCGCTCTTCTAGCGGGTCAAACTTCACGAGTTGTTTTCCGCAATTTCGGTCATAAAAACAAAACAAGCCGGCCTCCTGTCTGCTGCACTGTTTGCGGTCAGCTACAATCTGGGAAAGGTGCAGCGGAGCGTCTCTCAAGGGGGCGTAGACGTCGACACTCTGGAGCCTTCTTCTTCTTCTTTTTTTTAATGGCGGTTGGCAAACAACTTATAGGTGCATTACCGCCACCTTCCAGAATGGAGTATGGACCAGACAAACTTTTATATTCTCCCTAAAATACCCGTTCTTCTTAGAAAATTAAAAATACCCCCAAAAACTACATCCCCAGATGACCTTTGAAACAATTCCCTTATATCTATTTTATTTTTATTCCTGTCTAACTCTCTAAGCAACATCTCTCTTTCCTGAGTATATTTATTACATTCTAAAAAAATATGTTGGACAGTTTCTCTGGAGCCGAGGTATAGCATTGAACTCATTACACTGATATTGTGCAGTATTTTTGCAGTATTTTTTGATGCAACTTTTCTACTTCTGTTATTTGCTGTTGTTTCTAAAGAAAATGCATAATGATATTACAGCTTTCATTGATTTATTTCAAACTTGAAACTTTGTTTAGCCTGTAAGGTGTAAAAAAAAAAAATAATAAAAAAAAATAAAAAATTAACCAATTAATCGATTAATCGAATCGAATCGTGGTGTATTCTTGAGTATCGAAAATAATCGAATCGTTGGGTCAGGAAATCGATACTGAATCGAATCGCCATGATGGATGTGATTTACATGCCCTTTAGAAACGACATCAAAGACTGAGACGCCTCTGCCTATCCCACTCACCTTCAGCTGATGCAGATGTGACGTTCACAGGGGTTTGATGGCATGTGGGAAGATTGTGAAAAAGGTGAGGGGAAGCAGGAGGTTGTTCCAGGCGTTAGGTCTGCCACAGGAGGAATATATCGCGGGGGAATTAAGTCAGGCAACTTTTACACTAAAAGTCGGAGTGAGTGACTTCAGACTCAGTGACAGACTCCAGTGGGCGTGTTGGAAAATTGATCTTTTTTCTGTAGCACAATCATCACTACTCTCCAAAAAATTTAAATCTCAACAAGTCAGTTTTTCTTAAAATAAGTGCAATCTATCTTGAATTAAGGAGGTAAATGAGACACTTTGCCAATGGAACAAGACAATTTACATTTCAAATAACAAGAAAAACATTTGCTGGTATGGATTCTCAGTCATCCAGGTCATAGCCATTCCAAAGAATTTAAAAATCAATCCACTGGACTTTGTTTCCAAGTTTGAAGACGTTTAGCTTCCCACCCAGAAAGATTTTTCAATTCAAAATGTCAGAAATAGCGATGAATCTGAGGCTTGTAGCCCAACAAAGCCTTGTTTTGGCTTGGAAAACATGCAAATTGAAACAGACGAAGGGGTCCACCCCTTTGGAATGGGGGTCGTTTGGCTCTTTGTTAGCCTGCAGTGCTCCATACCTGTCTATGTTCTGAAAGAGGGGTTTTAAAGCAAATTGTTGGCCTGGCTGAATAGGCAAGTGGCTGCAATCAACTCAATTGCTGCACTGTAGGTTTTTGAAAGCTGAAATCTGACTCCACCCCCTCTGTTTAAGTTTTTTCTCTCTTAACATAGAGGACTTCCTTCACAGCCCTCCCAAACCATCTATTTTCTTTGTCCAAAATGTGAACATTCTGGTCCTCAAAAGAATGTCCTTTGTCAAATTAAAGTTGTTTTTAATTTTCTTTTTTTGAAAGAAAACTTTTGCATTGTCTTATTTCAAGTGCATTTCATCTACTTATCTTATTTTAAGAAAAATACTCATAAAAATACTCATTCCATTGACAAATTATCTTATTTACCTACTTAAATTAAGGGGAAATACACTTAATTTAAGACATTCTTATTTATATTTATTTCTAGATAATTTTTCCAGTGCAGTGTCCCATTATTCTTTTTACACTGGAAAAATGATCTACAAATAAGTAAAAATGTCTTAAATTAAGTGTATTCACCCTTAATTGAAAATGAGATAGTTTGCCAATGGAATGAATATTTTTTTACTCTTAAAATACGATAATTAGATAACATACACTTGAAATAAGACAATTCGATTGTGTTTTCTTATTTTAAATGTAAATAGTCTTGTTCCATTGGCAAAATATGTCTTTTACCTCCTCAATCCAAGAACAAATACACTTATTTTAAGAAAAAATTACTTGTGTAGATTTCGATTTTTCCAGTGTAGTACTCTAAAAATGTCAAAACAGACCAATAATCCAAAGTGCCACAAAGTCCCAGCACCGTATAGGGAAGGTCCATGTCTGTTGTAGGTCACTTTGCATCCTTTTCATACCAAACCTCACTGATGTCCGTCACACTTTGCCACGTCTCACCACAGTCCCTTTGCAGTGCATCAACATTCCACTGACACAGAGGGCCAGATGGTAAAGAGAACAGGAGCAGAGCAATGTGTCGCTCAAGGACATCGTGACAGCACACACAGCTGTTGATAGATGTGATGTCTGTGACGGCAGTCGCATTGCTGACCTTCCTGTTAAGAGCTTCTGTCTGTATTGAAATTAGATCACTGCAGTGGTGCTTGATACGGACATTGAGTGGTCGCCCTACCTGTGGAACAAAACAACAAGTTCCCCTGTCCAAGAGAGGTTCTATATCAGCACAAAGTTACTGGGAACTCCTGGCTGAAGACTGAAGAGGTACAGCTATAACTGCACTGGAACAAATTTGAAATCTCAATAAGTCTTTCTTTTTGAATTTAGGAGGTAAGTGTGAAACTTTGCCAATGGAATGAGACAATTTACATTTAAAATAGGAAAAAACAAATACATTGTCTTATTTCAAGTGCATATTATCTAATTATCTTAATTTAAGGGTAGAAATACTCATTCCATTGGTAGATCATCTTATTTATCTACTCAAATTAGGGGTAAATACACTTCATTTAAGAAATGTTGACTTATTTCTAGGTGGTTTTTGCAGTGTGCACACAATAAAGAGTAGTACTTCTTTTTAAAGGCCTTTATCATGCAAAAAACAACTTTTTTTGTACTTTTTACTACGTTATAAAGCTATTCCTGAACAAGAAGCATGTCCAAATTGGCACTTCATTTGTCGATGCATGTCTGAGTAATCTCTGACCAGCAGCTCCTCTCTGTCCTGGTAAAAAGGAGCAGCCATATCTGGTCTATGTCGAGCAGTGATTAGGAAGCACCTCTCCTTACTGTGCTGCTCCTGCTCAGTACAAAACATGCTCACTTTCTCCAATTGGTGGTTGTGTGAGGCAGAGAACAATGATTTCTGCTCAAAGTTGAGACAAAGCGTCTCTTTTAGCAGCTAACCTGCACCTAGCAGCAAATGTTTGATTGTTAGCATTATGAGAATTTGTTTTTTGGCTGTGAGATTGCTGATAGCCTGAAAAAAGTGAAGCTACCGTCCAACATGCTGGTACTCCCCACTCCCACGGAGACACGCTGTAATTCCTGTAATCCCTACATGTCTAGTATTTGGCTGCAAATACAAGCAGTTTCCCAGCTGTAGGAAGAAGTTTCACAAATAATTTCAATGTCAGTGGAGGAACTAACCAAGAAAATGTCTTGAAGACATAAAAACCTGGATGACTCTTAACTTTCTGCTTCTGAATGCAGACAAAACAGAAGTTATAGTCTTTGGACCAGAGTCTCTGAAAAAGAAGCTGATTAGCCAGTCACTTCATTTGGATGGGATTAAACTGATTTCAGATAATAAAGTA
This sequence comes from Cyprinodon diabolis, assembly GCA_030533445.1. Lineage (NCBI taxonomy): Eukaryota > Metazoa > Chordata > Actinopteri > Cyprinodontiformes > Cyprinodontidae > Cyprinodon > Cyprinodon diabolis. The sequence goes on from CM060076.1 coordinate 36,851,372, forward strand.
AAAAATCTTGGTGTTATTTTTGATCAGGACCTGTCATTTAAATCCCAGATCAAAGAAGTTTCTAGAATTTCCTTCTTTCATCTGAGGAACATTGCAAAAATGAGAAATCTCCTGTCCAGGGGTGATGCTGAGAAACTAGTCCATGCATTTGTTACTTCAAGGCTGGACTATTGTAATTCTTTACTATCAGGAAGTCCACAAACTGTAGTTAAAAGCCTTCAGCTGATCCAAAATGCTGCAGCCAGAGTTCTGATGAAAATTAAAAAGAGAGATCATATCTCTCCTATCCTGGCTTCTCTTCATTGGCTTCCTGTTAAATCAAGAATAGCATTTAAAATCCTCCTTCTCACATATAAAGCCTTAAATGGCCAAGCTCCATCTGATATCAGAGATCTGATTGTTCCTTATGTTCCTAACAGAGCACTTCGCTCTCAATCTGCAGGTTTACTAGTGGTTCCTAGAATTTCTAAAAGTAGAATGGGAGGCAGATCTTTTAGTTATCAGGCTCCTCTCCTGTGGAACCAACTACCAGTTTTAGTCCGTGAGGCAGACACTCTGTCTACTTTTAAGGCTAGGCTTAAAACTTTCCTTTTTGATAAAGCTTATAGTTAGGGTGGCTCAGGTTATCCTGAGCTCTCTCTCTATAGTTATGCTGCTATAGGCTTAGACTTCTGGAGGACATAGGGACCCCCATTTCATCATTCTGCTTCATTCTCTCTCTGTTCTCCTGTTCTGCAGAATCTGTTTGTTCAATCTCTAACCTTCTGCTCTCTCTGCTTTTCCTCAGAGTAGCTTTGCCTCGTCTGTTCCTGTTTGGCTGTGTACCAATATGGCGGCCGGTGGCTTCACTCCACCTGGTACTACCAACGAGCAATCAGCAATCCGGTGAATAAATAGAGATCAGTGCTGCGCACCTGAGAACATCTCTCAATCATGATGACCAGCGTGTTTATAAGGATCGTCTCTGTTGGTTGAATGATTCCCTCTGATTGTATTCCAGGCAAAAACCTAAACCAGGAATGTCTTTCTTGGTGAAATGTGTCTTGTTGTGAATTTCTTTTAATGTGGACTCTGTTATTTTTCCATTCAACCAGTGAACCTGAGTTGGTCTCTGATGTTCATGGAAAAGGTCCTCCCTGTGTGCAGCAGTTCTCATCCTTCATCATCTACCTGCCTTCTCTGCAGCACCACCGCTCTCTACTTTCACATTCTCCCCGACCTCTGAGGTTCAGTCTGCAAAGCCCATTCAGTTCCATGCAGCCTCCTCTTCATCTCTCAAGTTAGCAAATCCCTCAGTCATCAGTTGTCCTCAACCAACTCCTTCCTGATCATTCTGCTTTCTCCCCTCAGACCAACCAAAAAGATCAACTGACTTCCTGCAGCTCTCCGCTTCCACATTCACTGCAAAAAATGTCAATCTAAATAAGTTACTCCTTCTGAAAATAAGTGCATTTTTCTTGAACTTAGAAGGTAAGCGACACACTGTGAAAATGGAACAAGACAATTTTTCATTTTAAAGTCTTATTTCATTGGCAAATCATCTTATTTACCTGCTCAAATTAAGGGTAAATACACTTTCTTTAAGAATTTTTTTAGTTATTTCTAGATCATTTTTGCAGTGTTCCTGTTGCTTTTTGTAAATAAAATGTTAAAACTCATGTGTTCTCCGTGTGATTCTGCATGTGGGTCAAACAACTGCAAACCAACATGACACTACTTACTTTCTAAAGGGTATACAGACATGTTAAAGGTGCCTGTCCCCAACATCCTATCCCATTTCTTCTATTTGTATACGTCGTAATTTTATAATATAATAATATCATATAGGACTTTCCCAACAGACTTGTTGTACACACCCACTCTCTGTCCGTCTCCCTCATCTTACACACTCATTGTGTTAAAAAACAATGTAAACATGGGTAAAAGTTTCTTGAATAAGATGATCTATCAGTGGAATCAGTGTTTTCCCCTTAAAATAAGATAATCGGATATGTTCGTGAAATAATATGTTTTTTTTGTGTCTTGTTTTAAAGATATATCAACTTATTCCATTATCAATTTGTCTGACTTGCACAAAAAGTGAAAATAAATGAAGATAAAAGGACTTCCTTATGTTAAGATTTGCAGTATGACTTTCCATATCTGCCTGAGATAATCTTTGATATACTGAGAGCTGTGTGAATCTTCTAGCTATTCTTTAACAAATATTTTACACATTTGAGTTGTTCTCTTACAAGTTCAAATATCAGAATATTGGGAGGATTCATGGGGAAGGGTGTTTGTCCTTCTTTCACTTAGTTTAGTGATTTCTGGACCAACTAGCGGGAACTTTGAAACAGGACATTTCTGTGAATGTCATTATCAATGCTTTAAAATAGACCATGAGGTGGCTTTTCAGTAGCAGCCATTCAAAATAATCCTTTCCAGTCAAACACCAGTTGAATGGCAGCCAACTTCCCTCCAACTTCTAGCCACTGCAGTGACGCCCCCGTGCTTTTTTTCTTTTCCTCTGACTCCACCCTTTCACTGAATTACAGGGTCTGACCAGGAGATGACGCTTCTTTTTAGATCTTAATGTGCACAAATCATGACAGAAAGAATATTTTAGTACAAATATTCATGTTTGATTTATTATTTGTATTTTTTTCACAGCGTTTTATTGTCATTACACTGTAATAAGTACAGTGCAATGACATTCTCTCTCTGCATTTAGCCCATTTGCAGCACCCGGGGAGCAGTGTGGGGTGAAGGGTCTTTGCTCAGGGAGCCAGAGTGGCAGTCTGTGGAAGTGGGTTTCAAACTCACAGCCTCAGGATTCCAAGCTCTATGTTCTAACCACTAGGTCGCAACTCCCAACTCCTTTAAAAAGGAATTGTAGGGGACCAGCCAAGGACCCATCAAGGAAATTTAGTGGTTGGAAAAAATTTATTACAAAGGACCAAGAAGTTTTCTCCAACACCTCAAGTTTGAAATAACCACAAACGTGGAGCTTCTTTAATGTGGCAATATTGAGGCCTATACTATGGCAAAGTACCTTTAAAATGTTGATGTTGCTTTTATAAAAGTCATGAAAATATGGTTGAAGGTGTGGAAAATAACTTCTATCAATGCTTTAGATTCCAGGCAGCTGAAAAAGCTGTTTTAGCTGGGAGAGGTCCAGGGTCCTGAAAGAACCGAAGCATAGCTCTGTTATTAATGGGCTCTATCTATATTGGACACCTTCTGCCATTTCTTTAATGTCACAGAGCAATGAAGGAAGACACAATAAAGAACAAAGCCCAGAAGCTTCACTTATAACAATTAATAATTCATACGACTGCATTAGCCAGACAGAAACCCCAGTTTTACATGGCAGGCATGGAGCATGGTCTATGGGTTTGCCTGGAAGTCACATTCAGAGGAACTGAAGACCCACAGAGCTTGTTGCTCCAACAAAAATCAACAAAAAAAGGTGTTCTGTGACAGCAAGGTGGCTCATCAAACATTTTTTAAACACTTTGAGTTCAAATGTTCTTCTATTTCACGACAACATGACAAGCACCATCTTTAGCGACTTCAGAGGCTGATATTAGGTTTTCAGAATTTGCTGGCCTGAACTTTAAAGATGGCATTGAGTGGTTCTAAGGCTCCATGAAGGAGGCCTAACAGTAGCAGCCATTCAAAATGTCCCTTCCCAGTCCAATGGCAGCCAAATGGCAGCCCACTGCCCTGCAACTCCCAGCAGATTCCCCTACAACTTCCAGCTACGGGAGTGAGCCCCTCCTTCTCCTGGGCGTGCAAATTTTTACCCTATCACTGAATTACAGGGAGATAATCTTCTCTTCAGACCTTAATGTCCACCAATCATGACAGAAAGAATATTTTAGTACAAAAATTGATGTTTAAAAAGGAATTGTAGGGGGACCAACCAAGGGCTAATCAAGGAAAGTGGGGAAATTTTGAACATAGAAAATTATTCACCAAAGAACAAGACAATAAAAGCACCATTTCAGTCTGGTGCTTCCTTTCCATGGCAGGTCAGAGAAATCATGGCAGCAGGTCCACCTCAAACCATAAAACCAGACTTAGGGCTGACTTGTAGAGGAAGTGTGATGGTCACATGGTCAGTAACCCAACACACAACCACTTTTCACTTTAAATTTTAGTACACAGTGGCATAAATGTATTGGTTAGTTTATTTTTATTTTGAGAATATTAGAAGACATTAGTTCTAACTGCAGCATGCACATTTGGTTAACCTTTGTATATTTAATTATGTCAAATGTTAATATTGTTTGTGCTTCTTTTTCTAGTGTTGTGGGAGTAACTTCAACTGGGAGACTCCAAAGGACTCTGGCTGACATACTCATTGACTGATTGGGTTGTACCATCTGGAGTTCCACTATGGGGGGATTTTTAATATGCTGCATAATCTCTTCTTTATCTGTTGTGATTTGCTCATTTGGTTCATTTTGTTTAGTAATAGTAATGTAAGTTTAATCCTTAAGCTAACTGTTTAGTTATTTTTTGTTAAATTAGTGTAGATGTTCTCCCTTGCTCTTCCTCAGTGTGTCAGTCTGGTCTGATCAGCCAGTATTTAAGTCCCCTTTGTTTGCTGTGTGTCAGGTCAGTTTTGTTTGTTTGTGCAGTTACTCTGAGGTTTTGTTATGTGTAACATTGATATTTTTTGCCCCAACTTAGTCTCATCATTCGACCTCTTTAAAGGCCCTGTAATTCTTGATTGGAGTATTGTTACTTTGGGGAAATAAAACCCAATTTTCTTGATAATCGCCACTGTGTCCTCTTACTTGGCTGGCTCGGTCTAAACACTGGTCTATTTCTGTTAACTCTTTTATTACATTTGGTTAAACTCTTTACGTCTCAGAACTCGAAATGTATTTGATCTCTTTTTAAGCATGCAATGCGTGTTAAACCCATATCTACGCTCTGATTGGAAGGAAGGGTTAGCAGCCAATCTGTTTTGAGATTAGATGTTTTTTTTGTAGGCCTACTGATCCTGTGAACTCCACTATAATGGTGGTAATTCTTATAAATAGATAAGCACTAATTAAATACAATGTTATTCTTTTAGTATATGTCTAACTCTAACGGCGCATGTTAATAAATCATGGTCAGATAGCAGATGAACTATATGTTTCATTGTCTTCATCAGTGCATAATCGTGTTCAGTATCATACTGGAAAAAGGACTGTTTGGGTCCAATATTTGGTTATTTATAACATCAGCGATGAGGGATGCAAACTGTTTGTGAATCATATATCTTATTGGACCGCTTGGATAGAATGATTCAACCTTAGTAGTCATTTAGACTCTAAATGTTCTGGATATATTCTATAACAGGGGTAACCAATTTAAAATCAGCGGGTCTGAATAAAGAAAATCATCAACCATTAAAGGTCCGGAGACATTTTTAATTATAATCTGTTACTTTAAACAGAATTCAACACTGAAATAAAAGGAGGTGTTTATGCATCCATTTTATACATTAAATTTTAAGTAAAAAAATATAAAAAATTTAACATTTTGAAATCTAAATTGTTTTTGAAGTAGAGAACAAAAATCATTCAGTTTGGTATATAGACAATTTCCTGATTCACATATTTTATAAAACACCTGAACTGACCTTTTCTGTTTTAATGTTGGCAGTGGGCTTTTAAGCTGCCCTGCAAGGCTTTAAACCTGGGTTTGAATGGAGACTAAGCCATTCTCAAGCACATATCAAGGAGCTAATTTTGAGCCTGGATCCAGATTTATTTTTGATTCTGTTCATGGTGGAGAATCCTGCTTCACAGCAGCAGGTTGAGCCAAACACCCTCTAAATGTTCACCATGCACCATTTCACTTTTCTTTCACCAGTTCACCACAGTTCTTCCAGCAGTCCACACTTTCTCTGCTCTCTTTTTCTCATCGTCTTCTCCTTCTTTCCCATCGCCCGGCTTGCCACAGGTTTGCCTGCTGTGTCTAAAAGTAGCAGCAGCAGCAACCCAGACTGACAGCAGCTCATTGGATCATTTGGATCACGTGCAGCCTGGTACCGGACGCTCTGGAGGGCTTTACCGTATTAACAGGATAGGCGGCAGAAATTAAGTTAGACACTGCTGTTGGACGACATGCAGTAAAATATAAATTGTCATCCAGAGGGAGTGAGTCCTGTAGAGTCAATGAGTCCATACATTTACTTTTTTTTCCTTAGACAGAAAACTTTGAACCAATCTGGATGATCTGGTTGAATTTCCTCTGTAAAGTGCCTTCAAACGTGTTGTGAATATGGGCTATAGAAATACAATGAACTGAAATGAATTTGAACTAATTTGGCAATATCCTTTTCCTCACTGTGTCCCTACAAAAGTCAGCTTTTAATGTAACTACACAGCTGATGTCTACCACCTATATGGTAAGTCACAGCTGAGATGGTGTTCTCAGGCCTTCTTCCTCCAAAGTAACAGATATTATAATGGCCTAACACTTTATTTGTAGTTCTATAAGACCACAGAAAACCTCTCTGATATTTAAAATTTTAATCCCTTGCTCAATTTGCAACAGCTGCTAAGTAGGACAGTGGGTAGCACTGCTGCATTGCGGCAAGAAGGTTCTGGGTTTGATTCCCGGCCTGGGGTCTCTCTGCAAACAGTTTGCATGTTCTCCCTGAGCAAGCGTGGGTTATCTCCAGGTACTCTGGCTTCCTACCACAGTCCAAAAACAGGACTGTTAGATTAATTGGTTTCTCTAAATTCTCCTTGGTTGTGATAGACTGGCGACCTGTCCAGGGCGGACTCTGCCTTTGGGCTGAAGATAGCTACCTTGTGACCCTGCTTGGGAAAGTGTGATGGAAAATGGATGAATTTGCAAGCTGTCATTTGATTTTTAATGTTCCTGTTAGGGTACTGGTTCTCCCTCTCGGAGTGGCATTTCAGCACATTTCTGTACACAATCTCAGTATTGATGATGATATAGGCTATTTCACCTAATTTTAGCCAGAATCCTTAAAAAGTATTTTACTTTAGTTCTTGGTTTATTGTGGGACTTACCTATTCACCTTTAGGGGACAAAATATGTCTCCTTCCGCAACGGTATGATGGCTCCACATTTTAGTTCTGTTTGTGCCTTCATGTAGTGGTTTGGGTAGATATATGACGATAGAACATTCAGGCAACTTAAATTGCCCCCATTGCTTTAACTCAGATAAATTAGAGTTACTAAAGAATGCTGATGTTTAGAGATTAAGATTGGTGTGATTTAAGTGTTTCCTACTGAAAAAAGCTTGAAAAAAGTTTGAAATCAGATTAGCTATGTCATTTAGAGAAGCACAGAATCTTTAAAAATGTACTTTAACCTCATTTAAAAACCTGTAATGGAACAAAGGACTTTCATTTAATTTTCAATACCAAAACTGTAACCTCCCAAATTTGATGAGAAACTCCATTAAGAGGTGTGTGGTTTAATGTGCTTGCAAAACAAAATGTTTGTATAGGGCATATTTAATAAAAGTGCTTCTAGTTGGAAAATGTTGTGCATCCAAGTGACAGTAGCACCCCCCTAAAACATTCTGCCATCAACTATCTACACCCATATCTACATAAACTCAGATATAGAACAAGTCAGAGCACCAAACACAGCAGAGCAAATCAGGAAAATATTTCTCTTTTTCTCTGTCTCTATTGTCCTGGGGCTGTTTAACTAATGGGATTAAATATAGAGTAATACACGGGAAAATCAAAGAGACCATAAGGATTTGTTCCCATTTTTATCCTATTGTCTGTATTGTCAAGATGATGGTAAAGGCACAAAGGCTTCAGAAACTAATGTCGCAGAAAAATAATAGGAAGAGGCTGTAATGCTGACAGGTGTTTTGGTAATGCAGCGGTTCCCCTTCATGAAGCGTAAAAACTGCTGCAAACCCAGCTGATGTTGATCTGCCACCTCCTTTCTCCTTCTCCATGCTCTGCTCTAAGTGGTGACACCGCCATGATGGAAAAGCAATGAAGCCGAGGGCCGGCGTGAAGGACGGGTTTATGTGGCTGTTGATTCCGTGTAGTCTAGTGGGAGCCCACTGTCGAGTATCCTGAGGAGGACAAGTTACAGGAATGACAGAGCCCTGGGATAACCTAACTGTGTCTTCTGTCTGACATTAACCTTACTACTGTCTTTTATTATGCTCAATTATGGCTCAGCACCAGCGGCATATCAGAGTTGTATTATGGAACCATGAAATGCCAACAAGTCTGAAGGCAATGATCCTGATTATTGCTTTAAAGGCTTTTATTTAAGTATTTCTCTTGAGTTTTATATCATTGCCTGAGATGTGTTTAAAAAACCTAGATTGAAGAGCGTGGATCATATCTTTGAGCTAGAAAACTTTAAACCAATGAAATATGAAATAAAATATCAAAGGCACTGCATAGTGGTGCAGTTTGTAGTACAGTTACCTCACGGTAGGAGGATCCTAGGCTTGAATCCTTGGGACTTTCTAGACTGATGGTGACTCTAAAATCCCTGTTTTATGTCTCTATGTTACCCTGTGATGAACTGCTGACCCATCCAGAATCGACCCTCACTTATGCCCAAAGACTGTTGGAGAAAAGGACCAACCCTCTGTGACCAACATGGATAATTGCTAGAAGATGGATGGATATTTATCAAAGAGGAGAAATGGTCTTAAATTGCACTAGCATGTAGAGGCAGTAAGATAAACACTACCTTACTGTTAGAGCAAGAGTATGAAACATGAGCAGAAAGAGATGGAGCTCAAAGAACACAGCCTTATTAGCAGCGTTACCTGAAACAATGTCAGAAAATATTTACAAGCAGATTTATTTATTTTTATATGTACATGCGGGGGTCAGAGTGAATTTGCCCGTTTTGAAGGGTTTTAAAACAAACAACAAAATCCTGCCATGAAAAGGATAATTGAAATGATCTTATATCTAACCTAAGATGAAAATAAGACATATATAAAATCAAGTGCACACAAATACTGTACAGAAAGTAATACCCCTATTTGTACCACTGTCATTTGGTCAAATGACAGTGTCTGTTTATGAGTTGAGGCTTAAAAACGTTGCTTTTTGATATAGCTTATACTTAGAGTGCTGAAGGTCATCCTGAGCTTGTATCTCCACAGTTATGCTGCTATAGCCTTTGACTGCTGGAGGACAGAAGGACCACTTTTCATCAATTTCCTTACTGAAAATTGTGAAATTCCAATAGATGGAGCATGAAGATTTTCTAAAAAAAATAATGTCTGCAGGAAATTCGTAGAAATAATCATGGTAAGGCAAATGTATTTGTATAGCACAATTCAGTAGAAAGACAATGCAAAGTGCTTTACATGATCAAAATACAGGAGGATGATTTTGTTGTTTGGTAAGAGGATAATCTGCACAATCACAACATAGCTAGCTGGCTACTATGAAGCAGAATGATCTGGTATCCTTGATTGTTGGAAAGGGCATGAAGACACACCTCTGCTTTTCAAATGATGATGTCTAAATACTGCCAGACCTTTAGAGCTTTCAAAGAAAGCTTTGGTCAGAAGTGGTCATTCATTGGTCATTTTTGTAAATTACAGTAAATTATAGATAGATAGATAGATAGATAGATAGATAGATAGATAGATAGATAGATAGATAGATAGATAGATAGATAGATAGATAGATAGATAGATAGATAGATAGATAGATAGATAGATAGATAGATAGATAGATAGATAGATAGATAGATAGATTGATTGATTGATTGATTGATTGGTTGATTTAGACTTCTGGAGGACATACGGACCCCTATTTCATCATTCTATATCTATTCTCTTACTCTGCAGAATCTGTTAGTTCAATCTCTAACGTTCTGCTGTCTCTGCTTTTTCTCATAGTAGCTTCATCTGGTCTGTTCCTGTTTGGCTGTGACTCCATCCTGGAGAGAAATATCAGCTGTGCTGCTGCCATCAACACCTTTTTTATAGTTTTTATGTTTGAGCTCTGCCTGTTTTTCAGTGTAGTCCTGTTTCTCTGGGACTAACTGGATGTGCTTTCTTCATCCTCTGACATGGGAGCTGGCTCGGAGCTCGTCTGCCTGGCTGTGTGTTTCCTGGACGGGGCCGCCTGTGGAGCTGGTTGACAAGTTCCTTTTCTATGTCTGCTTCTGTCTCCTTGAACCCCAGTCGGCCTCAGCAGATGGCCGCTCACCATGAGCTTGGATTTCCTGGACATTTCTCTCTGTTAAAAGGGAGTTTTTCCTCTCTACTGTCGCTACAAGCATGTTTAATGTGAGGGATTGCCTTCGAGTCAATGAGTCGATACAATCAGTGAATCAATCTGACTGGATGATCTGGTGAACTGTAAAGTGCTTTGAGATGACGTGTGTTGTGAATTGCCGCTATATAAATAAATTGAGTTGAAATCACTGTATGAACCCAGTGGATCAACACCAACAGTCAACATGGTCCCACAAATGAATAATGAAAGTTTGAACTTCACACTGCACTTCAGAAACTATGATTTCTGTGCCGTTCCACTCCTCCTCCTGATTCTACCACCTTTATCTCATCAGCCACAATACAACACCTATTTTCTGTGTGTAACAGTCACAGTCTGCTCATTGTTTCTATAAATATGCTTTCATACAGAGTGCTATGCAAGCTTATTTATAGAAATAACTGAGATTTTCTTTTGGCAAATTTTGTAGATTATCCTCCTTGTGAATGTTGTCATAGCAAACCAATTCTCAAAGCCCCTTGTTGGTGATGGCCATGGTACACAACAGATATTTATTCCAAATGCTTTAGTGAAAATGCTGTTATGTAATAGTCTAACTTTCTAAGACAAACCCTTTGGGGGTTTCAAGGTCTGTAAGCCATTATCATTAAGAACTAAAGAAATAAGGGCTAATAGTTCACAGTATTTTTAGCTTCCGGAGAGGGACTGAGCTTTGTGAAAAAAATTCCTCTCTGGACCAGACTTCTGCTTCGTTATGATGGATGACAGCGGAAGGAGGTGATTTCTGCACAATGGCTGAACAGAAAATTTACATTCTTGCTCTCTCTTGCTAAAGTTAGGTTGACAAGTGATAATTTAAACACAGAGAAACAGCTGTTAGCCAAGCTGTGCTCCATAGTTGAGTGGACACTGTGTGTTCATGCACTATATCCTAAGCAAGATTGTACGGTAATGTTGCAATACTTTCTTGCTGTAAATTTCATCACTTCACCATGTTTAACCAACTCCAACTGCAAATGACAGAACCGCAATAAAGGGAATCTTAAAAACGTTGTTGTGTTGCTGCCACCATCTTGACTACTACAGTTACAGGAAAATAATAAGACATACACTCCTGGCTTCCTTGCTGTGATTGGTTTGTAGGTTTAGGCCAAAGACTGCAAGCTGGCCCAGACTGACAAGCAGTGTACAGAATACACATGGCACCAGTCAGTCTGGCTTGCAAGGCTACTAAATTGGCTGCTGAAAATGGTGTTACTTTATCTTACGACTTGTTGTGAAAAGCCCATAAATAAACAGGTTTCAAGAATTTCTTGCTTTCAATTTAAGAATATTGCCAAAAAAAGAATTAATCTGTCCAGCAGTGATCCTGAAAAAAAAATAGTTAATGCATTTGGTACTTTAAGGTTGGACCTACAGTAAGAAAGGTTTCACATATACAGTGGGGCAAAAAAGTATTTAGTCAGCCACCAATAGTGCAGGTTCTCCCACTTAAAAAGATGAGAGAGGCCGGTAATTGTCATCATAGATATACCTCAACTATGAGAGACAACATGAGAAAAAAAAATCCAGAAAATCACATTGTCTGATTTTTAAAGAATTTATTTGCAAAATATGGTGGAAAATAAGTATTTGGTCAGTTACAAACAAGCAAGATTTCTGGCTCTCACAGACCTGTAACTTCTTCTGCAAGAGGCTCCTCTGTCCTCCACTCGTTACCTTCATTAATGGCACCTGTTTGAACCCGTTATCAGTATAAAAGACACCTGTCCACAACCTCAAACAGTCACACTCTAAACTCCACCATGGCCAAAACTAGAGAGCTGTCAAAGGACACCCGAAACAAAATTATAGACCTGCACCAGGCTGGGAAGTCTGAATCTGCAATAGGTAAACAGCTTGGTGTGAAGAAATCAACTGTGGGATCAATCATTAGAAAATGGAAAACATACAAGACCACTGATAATCTTCCTCGATCTGGGGCTCCACGCAAGATCTCACCCCGTGGGGTCAAAATGATCACAAGAACGGTGAGTAAAAAACCCAGAACCACACGGGGGGACCTAGTGAATGACCTGCAGAGAGCTGGGACCAAAGTAACAAAGGCTACCATCAGTAACACACTACGCCGCCAGGGACTCAAATCCTGCAGTGCCAGATGTGTCCCCCTGCTTAAGCCAGTACATGTCAAGGCCCGTCTCAAGTTTGCTAGAGAGCATTTGGATGATCCAGACGATGACTGGGAGAATATCATATGGTCAGATGAAACCAAAATAGAACTTTTTGGTAAAAACTCTACTCGTCGTGTTTGGAGGAGAGAGAATGCTGAGTTGCATCCAAAGAACACCATACCTACAGTGAAGCATGGGGGTGGAAACATCATGCTTTGGGGCTGTTTTTCTGCTAAGGGACCAGGACGACTGATCCGTGTGAGGGAAAGAATGAATGGGGCCATGTATCGTCAAATTTTGAGTGAAAACCTCCTTCCATCAGCAAGGGCATTGAAGATGAAACGTGGCTGGGTCTTTCAGCATGACAATGATCCCAAACACACCGCCCGGGTAACAAAGGAGTGGCTTCGTAAGAAGCATTTCAAGGTCCTGGAGTGACCTAGCCAGTCTCCAGATCTCAACCCCATAGAAAATCTTTGGAGGGAGTTGAAAGTCCGTGTTGCCCAGCGACAGCCCCAGAACATCACTGCTCTAGAGGAGATCTGCATGGAGGAATGGGCCAAAATACCAGCAACAGTGTGTGAAAACCTTGTGAAGACTTACAGAAAACGTTTGATCTCTGTCATTGCCAACAAAGGGTATATAACAAAGTATTGAGATGAACTTTTGTTATTGACCAAATACTTATTTTCCACCATATTTTGCAAATAAATTCTTTAAAAATCAGACAATGTGATTTTCTGGATTTTTTTTCTCATTTTGTCTCTCATAGTTGAGGTATATCTATGATGAAAATTACCGGCCTCTCTCATCTTTTTAAGTGGGAGAACTTGCACTATTGGTGGCTGACTAAATACTTTTTTGCCCCACTGTAAAAGGGATATGATCGTTCCTTATGTTCCTAATAGAGGACTTTACTCTCAATCTGCAGGTTTACTAGTGGTTCCTAGAATTTCTAAAAGTAGAATGGGAGGCAGATCTTTTAGTTATCAGGCTCATCTCCTGTGGAACCAACTACCAGTTGCAATTTATTTTTTATAAAGGTTATTGTTAGAGTAGCTCAGGTTATGTTGAACTTTCTCTATAGATATGCTGCTATATCCTTAGGCTGCTGGAAGACATAAGGAGCACTTTTTATAATTTTCCTACATTCTTTTACAATTTTCCAATTTGCAGCGGTTATAGTTATCATTATATTATTATTTACATTTACAATTTTTTACTCTTCATAGAAGCTACATCTGGCTAGGTGTTCTGTCCTGGAAGTGGGCAATAACCATGCTGCTGCTGCCCACAACTTCATGTTTTCCTTTTAAATTGATCAAACTCTTGGTCCCATCGTTCAGGCATTAACTCTCTCTCTATTCTAGACAGTGGCTAAGCTTTCACTACAAATATGTGCTTTATTTCAGCTTTTGGACATGTTTATTTTCTATACAAATCCTTACAGGAGCTACTACTTCAGTTTTTACTTCTCACTCAAATCGAATATACTCCTAAATCAGAGTTTTACCTTTGTGTGTCAGCTACCTTTTGCAACCTCCAGTCAGTCATATCAGATGGCCATTTATAACGAGCCAGGTTCTACTTGAGGATTTTTTTCTGTTAAAGAGGAATTTTCCTTCCCACTGCCACTACCTACATGGCCCAAATGAAGGATCGTTGAAAAGTTAAGTTAGTAAGCAGCTGTACACTGTCGCGAGAAACTCATCCAGATTGAATGAATTCTACAAAATAAATCTGCTTGGTTTCCTTATATAGAAAAGTTTTCAACCTGCATGTAATTTAGCTTGTAAAGTGCCTTTTGGTGGCTTGCAATATGAACTCCTGGTATAAAAATAATCAGAATTACATTCATGTAGAAATTGAGGAAGAAAACTAATTGATATCTCTGTTTGTTTTGCTTTAAATCGAACAAGTAATAAGCAGCGGCGGCTGGCAATTAGAGGGTGGGCTAGAGCGCCGCCACACCCACCCAATGGCCCTGATTAAGACATAAAAAAATATATTATTTTTTTTTATTTAATTTTAAATTAACATGTAAAATATTTTAAAATATATCAATATATATTTTTTAGATGTGCAAGGTAAATATTTAATCTTTAATGACTAGTATAGCGTCATTCCATTTTCCCTCAGATTGGTGATGTTCTGCCCTGGGGCGCAAAAATCTTTGCCCTTTGACTCTCGTTAAAAGTTGTACATGTGAAGCAGCTCCTCTGCAATACAAAGCTATAGGAGAGCTCTGGGCACAGATAAGCAGCGACCTGAGGTGACAGTGTCATAGTGGGGGTGGAGACTGACTCAAGAGGGCAAACAGGACATATCTAAGAACTAAAACACAATCAAAAATAACTAGAACACAAGAATGAAAAATAAGACCAATGAAAACCCAGAGATAAAACTTAAACAAAACCAAAACCATGACAGTCAGGAAGTGTATTTGCTCACCACCTCCCGCCACAGGGCAGATGTTTTGCTGGTGATTGACAGGTCGAGTCAGTTGGAGACGCATAGGAGAGAGAGAGAGCGAGAGAGAGACTACAAGGCTTGGATAACTAACTTGGATAACGAGGCTAACGCTTTATTCTGCTTTCCCTGCCTCCTTTATTTAAAGGTCAGCATCTGACCCAGCATGGATAAAGACAGGAAGGACTGATTTAAAGCACTTTTTTTTTTATAAAAGGCAAAGAAGAATGAAGAATCTGGGATTCACATGGATAATAATATAATCATGAGGGCACTTTTCTAGATGTTTGTTAATTTGTATAGTAGCCCTTAAATAAAGAAATTCTCAAAAAAAAAAAAATTAAAAAAATATAACACTGACTAATAGCTTCTTCATTATTAAACTAGTACTTTTTCTTAGGTTTGTGAAACAATATTGGGCCATGCAAAACACAGATTTACCTTCACAAAGCATCAGAAGAGCAAGATTTATGTACAAAAAGTAAACCTGTAGACTAAATTATATTTTGTTTTTATAAAGTGTATAAGTCTATTTTGAATTTATAGCCCCCTCTGGAGAAAGCTCCAACAGCCATCACTGATAATAAGTAATATTGCTTATTTATATACTACATATTAATATATGTACAATAATCAGTCAGTAATTAATACAAACTATTTTAATAGTGAGGTTTTAACCATGGGGGTCTGGGTTTAACCACCAGCTTTTTAAACCTTCATCGTCAGCACCACACCTTGCCCCCGGATCACAATACCTTCACATCCACCCTATACATTACTGTCTTCAGTTTAATTTGGGAAGGTCCCGGACAGCGAACGACTGAATCCTCTGGATTGGATAAATATTTTACTTCCATTGGTATTTCCAGGATCATAATTAGCAGCAAACAAAACGAATTGGACTTAAACTAATAATAAAAAAACCCCACCATTGATTCAATTAAGTAAAAACCTGATTACTTTCTATTGATTATTTAACTCTGCATATAATTTGCGGCTGTTGCTCCGATTTAAAAGCAGAGAGCTGGGAGATGACCTGTGAAGTGAATCGGTCCTAAAAATCAATTTAATTGAACTCGGTTTAATTAAAATGTGTCCCACAAGCAAAGATACTAACACCGACTCTACTCTTGTACCACTACATCTGAAACAGAGAGTTTACTCAGAATAAACTCAGCGTTGATTATATCATGAAAGTTGATAAACAAATGTAATGTCTAAGGACTGCCGCAAATCATAGTCTGCAATAAAAAAAGGTCCCATCCCAGAACAAACCACAACAGGACAAATGTTTATTTGTCTACTAGTTAGATTAGCATTTAAAAATCCTCAGAATCTGGATCAGTTTGATAAGCTAATGTTTATCCTCTGGATCCTCTGATCTGAGCTTAGAAGTGACCTCTGGGAAACAACTGAGCCCCTGAAAGATTTGAAATTTAAATATGACTTCCCTACTACTTTAAAGTTAGCAAACAAGTTGGTTACTATGGAGACGTAGCTGGTGGATAGCCCTTATTGCTGACTAAGAGCTCCCAGTATGGATCAAGCAGTGGAATAAATAAGTCTGAAAACCAGGAAGCCTGAAGACATATTGGAAGAAAAAGATATTCTAGGGAAAAGAAAGCATGTAGCGACACAGACTGGGATTAATGACAGAACGAGCCCAGCATCCCACACATGAGCGATGAGCAAGCTGAGGCTGAATGAAACCGAGCCATGATCAATGTGGAATCAGTCCAAACCTTCCAGCAACACAAAACAACCTTTCGAAGATTACAGGGTGGACAACATTTTAATAGGAGAGGATCCGCGCTGCCCTCCGACTGATTTGTGGATTTCTGGGTTTATTTGCGTTGCTTACACATGCCAGCAGTCTTAATTTGGTGATATTTCAAAGCAGACGTGTCAGTTAATTTCAGAAGGAGCCTATAAAGAAGCAAAGGTGCTGACACATATGAAGAGATATGAGAGGCGGAATTAATTATGTGCCAGAGAAGGTGTATAAGCAGGGATCGTAGCTCAGCTAAGCTGACGTAAAGAGGAGGAGGCTGAGACGTGGCCATGCTGATGGATGAGCATGGTCCAGATGGGAACGAGCAGGTAGGACGGCCTTACGTAAACATATCACCAGAATGATGGACAATTAGGAGGACCACTTATTTGGATGATTCACCCGGAAAAACAACTTCCTCCACTTTATCTTTAATTTAAATAAGAAAAAAATAATGCTTTACATTTAATTTTCAAAATATTTATCATCAAAATGTGACCAATTTATTATTTTAGAATATTCATCCCAAACATTTAAGTGAATTATTACATATTACAATTATTACATACAATCACCGGCCACTTTATTAGGTACCCCAAGCTAGTAACGGGTTGGACCCCCTTTTGTCTTCAGAACTGCCTCAATTCTTCGTGGCATAGATTCAACAAGGTGCTGGAAGCATTCCTCAGGGAGTTTGGTCCATATTGACATGATGGCATCACACAGTAGCCGCAGATTTGTCGGCTGCACATCGCAGATTTGTCGGCTAAACATCCATGATGCGAATCTCCCGTTCCACCACATCCCAAAGATGCTCTATTGGATTGAGATCTGGTGACTGTGGAGGCCATTTGAGTACAGTGAACTCATTGTCATGTTCAAGAAACCAGTCTGAGATGATTCCAGCTTTATGACATGGCGCATTATCCTGCTGAAAGTAGCCATCAGAAGTTGGGTACATTGTGGTCATAAAGGGATGGACATGGTCAGCAACAATACTCAGGTAGGCTGTGGCGTTGCAACGATGCTCAATTGGTACCAAGGGGCCCAAAGAGTGCCAAGAAAATATTCCCCACACCATGACACCACCACCACCAGCCTGAACCGTTGATACAAGGCAGGATGGATCCATGCTTTCATGTTGTAGACGCCAAATTCTGACCCTACCATCCGAATGTCGCAGCAGAAATCGAGACTCATCAGACCAGGCAACGTTTTTCCAATCTTCTATTGTCCAATTTCGATGAGCTTGTGCAAATTGTAGCCTCAGTTTCCTGATCTTAGCTGAAAGGAGTGGCACCCGGTGTGGTCTTCTGCTGCTGTAGCCCATCTGCCTCAAAGTTCGACGTACTGTGCGTTCAGAGATGCTCTTCTGCCCACCTTGGTTGTAACGGGTGGTTATTTGAGTCACTGTTGCCCTTCTATCAGCTCGAACCAGTCTGGCCATTCTCCTCTGACCTCTGGCATCAACAAGGCATTTCCGCCCACAGAACTGCCGCTCACTGGATGTTTTTTCTTTTTCGGACCATTCTCTGTAAACCCTAGAGATGGTTGTGCGTGAAAATCCCAGTAGATCAGCAGTTTCTGAAATACTCAGACCAGCCCTTCTGGCAACAACAATCATGCCACGTTCAAAGTCACTCAAATCACCTTTCTTCCCCATACTGATGCTCGGTTTGAACTGCAGGAGATTGTCTTGACCATGTCTACATGCCTAAATGCACTGAGTTGAGGCCATGTGATTGGCTGCTTAGAAATTAAGTGTTAACGAGCAGTTGGACAGGTGTACCTAATAACGTGGCCGGTGAGTGTATTTAAAGCATCCAATGCAGGTCCAGCAGATTCCATAACAGTTTCTTCCCCACTGCCATTAGACTGCTGAATGTTGTGTAAAATGTTTTACTTATTATTAAAAAAATGTTTTATTTATTTTATTGTATTTTATTATATTTAAATATTTGAAAAAAAGCCATGAAATTTTAGAATTGTAAATATACAGTCATATGTTTATGTTACTGTTTTTATGTATTTTTTTTTTTTTTACTGTTTTCAAGGTTTGACTTTGAAAAAATGAAATTGTCTGAAGAGCTGTTCTTAACAAAATTTATTTTGTATTTTCCTGTAAACAAAATTACAAAATAAATCTGTCAAAGTCTCTAAGTGTAACATATATATGCTTTGTATTTGCAAGTTTAGCTGCAGTTTTTGCCTCACAAATGAAATCAGATATAGATTTTCCAAACTGTTTTTTTTTATTTTTCTTCTTCAAGGCTGCTTATTGTGTGACCAGACTAAAGAGAAATGAGCATGAGAAGAAAATCCAACTACAATCTGAATCTTTTTAATCCAAAAATGCAGCTTTGACTTTGAAATAAAAAATGTACTGCATTTAAATGTACATATTTGACATTTTAGAAAGAATTTTGGACATTCTGATTAGGATATCTCAAGATTAAATCCCAACCATCCATATTTTAACAGCTTTGGCTGATCAAAATAAGGAGTCTTGAAGTAGAAATGAAAGCACTGTAACCGATTTCATTCATGAGTCAAAAAATACAGCTTTATTTTAAAAATGAATCCAAAACCAAACAAATGTTTTAACAGATTTTAATCTTTCTGAAGTGCTGATTTAAAGAGTATAATTTGATGTACTCATGACTGTGATGTCTCTGCTTAGCCAACATCCAATATACAACAGCAGCCATTCAAAATGACCCTTCCCAGTCAAACGCCAGCCGAATGGCAGCCAACTCCCAGCCACTGGAGTTTTTACTCTGACTCCACCCTAACACTGAATTATAGGGTCTGACCAGGAGATGATGCTTCTCTTTAAATCTTAATGTCCACAAATCATGACAGAAAGAATATTTTAGTAGAAAGATTGATATTTAACTAGGAACTGTAGGAGACTAGTCAAGGACCCATCAAGGAAAGTGGGGAAATTTTGAATGGCTGCTACTGTAACACCTGAAGTTAAACGTTATTGGTTTACAAAATCTGAAGTATGAGAGAAAGAAGCTGGTGGAGAATTCCCAACAATGAAAACTATAGTTTATCTGCTAGAACTGCTTGTTTTTGACCCATCGCCAGATGTTTCCTTTGGCTTTTTATGTTTTCCCTACAAGAATCCAGCTTTGCTTGACATTCTTCAAACTTAAGATATGTTTCTTAATCATTAGAAAGTAAAGACATTTTCTGAAGACAAGGTGGTCTGGAGACAACATAGGTTTACAGTTGGAGAAATGAGAACCTACCCTTTGTTCCTCATGACTGCCAGAGGTGTTCTTTATACCAGGATGCTTGTTTAAGAATGCTTGCAGATCCAGTATCTGTGTGAAAAAAAAGAGAAAAGTAGAGTCAACACGTTTGCAAGCAACAATTAGCAGGAGGAGAGAGATCAGAGCGTTTTAGGGCTATGCTTTGCCTCCACTCACACGCATCATGCAAGATTCTGTGAAATGTTCCTGACTGATACTTAGTGGGGTAAGAAAACGTCTCATCTGCTTTCCAATATGCATGACCAATTTGAAATGTAACTCTCATATAAAACCAGAAGACATGCTGAGTAAAACTACGCAGCCTGATGAAAATGAAACGTATCACATAATGGATAAAATCATCACACATCTCAGTTAATGGAAAAGTTGCTTCAATCTAAGGGGCTTTAAAAGTTTAAACAGCTGAGCAGGAACATGTGAACCACGGCCGCCTCACAGAAAGGCGAGGAGGACTGAGAGGAAGGAGTGACACAGAGGCTAAATTTAGAAAAGCTTTAAATATCCAGTGGAATTATTAGCTGCAGCTATAGAAGTCATTAGGGTACAGTTTAAAGGTGCAGAATTGATCCAAGTTCAAAACTGATATACTGTACCTTCTTATAGGCTGAAAATAAATAAACATACACCTAATATCTATTTGGTGTCAATAAGAGTCAAAAATATCAAAATCAATGGTAGCGAAAGCTAAGCTTACTCTCAAAACATTTATCTGAGGAGTTTTATTGTAGCTCCTGCTTTACTTTCCTGACCTTATATCTAAAATGTGATGCAAACAGATGTTAGAACGAGTCCTGGCATAAGAACGGCTGCACTGCTGTCAATTTCTCAAACACAGAAAGAATTGTTGGTCAAGAAAGAAGTTGGAAGTGTTTCTTAAAGATTCCAGTTACACAGATCAGATGGCAGGGATGCAACACAAACTGGGGTTGTGTAGATTTTTTCACCAGAATAAGAGCATGATGGCGAACGCTCAGATCCATGTGCTGATGTACAGTAGCAGCCGTTCAAAATGGCCCTTCCAAGTCAAACGCCAGCCGAATGGCAGCCCGCTCCCCTCCAACTCCCTGCATAATCCCCTCCATGAACATATTTTTTTACTCTAACTCCAGCCTTTCACTGAATTACAGGGTCTGATCAGGAGATGACGCTTTTCTTTAGATCTTAATGTCCACAAATAATGACAAAAAGAATATTTTACTGAAAAGATTGATGTTTAAAGAGGAATTGTTAGGGACCATCCAAGGACCAGCCAAGGACCATCCAAGGACCAGCCAAGGACCAACCAAGGACCAGCCAAGGACCAGCCAAGGACCAACCTGGGACCAGTCCAGGACCAACCAAGGTCCAGTCAAGGACCAACCAAGGACCAGTCAAGGACCAGCCAAGGACCAGTCAAGGACCAACCTAGGACCAGTCAAGGACCAACAAAGGACCAGTCAAGGACCAACCTAGGACCAGTCAAGGACACACCTAGGACCAGCCAAGGACCAACCAAGGAACAGTCAAGGACCAGCCAATAACCAGTCAAGGACCAGCCAAGGACCAGCCAAGGACCAACCTAGGACCAGTCCAGGACCAACCAAGGACCAGTCAAGGACCAACCAAGGACCAGTCAAGGACCAGCCAAGGACCAGTCAAGGACCAACCTAGGACCAGTCAAGGACCAACAAAGGACCAGTCAAGGACCAACCTAGGACCAGTCAAGGACACACCTAGGACCAGCCAAGGACCAACCAAGGAACAGTCAAGGACCAGCCAAGAACCAGTCAAGGACCAGCCAAGGACCAGCCAAGGACCAACCTAGGACCAGTCCAGGACCAACCAAGGACCAGTCAAGGACCAACCAAGGACCAGTCAAGGACCAGCCAAGGACCAGTCAAGGACCAACCTAGGACCAGTCAAGGACCAACAAAGGACCAGTCAAGGACCAACCTAGGACCAGTCAAGGACCAACCTAGGACCAGCCAAGGACCAACCAAGGAACAGTCAAGGACCAGCCAAGAACCAGTCAAGGACCAGCCAAGAACCAGTCAAGGACCAGCCAAGGACCAACCTAGGACCAGCCAAGGACCAACCAAGGAACAGTCAAGGACCAGCCAAGGACAAACCTAGGAACAGCCAAGGACTAGCCATGGACCAGCCAAGGAATGACCAAGAACCAGTCAAGGACCAGTCAAGGACCAACCAAGGACCAGTCAAGGACCAGCCAAGAACCAACCTAGGACCAACCTAGGACCAGTCCAGGACCAACCAAGGATCAGTCAAGGACCAACCAAGGACCAACCAAGGACCAGTCAAGGTCCAACCAAGGACAAGCCAAGGACCAGCCAAGGAATGACCAAGGACCAGTCAAGGACCATCCAAGGACCAGTCAAGGACCAGTCAAGGATCAGCCAAGGACTAGTCAAGGACCAGCCAAGGACCAACCTAGGACCAGCCAAGGACCAGCCAAGGACCAACCAAGGGCCAGCCAAGGACCAGCCAAGGACAAACCTAGGACCAGCCAAGGACCAGCCAAGGACCAACCTAAGTAGAGCCAAGGAAGCAGTCAAGGACCAGCCAAGGAACCAACCTAGGACCAACCAAGGACCAGTGAAGGACCAACCTAGGACCTGCCAAGGACCAACCTAGGACCAGTCCAGGACCAACCAAGGACCAGTCAAGGACCAACCAAGGACCAGTCAAGGTCCAACCAAGGACAAGCCAAGGACCAGCCAAGGAATGACCAAGGACCAGTCAAGGACCATCCAAGGACCAGTCAAGGACCAGTCAAGGATCAGCCAAGGACTAGTCAAGGACCAGCCAAGGACCAACCTAGGACCAGCCAAGGACCAGCCAAGGACCAACCAAGGGCCAGCCAAGGACCAGCCAAGGACAAACCTAGGACCAGCCAAGGACCAGCCAAGGACCAACCTAAGTAGAGCCAAGGAAGCAGTCAAGGACCAGCCAAGGAACCAACCTAGGACCAACCAAGGACCAGTCAAGGACCAACCTAGGACCAGCCAAGGACCAGCCAAGGACCAACCTAGGACCAGCCAAGGACCAACCTAGGACCAGCCAAGGACCAACCTAGGACCAGCCAAGGACCAGCCAAGGACCAACCTAGGACCAGCCAAGGACCAGCCAAGGACCAGTCAAGGACCAACCTAGGACCAACCTAGGACCAGCCAAGGACCAGCCAAGGACCAGTCAAGGACCAGTCAAGGACCAGCCAAGGACCAACCTAGGACCAGCCAAGGACCAGTCAAGGACCAGCCAAGGAACCAACCTAGGACCAGCCAAGGACCAGTCAAGGACCAACCTAGGACCAGCCAAGGACCAACCTAGGACCAGCCAAGGACCAGCCAAGGACCAACCTAGGACCAGCCAAGGACCAGTCAAGGACCAACCTAGGACCAACCTAGGACCAGCCAAGGACCAGCCAAGGACCAACCTAGGACCAGCCAAGGATCAGCCAAGGACCAGTCAAGGACCAGTCAAGGACCAGCCAAGGACCAACCTAGGACCAGCCAAGGACCAGCCAAGGACCAAGGACCAATTGTGATTTTGCTGAAGAAAATGTCAAATTTTTTTATTTTAGGCAGAGACAAATGGCTACTTTTAGCCAAACATGGCTTTTACCTGCAAATGGTGGCTCTTACTCAATTTGTCATGTATCAGAAATGTGGTCCAGATTACTATTGGGAATCCCAAGAGTATAGCATTAATACTTTAGCTTTAAATAACCAAAAGACGCAGGTCTAACATGTATCCTGACTGCATTTAAGGATTTATGTAGTTTCCTACATGTATTTTCCATGAGCTTTGGGATGTGCATGACATGATATGTAGGATTTACACCAACATTATTTTCATGACTCAATATTGAAATTACCCTGGGCTCAAATGAAAAGGGTAATATTGTGAAAGAAACAATCACAATCTATATATTATTTACATAAAGTAAAGAGACTGATGTTTTTTAAGGTTTTCTTTGTGTTATTTATTATTTTCTGCCTACATCTACAGAAAAAACAACATTTACAATTAGAATATCACCTCAGAACTCTACGTATGTTTAATACCTGCATAAAGGTTATTTTCTTAAGATATGTTATATCTGACAAACTGGCCTCAGTGAAAATGGAAACACACATGGAAACAAGGACCAGTCAAGGACCAGCCAAGGACCAACCTAGGACCAGTCAAGGACCAACCAAGGACCAGTCAAGGTCCAGCCAAGGAACAGTCAAGGTCCAACCAAGGACTAGCCATGGACCAGCCAAGGAATGACCAAGAACCAGTCAAGGACCAGTCAAGGACCAACCAAGGACCAGTCAAGGACCAGCCAAGAACCAACCTAGGACCTGCCAAGGACCAACCTAGGACCAGTCCAGGACCAACCAAGGACCAGTCAAGGACCAACCAAGGACCAGTCAAGGACCAGTCAAGGACCAACCTAGGACCAGTCAAGGACCAACCTAGGACCAGCCAAGGACCAACCTAGGACCAGCCAAGGACCAACCAAGGAACATTCAAGGACCAGCCAAGAACCAGTCAAGGACCAGCCAAGGACCAACCTAGGACCAGTCAAGGACCAACCAAGGACCAGTCAAGGTCCAGCCAAGGAACAGTCAAGGTCCAACCAAGGACTTGCCATGGACCAGCCAAGGAATGACCAAGAACCAGTCAAGGACCAGTCAAGGACCAACCAAGGACCAGTCAAGGTCCAGCCAAGGAACAGTCAAGGCCCAACCAAGGACTAGCCAAGGACCAGCCAAGGAATGACCAAGGACCAGTCAAGGACCATCCAAGGACCAGTCAAGGACCAGTCAAGGATCAGCCAAGGACTAGTCAAGGACCAGCCAAGGACCAACCTAGGACCAGCCAAGGACCAGCCAAGGACCAACCAAGGGCCAGCCAAGGACCAGCCAAGGACAAACCTAGGACCAGCCAAGGACCAGCCAAGGACCAACCTAAGTAGAGCCAAGGAAGCAGTCAAGGACCAGCCAAGGAACCAACCTAGGACCAGCCAAGGACCAGTCAAGGACCAACCTAGGACCAGCCAAGGACCAGCAAAGGACCAACCTAGGACCAGCCAAGGACCAACCTAGGACCAGCCAAGGACCAACCTAGGACCAGCCAAGGACCAACCTAGGACCAGCCAAGGACCAGCCAAGGACCAACCTAGGTCCAGCCAAGGACCAGCCAAGGACCAGTCAAGGACCAGTCAAGGACCAGCCAAGGACCAGCCAAGGACCAGTCAAGGACCAACCTAGGACCAACCTAGGACCAGCCAAGGACCAACCTAGGACCAGCCAAGGATCAGCCAAGGACCAGTCAAGGACCAGTCAAGGACCAGCCAAGGACCAACCTAGGACCAGCCAAGGACCAGCCAAGGACCAGTCAAGGACCAGTCAAGGACCAAGGACCAATTGTGATTTTGGTGAAGAAAATGTCAAATTTTTTATTTTAGGCAGAGACAAATGGCTACTTTTAGCCAAACATGGCTTTTACCTGCAAATGGTGGCTCTTACTCAATTTGTCATGTATCAGAAATGTGGTCCACATTACTATTGGGAATCCCAAGAGTATAGCATTAATACTTTAGCTTTAAATAACCAAAAGACGCAGGTCTAACATGTATCCTGACTGCATTTAAGGATTTATGTAGTTTCCTACATGTATTTTCCATGAGCTTTGGGATGTGCATGACATGATATGTAGGATTTACACCAACATTATTTTCATGACTCAATATTGAAATTACCCTGGGCTCAAATGAAAAGGGTAATATTGTGAAAGAAACAATCACAATCTATATATTATTTACATAAGGTAAAGAGACTGATGTTTTTTAAGGTTTTCTTTGTGTTATATATTATTTTCTGCCTACAGCTACAGAAAAAACAACATTTACAATTAGAATATCACCTCAGAACTCTACGTATGTTTAATACCTGCATAAAGGTTATTTTCTTAAGATATGTTATATCTGACAAACTGGCCTCAGTGAAAATGGAAACACTAATTAATTATGACCATAGATCTGTTAAGGATGATATCACAAGTAGGATTAAGTAGCAAGAAGATCTTCCAAAAGAAATGTGGGGAGATTTTGTAATAGAACTGATTAAATGGTCTATACTAGGGATGCACGATATAATCGGCCCCCTATCGGTATCGGCCTGTATCGGCCTTAAAACTGAATATCGGACATCGGCCACCCCACCGATATTTAACCCGATATTTGATCAGCTTCTGAGTTTCTAAAGTCTAAAAAAAAATAAAAAAAATTATACTACTACTTCTTCCTCAAAAACTTCTAAAGATGAGGGAAAAAACATTGATACATTAAAATATCACAATATCTTCATATGCTGATATATTGCCATTTAAAAACGCCATATCAATCTCTTTTACTAATGAAATATTGCTATATGTCATCGAAATTTTGCCATATTTTTATATGTTGATATATTGACGCGGTATCGATCTATTTTACTAACAAAATCTCACAAAAATTTGCAAAATATCGCAAGAGTTTGTAACAGAACGATGAAATTTCACGAGATTTTGAAAGTAAAATAGATCGATACCGCATTTTAAAAAATAAATTTGATATCAGCATATGAAAATATATTTGAGTATATTATTTTTCAAAGTGTCAGAAATGGATAACAAAACTGCTATTTTCAATGACTACTTATTTTTGTCCAGCTTTAACATCGGTATCAATATCGGTTATCGGCTACATGAGTTTTAAAATATCGGCATATCGGATATCGGCCAAAATCCCAATATCGTGCATCCCTAGTCTATACTGGTATTGCACTTTATCGGGACTCTAAAGTCCTTCGCACTACAATCAGTCCTTCACCTATTTTCACACCGATGGTGGCTAAGCTACATTACAGCCACAGCTGCCACTGACAAAACCCAGGGTGCCATACAATCAATACCACAGCGCCCTCTGACCAACAAAAGTAGGCAAGGCGGGGAAGTGTCTTGTCTAAAGTCAAATCTGACATGGTTGGGGGGGGGGGTGCAACCAGCAACCCACACTGGAAAAATTATCTGGAAATAAGAAAAAATGTCTTAAATTAAGTGTATTTACCCTTGATTTGAATAGGTAAATGACAATGACAATGGAAGGAGTATTTTGAGTATTAGTCTATATTATCTAATAAGATAATTAGACAATGCGGTTGTGTTTTCTTATTTTAAATCTAAATATTCTTGTTCCATTGGCAATATGTCTCTTTTATCTCCTCAATTCAAGAACAAACACACAAATTTTAAGAAAAAATTACTAACCTAGATTTGGATTTTTTAAAGTGCAAGGGTTTCGGAATAAACCCCTATCTCCTGAGCAATGAGATTTAAATAATCTCTCTTCTTTCCCACTTTTAACATCTGCTCCCTGTCAAATTGTGTGCTGCCGTGACACAAGAGACCACATCCGTTCTCTGAAAAAAGCAAACAAATAAAAAAGCCACAATAAGGCCTCTTTTTGTATATTTCACTTGTTCCATTTTGACACAGAAAAAGAGAAATGCCTGATATTTCAATTTAAACTTTGTATTTTTTAAACACAAATCAAATATCACTTTTGGTTTTTATCAATTTCTAAATGAAAGATCAAATGACCGAAATATGCACTGACTGAAAACATAGAGCTAGGTCTGCTGCAGAATTTCTAGCCTGATGCTGTGGTGCATTTCAGAGGTAAAATCTTAGCTTTAATCTGTGACATTAAGATTAACAAACACCCATAATCCAGTGTAACACTTGGTTACCATGGCTTCTGAAGTCCTGCTGCAGGACATTTAGTCATAAGAAGCAAAATCTATCTAAAATAAACCAGAATCCAGGATACTTTAGGGTCTTTTCAATTGCTTACACCAGGGTCCCATGTCAGGAGGAAACGAGGTCCACTCTTAATCTCACACGCAAGGGTCAAGTATAGATCTAGCTTGCAGGACACATGCTCAGATTATTTATATAGAAATGCACTCCAGCAGATTCTTTTTCAACGATTTATAATGAAACAGCTTTGTGTGCAACAGATTGCTCTATTTGCACATCAGTGGCATCTACACCTCCTCTATAATTATTAACAGCAGCATTGTTTGGATGAGAAGTTGGAGGAATCAGGATTCTCCGCGGCTGGAGGACAGGGTCTTTGATGCTGTGTTGATATCTAGGTCTCCCTTCTCTCCCCCTCTTTCCCTCCTGCAAGTCTCCTCATCATAAAATCCCCCCGCTGATCAAAGTGCAAAGCTGGCTTCAACTTATTGGATAATTCTACCGTATCTCATTTTAGGGTTTACTGTTCAAACTCCAGCCAGATCAGAGTGGATGGCAACGCTGCAGGAGACGACAGGTGCTAAAGTTGCATCAATCCCAATTTCAAACTTACAAAGGCACAAATAACTCTGAGATTAAAACAGGATGATGCAGTCAGCCCCATGCAGTCGTCACTGTCAGCTAAAAAGTCTTCTAGTAGCATTTAATTTTATGCACAGCCAGTTCCAATCTCCTCCAGGAGGAAGCTGCACTCACCTTCTGCTTATCTGGAACTATGAAAAACAGCAGCTCTGCACTAAGCAGCAGTAAAACCACACTAACCGCTATGAAGGGGACTGGGCTGCCAGCTGATCATAGCCTGCAGGACTTCATGGTTCAGTGGAAACCTGCAGTGATAACAGGTGGATGTGCAGCGGAAAGAATAAATAAGTTAGGTCTTAAATCTGGAAAATTTGACTTCTTTCTTTGGTCTTTAACCCTTTTTTAGCTCAAGTATAACAAATTAATTTATGATCTATTAAACGATTTTTTTCAGAAAGAGTTCAGAATGAGTCCTGCTCATGCGTGAACAGATACACATCCAGGTCTCCATAGATAATGTAACTATGGTACTAAAACTACTACTACTAGTTATTTGTATCCTTAACTCACTAAAGAATGCTAATACACATCTGTAAAAAAAATTTTGACTTTTGTGAGACAATCTTTATGCTTTTTACATTTTCTTTGTTAAACTGCTTCTCTGATGTCATTATCAGACATGCTCAAAGCAGTCTAGCAAAATATGATTAAACCATGTTTTCTGCATTTTAAAACGAAATGAAAATGTAAAACTCAAAAAGATCTTAATGTTTAAATCCAAAGCCGAAAAAGTTAGCCACTGGAAGTAGTGTAGGATCCCATGTCCGGGACAGATCTGGCAGAAACGAGTGATAAAAGGCATTTATTTTCTCAGGAAATACATTATTATTTTTGGGGAGGGAAAATGTAAATTAGGTCTTTTTAACAAAAAATGGTGGATAACCCAGATGTATATCTGGATGCGCAAATGAGCTGATCGTGCTTCTGGGGCGGATCGTGTAGAGACGACAGGACTTCCTTTGGAGTGAGTATCGAAGATGCATTTCTATTGATCTGCAGGGATTTCAGCAACAATATTTTTACTGGTCAAGAGGTTTGCCTTGGGCTTGAAGTGAAGAGGGTGTCATCTGTAAAATCTGGACACATGAAGAAAATTGTGAAAATGTAAAATCTGTAATATATATAAATCTGTAAAAAAAAAAAAAAAAGGATTTTTGAAAACAATTGGGTATCTTTTAAAGTCGTAGGGAAACCATATCTAAATGTCAAATCATTCTGGCTTAAACATGTATACGAATGTACTCTTTATCAGACGATATTGTCCCAAAATTAAGAAAATTTCTATTTAAAAAAAATCCTGTCTTAAAAAATGTAGTTTTTTTTTTCATTATTTTATCCAGGCAAGTTAGTTATACGTCAGCCTGAACACCTAAATTCAATATATCAACGGTCATCTGTCAATCAAGTTTTTTCAGTCATAGCATCTTGATTCATTTGTCGCAGCTAATATATGCAACAGTTGAAATAAGAATCATTTCCTTTCCCATTGAGTTGCGTCCCAGTGTTCACAGAGATGGACGTCTGTGTCATCAGCAGGCGTAGCGCTAACAGAAATGGCAGCGTTGCGAGGCAAGGGCTCAGCAACGGACCGGTTGAAATGAGACAGGGAACGCAGTAAAAGTCCAGGAGGAATGACACTCTGGTGAAGCTTTAGCTATGATGGTGGAGAAGCGGATGGGGATGGGTTGAATCGGGGTCATCTGAGTCAAAGTCAGGCATAGCACAACCACTGCCTGCGCTTTGGGTAGCAGACATGGAATTGGGGACCTTTTAAGATGAACTCTGGATGCTGATTGCGGTTCGTGGAGGTGTGGTTCATTGCCTTATGGCGGACGCTAATGAGGGTAAGTAATCAGTTTCTTCCGTTGTACTTCTGCCTAGCCTTCATTTTAAACAATCTGTTATTCAAAATGACCCTTTTAGCATTTAGGTGACTTTTAAAAAAAGTAAAAGATCAAACTGTTTTATTCAGGGGTATCAGTTTAAAGGGGTTTAATATAAATGAACGGCAACATTTTAAGAAGATTATTTGTTTTAAAACAATCCTTTTCCTTTAAATAATTTCTTTCTGTCCCTAATGTTTGGTCCTAAATCTTTATTTGATCAAATGTTATATTTTATTTAATATTTTCTATGTGCAAATGACACAATTGGTGCATATTTCCTTCAAGTCAATGTTCTGTCAAACACCTTAAATTGAAAAGAATCTAATTTGTAATTTTTTTTTGTAGTTTGTAACACGCACGGTTTTCCGCTGTGGATTTAAACTAATCTAACTTTATAATAAAGTGAAGGAAAATGTACAGAAAATCATCTAACTGCATGTTTTTTACGGCTCCATAACAACAAAGGTTGAGTTATCTGAAGAAAACACCAGAAGTTCACGTTCATTTGGGGCATCTGTGCAAAGATTAATTTTTTTATAAAAGGAAATCGAACTGTAACAATTGGTTCTTCAAAAACAGTATGATCTAGAACCATAATTAATAAAAAATAATGAATGAGGTCAAATAGAACAGCAGGGAATATGAGACAGAAAGCAGCTTGCTTTGCTGACACCATAGATGAGCAGTCAGTGAGATCAGAAACTGGTCCTCATATGCAGAGAATGTGAGAAAAACTGAAAATCACAATCAGAGGGAAAAACCAGAAGAGGAAGGCGTACTGTTACTATAAGAAGCATTAGCAAGATTAACTCCCTGCAAAACAATGAACTCTATCGTCCTGGATGACTTCCAGCATTATGAAAAAGGAGCTTAGCGAAAACATACTTTAATGTGAGCATCAGGGATTCAACAGAAAACATGATGCTTCAAAACCAAAGAAAATATTTTTTTTACCTTTAAAAGCTGAAACAGGTAAAGACTACCCTGAAAGTAGAACAGTTCAATTCAGGCCAACTCCATGCAGAAACACCTACATGCTGCAGTGCAATGATGTTTCAATCTGCAGCTCTACACAGCTCCAGTTTAGTTTTATCCATTCATCCATTTTCCATCATGCTTATCCCAAGCAGGGTTTAGAGGGGTGCTGGTGCCAGGTCTCCAGCTGTCTACGGGTGAGAGGCGAGGTCCACCCTGGACAGGTCGCCAGTCCATCGCAGGGCAACACAGAGACAAACACCCATTCACGCACACACTCACCTAAGGAGAATCTAACGTAACCACTTAACCTAACAGTCATGTTTTTGGACTGTGGGAGGAAGCCGGAGTACCCAGAGAGAACCCACGCATGCTCAAGGAGAACATGAAAACTCCATGCAGAAACACCCCAGGCGGGGAATCGAGCCTGAAACCTTCTGGCTGCAAGAAGGCAGTGCTACCCACTGCATCACTGAGCAGCCCTTTCAGTTTTAT
Organism: Cyprinodon diabolis; assembly: GCA_030533445.1. NCBI lineage: Eukaryota > Metazoa > Chordata > Actinopteri > Cyprinodontiformes > Cyprinodontidae > Cyprinodon > Cyprinodon diabolis. The sequence continues at coordinate 36,883,061 of CM060076.1, forward strand.
TCAATAAAAAATGATGTTTTGTTCCGCAAAATGCTTGATCAAATTCCTCTATTTCTACTTTTCCTATGTTGGTAATAGTGTTTAACCTTTTCCAGTTTCTCCTGAAATATATATATTTTTTTCCCACTTAAAAAATTATGTTCCAGAACGACAGGAATGATTTCTTGATGTTGTGCTTTTGAAACAGCTTATTGTCAGGTTGATGCAATGCCGTTACGAAACGTAAAACTGACAAAACTGCATCTTTGATCTAGAACGTCTCTGTCAGGCAGAACGTTCCCTCGTTGAGCTTTCCAGAGGCTGTGCTTTTGTGGATCTACCTCAACACAGTATAAAGATGAAGTGTGGCTTTTGAGTGCATTATATCTATATAAAACCCACTGGTGGGCCATAAATGTGGAATTATTCCACAAGACGCAGACAATGGGCTCCCAGGCCAAATGTCTCTGGTGGGCTTTAAAGGAGCAATGAATGATCAATGGATCATTTTTTATACCTAAAACTAATACCTTCACAGTGATTTACAAAATTTAGCGTTAATTGGTAAAAAAATAAAAACTATAATTTTCGTCATGACCACTGAGTCTGGGAGCGGAATTTTTTTGCCCAAATATAGTAACCCCTCCCTCCTGCCATCTTCCAGCAGTGACGTCACGGTGCGGTAAGCCTAGAGCCATTCTCCCCTTTATAAGCAAAATCAATGGGAACTACTAGACACATCTGCAATCAACAACAATTATTGAAGATTTCCAGAGGATTTCACCATTGAAATTCACCAGAGCTATAGTGAAACTGACAATGCCCACGTGCATGGCAGCTGGATGCTGGAATCGCTGATCTCTATTTATTCACTGGATTGCTGGTAGCCCGATACTCCTGATACTCCCGGTACTCCCACTGAAACGCACAGTAATAATGCCTACATGTGAAGCATTTGGCTGTAAAAACAAGCAGTTTGCTGGCTGTGGGAAGATGTTCCGCAGGTAATTTCAGAGTCAGAGGATGAACTAACCAAGAAAAAAAAAAAAAAAAAATATATATATATATATATATATATATATATATATATATATATATATATATATATATATATATAGCATGCATTATCAGACATGTAAGATGTAATTACCATGACAATGTAATCAATACATCTATATAACATCTACATCATCAATTTAGCACTTTTGGCACAACTGTATTATTGTACTCCATTAAAACATTAAATCTTATTGTGATGGATTTGTATAATATGTTAAATTACATGAATTAGAGAGTACACTGACTTAATGACTAGGTAATTTGATGTTTTTATTTTATTTTATCATAAATTAAAGTAATCTGCCGATGCTATAAAACAGCCAGTGTGTGTCAAAGTGATAAATTTATCAATATTTTAAAAGTCTGTAGCGCACATATTGTGTTTATGTTTACACTGTGACCGGTTTTACAAGGGAGTACCAATATGGCGGCCGGTGTCTTCATTTCAACCCCGTACTACCGACGGGCATTCAGCAATCCAGTGAATAAATAGAGGTTCTAATACATTAGGGAAAGGTGAAAAAAGAAAATAGTTGAACACTATGTAGTAATTTCATATTTAAAGTACTTTCAGAAGTTTGGATTCTGAATATGACCGGACTTTTCCTTCAATCTTACAGAACATGAAATCTGAAAAAACATCAGTAACTGCAGCAACTACAACATGTATTTAAATAAAAACTAACATCTGGCCCTCTAGCAGTGATTCAAATCTTTTTTTTCATATTGCTCCATGTTTATGGTGCTTTTTAATGAGGTCAAGTCTTTTTTTTTTTTTACCAACAACAGTAAAATAATTAACCACAACAAATAGCTAACTCGCCCACAACCTTTTATCTCTCTTCTTCAGATGTGTGGACCCCCCCTCCCCTGTGTTATCCATTAGACATTAGACCTGACAGGCTGAGGAAGCAGCTCAGAGAAAAAGGGAAACTGATAAAGGTTGCTATGCAAAAAACCAAAACTGCAGTGTCACCACATGAGTCCATTTCTGGCATCAGATTACTTAGGAAGTGCTGATGCAGCCTCAGGGAACAGATGTCCTTGTCTGATGGCTGCAATTATTAATAGGTGAAATTGCTGCTTTCATCAAAGTCAGAGGTGTAGTACTTACCTGCAGGTGCTCAAACTCTAACCATGGCACTCATTGGTGGTCTCATACAGAAAGCTCTGCATTAAAAAGTGGGTCTGCATGGATATGGGGAAATTTTGGTATGGATTACTTTGCTGGTGAAGATTCTCAATCATCCAGGTGATAGTCATTCCAAAAAAGGTAAAAAAAGTATTCATTGGACTTTATTTCCAAGTTTGAAGATGTTTCGCTTCCCATCCAGGAAGCTTTTTCAATTCAAATGTCAGAATTAGTTTTGCATTTTAGGCTTTATAACAGGGGTGACCAATTAAAAATAAACAGGGTCAAAATAAAGAAAACCATCAACCAGTGAAGGTCCGGACACATTTTAAATCATAATCAGTTAATTTGCATTTTACAGTGAAATAAAATGAGGTGTTTATGCATCTATGATATACATTGAATATTTACATTAAAAAATAAAACATTTTTCCATTTTAAAATCCAAAGCAATTTTTTAGGTAGAGAACATCGTTCAGTTTGGTGTACAGACAATTTCCTTATCTCACATGTTTTATAAAACATCTGAACTGACTTTGTTATTTTTTTTTCTTTTTTCTGTCTTAATGTTGGCAGTGGGCTTTATGCTGCCCTGCAAGGCTTTAAACCTGGGTTTAAATGGAGACTAAGCCATTCTCAAGCACATATCAAGGAGCTCATTATGAGCCTGGATCCATATTTATTTTTGATTCTGTTCATGGTGGAGAATCCTGCTTCACAGCAGCAGGTTGAGCCAAACATCCTCTAAATGTGCAGGGTCATCTTTGAGCACCATTTCACTTTTCTTTCACCAGTTCGCCACAGTTCTTCCAGCAGTCCACACTTTCTCTGCTCTCTTTTTCTCATCATCTTCTCCTTCTTTCCCATCGCCCGGCTTGCCACAAGTTTGCCTGCTGTGTCTAAAAGTAGCAGCAGCAGCAACCCAGACTGACAGCAGCTCATTGGATAATATGGATCACGTGCAGCCTGGTGCCGGACGCTCTGGAGGGCTTTACCGTATTAACAGGGGAAGAGGTGCAAGTGAAATTAAACACTGTCGTCAGACAACATGCATTAATTTCTAAATGTTTTAGATCAGGTTGGGTCTAGATTAACTAGCAGGTGGGTCCGGATCTGGACTGTGCGCGCTAATCTTTGAACTCCGCCTTATAGAGTAACCAAAAACAAAGCCTTGCTTTGGCTTAGAAACTTGAAGGCTTTGTTTTTGGTTAGTCTATATAGCCTCAACACTATTTCTGATATTTTGAATTGAAAAAGATTCCTGGATGGGAAGAAAAACATCTTCAAACTTGGAAACAAAGTCAAGTGGACTTTTTAACTTTTTTGGAACACAGATTGTTTTCTAAATATATCAACATCAGATTGAGTTTTATATTCGAGGGAAGCCTTGGTTATGAATTTATGTTCCAAATATTTCTTTAAAAGAAAAACTAGTTTGTTTGACTGGCTTGACCCATGAAACTCAGCGAGAGAGGCTTTCTGCACAAAGCTCCTCTTCAGGTTCGTAGCTTGAAATAAACATGAATCTGCTGCATGGTAGCCAGATTAAAATATTTATATGCATTTTTAAATCGAAAGTTATTTTATTATCTCGCTTGAAGCAGCTTTTAGCCACTAGGGGTGCCAGACCAGTGCCCGTAATGTTTACAGTACAAACAGTCTCCATTGTTTTTCTCCATTTTAGAAAAACAAAGTGAATCATTAGAGCTGCCTTTAACTGTTGAAGTTAAACTATTAACTGCGGTATGATAAAGGGATTTTCTATTCTACTCTTTTCTCTTCTGTTCTTTTCTATTCTATTATTATTTTAAGGTTGTGGTCCAACGGTCTTTTTGCTTTTCTTTTCCTTCTATTTTACTAGTTAATAAATCATATAAATCATGTTTGTCTACAGTGTGCTATGTAAGTAAATTTGCCCAGCAGTTTAGATAAACTGCTTCTATTTGTTGTGATAAAGACAGATTTAAAAAAGAACATATGGTCCTTTTTTTTTTTTTTTTTTTTACATTTAACATCCAATTCAACTTTTTTTAAAAGTCCAGTCAGCAAGGAATAACCAATGGATCATTATCTATACCTCAAAAGTAATACGTTTGCAGTGATTTAATGAATTAAAAAAAACAAACTATATTTTTAGTTGTGATCACAAATATAGTAACCCCTCCCTCCTGCCATCTTCCAGCAGTGATGTCACGGTGCGGTAAGCCTAGCGCCATTCTCCCGCTTTACAAGCAAAATCAATGGGAGCTACTAGACACATCTGCAATCAACAACAATTATTGAAGATTTCCAGAGGACTTCACCATTGAAATTCACCAGAGCTATAGTGAAACTGACAATGCCCACGTGCATGGCAGCTGGATGTTGGAATACATCGGGTAAAAGTGAAAAAAAATGGAGTTATTTCACCTTTCTGATTCCTGATCCTCCACGGACGGGTTGGTCGTTGGATTACCAACTGGAAGAGGGAGGATTTGCCATCGAACTTCTGGCCAGAGAAAAAACACGTAATATGTAGCCAACATTTGGAAGAAGAATGTTTTCAAGATGACTTGGATAATAGCGCGTTGTGACAAACACCAGATACAGCACTGGGACTTGATCAACAGTCGATACCGCACCGTGACGTCACAAACCAGTAGGTGGCAGTAGTGTTCTTTGACAAACATGGATGCCTCCAGTAAAGCACATTCAGATGAAAATTAGTTTTAATTAAAAACACTGATCATTTATTGAACAGGATGGAACAATTTCATATTTAAAGTACTTTCATAAGTTTGAAATCTGAATATGACCGGACTTAGAACCTGTCTTCAGATCAGGACTTGATGATAAACACTTGAGAATTACTTAAGAATTGTAAAACAGTGACTTGGTCCAACCTTTGGTGCAGAGATGAATTAAGCTGGTTTGCATCTGTGATGCTATTCAGTGGCTTTGTTAACACTAATTATCGCTTACAGATGAGACGGATCGCTTCAGGTGGAAAAACTGTTCGCACACAACAGGCTGGTCGTAAAGCTTTGATTGATGATATGGAGAACAGATGTTTACCCGACGAAAAACACAACAAGCATATTTTGTAGCTCAAGCCTGAAGCTTAATGAAAGAATTTATGGTTATTTTCAAACAACATGCCTGCATATAAACAGAGAACATCAACATTCATAAAGAGCAGGAATGGAAACAGCAGGACTGCATTAGACTTTTTTTTAAATCAAACCTATATGTCGTCATTCAGGCACAGAGAAAGCAACACGACTGCAAAGCAGCAGCAGTTAAAAACTTGCTGCTTTTAGAAGTATTAGTTCCCTCTTCACATAATTGGAGAGCACACCAATGTGGCTGGTAATATTTTTTTATGGGGCTTTCATGTCAGCAGAGCACATTGGCTTTGGAGGCAGAGTGATGGTTGAACACAAAGTGACAGTGAATCTTGGAAATGGGACTCCTTAGAACATTATTTGCTATAAATTACTACTAGGACCTCTGCTGAAGGTCAGCTGTAAAAGTGGCAGGCTTCATCGGAAAGCCAGATTCATCTATCGGCGCCATGACCTGCTTTGCTTTCCAAGTCCCTTCACATTTTGGCCGATTAAAGAAGACGTCTGTCTCCAAGCATGAACGTCCAGGATTCATAACTGCAGACAGTTACATGGTAGACGGCATAAAAACCTCAAAGGTTGAAGTCCGACTTGCTTCTGTGTGGCCTTCAAGCAAAAAGGTTTGATCCTGTGGAGATTTCACTATAACTCTACACTTCCACTGCAGCCGTTCGTTTGGGCAGATTCAATTCAATTCACTTTATTTCTATGGCACCAATTCACAAGACATTTAATCTTAAGGCACTTTACAGTTCACCAGATATTATAGTCTATGGTGGGAAAAATGTATTCAACTATTCACCCTAGTTAAATAAACGATGATCGATGGATTTCACTCAGTCGGGACTTTATTTTTATATCTTTGCAAAGAGAGAACATTTTAACATACGGTCCTTATGGCACAGTAATCTGCCCTGTTCTGCTCTGGACAGAGTTTTTCTCCCTTACTTATGAGGAAAAAGCTGTGAAGGTTTGATTCTATTGTTTGAACTGAGTAAATAAAGTGATGTTAAAAATCCATATAGTGCATGCCCAGCATAATGATTGCTACCCCTACAGTTTGAGTCTGGTGATCCACCTGGGCTTAATATTCAGGTGTAGAGACTGAACAATGCAGGTGAGTGCTGATTTTTCAAGCAGATAAAGTTTTACTCCATTTACTCGTTAAAAAATTCCCACTACTAAGAACTGTTACGCAACCAAAAAATAGACAACCTTTATATAAACATAAAACAAAACATTGACATTGGCTAGCAAAGAAAGGGAGTGGCAATGTCAGTGTTTTATGTGATCTCAAGTCTGTGAGCAGATGCAGATATCGGCTGATAACGATCTATCTCTAGTAATCCAATTACATGGGAACTTTATAGAAATGGATATGTATATATAGGCCAATATATAGAGCCATTAATTGAGATTGATTTGTACAATAAATATAGAGTTGAAATATAGATTTTACCCTGGTACAACGTTCACATCCCACATGCTTTGAGCACCATAAGCAGCTTACATGGTTGATGCGCATCAAGGCGTATTGGAAAGGTCCTGCAGCACGTTTAGAGCAGCAGGGCTAGCGCATCTTGGCGCATCTGAAGAGCGTGACGCGCTTCACAAGAAGCAGCTGCTGGAGTTGGAAAAATTAAACTTTTGCTGCTCGACGTGCCACATCAAACAATCATAGATGCTGTCATGGTTTTGGTTGTGTTCAAGTTTTATCTCTGACTTCTTATCGGTCTTATTTCCATTTTGTGTTCTAGTTATTTTTGATAGTATATGAGTTCTTAGTTATGTCCTGTTTGCCCTCTTGTGTCAGTCTCCTATTCCTCAGCTCCCTTGTTTCCTCTTTTCACACCTGCTCCCAATCTGCTAATTAGCCTGGTCTTTGTTTCTCTCTCCCATATATACTCCCCCTGTTCAGTCACTCTTTGCTGGTTCATTATTTCTTTGCCCCCTTGTTGTGAGTGTTGCTTGTTTTTATTATTTTGTGGATTTATATTCTGGGATTTTTGCTTCTTTTGCCCTTTTTGATTAATGAAATCTTGCAAGAAACCACCTCAGCTTCACTCTCTGCATTTCGGTCCTGTCAAACCTCCTCCTCATTGTGACAGGAGCTGATCTGGGAGCTGGCAGGGGGACAGACACAACACTGCTGATGCAGAGAACTATCATCACTCCTCTAAAACAGTTTATCAACGCCTAAGTCAGGGGTCAGCAATCCGCGGCTCTTTAGCACACCCCTTGCGGCTCCCTGGATTTTATTGAAACACTGCCACTTCACAGCTTTAATTGCATCATGTTTACTTTTTGCTCCCAACATTGTTATTCTAGGTAGAAAAATAAAGTCAGGATAAAATGGTGTCGCTTTAACAACAAACCAACAACCTGCTGTAGGTTAGGAGCCAGTCAGGATATTATTTTTGTTTTTAGAAAACCCAGCAGCTGACCAGCGCCTGGCCTTTCACCTCTACCCCTCAGTGCTCCATGCTGAGCGGCTGATTGTAAACGACGTCGGATGAATGACCCCTCAATGATGTTTAAAAGCTACAGAGGTTCCTTCCAGCGCCCTGTATCATTTCTGAAAAATGGAATCCGCCTCTATCTCTTCCAGCACAGTTACATTAACCCTGACAGCCCATCAGGCTGCAGTGACATGTGTATTCCTCCACAGCGGTGGAGGGGGTGACATGTGATACCACCGGGCTCTTTCTGCTCATTCCCAGATGGTTAATTTGCAGCAGACCAGCTGTCCGTAAGGGATTTGGACAGACTGCACCTCCTTCGCTGTGCATAAACACCATCCACTCTCCATCTTCTTCTGGTCCTGTGGGAACGCAGCGATCGGTGATAGTGCCTGTGAGCCACAGATACCATGAGATTTCTCCTAATTCTCATCAGGTTGGGCCACGATTCATGGTGATCGTCTTGGCGGATGTCATTCGGAGGCCACATCGATGCAGCCATGTGATCCCGTTTATTTACCTTCTGCTCTTAGGAGGCTTGTTTGTTTACGCACCTTCAGAAGGAGGAGCAGTTCATCCACTATGCAGGTGAAATAATTATTAGAAGAGAAGAGCAGATGAACTCAGTAATCAATAGGGCATTTAATCTACTTAGCGGTTGATAAAACTGCAAGAACCCTTTAAAGGAATAGGTTATAATTACCTGTTTGTTTCACTCATCTCTGATCGTTAGCAGCTTAAGGAAGCTTTAAAGATGGAGTCAGAGCTAAATATCGCTGGCAAGGATTACGAGATTATCTAAACCAGATTAATTGAAGCCTTTGATAATCTGTTGGTGGATATCTGCAGTCAGGGAGGCTCTGGCAGACATGGATTAATTAAACCAAACTATCATAGAATCTCACTTTGAGACTCAGGATGACATGTTGACATGAGGTCATCTACATGTTTGTCACACAAAGCAACCCAAACCGTTCCTCACAGCTTTACTGGTTCAAAAACATTTGAAAGATTGATAAACCACATATAAAACTCTGGGCATTCAGTGAGACGATAGAGAGAGCCTTTACCGCTCTGAGAATGATGGAGATGACAGGGCTGTCCTCCAACATGACCTTTAGCAGGGCTACTGCTGTCCATCCTCTTGCTGCTGAGTCAGCTTTTAACTAACTGCTGAAAAAAACTATACACTCATCAAATTCAATTAGATAGTACAAAGAAGGCTTTTAGGGAGAGGAATATGATTAAATAAAAAGGAGATTCTTTGGTAAATGAATAAATGGCTTAAACTAATATACACACATTTACACACATTCAGTCGTTCACACGCTGATGGTAGGGAGCCATTATATAGCCACAGCTGCAATGGGGATGAATGACAGAGGGAAGGCCGTACGCCACCCTCTGACCACCAGCAAAAAGCAATTCAGGTTAAGTATCTTGCCCAAGGACATTGAAAGCCGGAGCTAAGGCTTGAACCGGTTGCTGGGCAAACTCCTGCATCCCGTGCTACTGTTGCCCAAACCAGGCATCCTGCATCCAACGCTACTGTCCCCAATCAGCATCCAGAGTTCAGTTTGCTACCCAAGAGCAGGTGGTGGTTGTGCTATGTCTGTCTTTGACTCAGATGACCCCAATTCAACCTACCTCCAGCCCCTCCTCCACCATAGCAGCTAAATCTTCATCAGAGCATCATTCCACCTGGACTCTCACTGCGTTCCCTGTCTCATCTAAACCGGTCCGGTAGAAGACCGCCATGTTGAGCCTGGTTCTGCCAGAGGTTTCTTCCCAAAGGGGAGTTTTTCCTCTCCACTGTCACTTCATGCTTGCTCATCATGGACAGGTTCATGGAACCTGTATTATCCAAGCTGGACGTCCACCTTCCATGTCCCTGAGGAAAGCACTAGTGTCAGCTCACGCAGTCCACTGGACCCCTCCAGGCAGTAGTCTATAAACTGACCAACCTCATCCATCTCCACTCCACCACCAGTTTCAGGCCTGGGGGGAAACATCCCTATTCTTTACTTCTGTTCATGGATACCAAAGCACAATTGTGTCAATAAATTTCTTCTGATTGCATTGACACCAGTGGCAATTCCAGGTAAAGTAAAAAAAAAAACCTTGTCAAGTATGAGAACGAGCATGCATGTTTTGACCAAAGGTGGCACTATCATTAAAAACTTCCATAATGCCCCTTTAACCAGTGTCTCTTGAGGAACAAATAAAAAGTTGCCTTGGATTTGTAAGAAGAGCTGGTTGTGGTTAAAACTGAGGCCTATAACAGAACATATGTGGTTCTAATAAATGCATTAATAAAGGAGAACCAAAAATCTAAATCCACTAATTGTTTTTTTCATGTCTTTAGCCATCTGCTGTGTTTTAACATCAAGTTTGAAGCATTGTTTAATCAAAAGACAAAATCTGTCTTTACGTCTTTTTCTTTTAATAATATTTTATAATCAAATATTAATGACTATCAGCTGTTTTTGGACAGTGTCTTTCCATGTTTGTTTGTTTCTGCTCCACACTGACTGGACTGTTTTCAAACCTGTGTGGGATGGATTTATGGCATTTCAGAGCATTTCAGTTGGCTTTCACCTTATACTTAGAAAATGTTGCTTTTCAAACAGAAAACTATTCTTTTTTTCTATTTTTTTAAATATCTGTTTTTGAAGAAAAGACTGGAGAGTCGACACAGCTAACCTCCACCTTAAAGAAAAGACAACTGCCATCCTGGGCCAACTCCAAGCAGCCTTGTTCTTGCCAGGACCGTTGTAGAAGCTTTTTAAAGGGACTGCAAGTGTTCATTAGAGATAAGGCAGTTTCCCTGCCCACGTAATTGCACAGCTTCTTTGGGAAACTGGATGAGGACGCTAAACCGTTTCCAGTGTGACAGCATTCAGCTTCCAGCAGCGGCTCTTCTTCCCTCACATTTAGACCCAGTTTGGCTCTTTAAAAACAAAGAGATTATTTTAACAATTTTTCTTTAACAAGAAGATAAATGGATGGGATGACGAAGTTTTTTCTGTTCTGAGCTTCAGTTTGCCTTGGGGAGCCTTTATACAAACATCTTATTTTATTAAGGCGTATAACTTGCAACAGCTCTGATCAATTTTCCTCCAGTCTTGGAGACGGTCTGTCATTGCTGATGATGCAGCTTTGAAAACTTTTGTTCGTGAAAATATAATAAAAACATTAAGTATTCTATATTGAAAGTTTACTGTGGTATGTGTGAGAAAAAGCAGTAGGTCATGGAACAACACTCTAGACATTGTCTGCAATGATTACTGTTTTTCCATGTTAGGTTTGTCAAAGTTTTTCAATATCTTTTCAATATCTATAGGGCATCTATAAGGTTCTATGGTGTAATGGTCAGCACTCTGGACTTTGAATCCAGTGATCTGAGTTCAAGTCTCAGTAGAACCTAGATGATGTCTTTATCTGTTTAGTGCTTCATACATTTGTTTGCTCTACCAGAGACTGCATTTGAGAGCTTCATAAACTTTATCTCTCCATCATTTCCACTTTTCGCAGTCAGTGAGAAATTGCTGTGTTATGACATCTGTTGTTGGTCCACTGAGTTTTCTCTGGTATGCGCAGAATGTTAGAGCAGTTTAGAGGCCCTCCTGCTTGCCAACTTTAGTGTCATCCACATTTCCTCTTTCAAATGGACTTAGCCTCTGCATACAGAGCCAAAGCTAGCATTACCTGCATTTATGGACCACTGTATCTCTTTTTCTCAATTGCTCATACAACCCATCTCAGTATAACCCCATAGAATATCTAGCAGGGTGTTGGAGAGAGGAAGGTTAGAAACTCCAGACCTAAATATGAAGAAGAATTAAATTTCACTATCAGAGCAACTTGGGCTCTTGTGACACCTGGGCAAAACCACAGACTGATCAACTCCTTCCTACACTCCAAAATTGCAGCAAACCTGACCGAAGGGACCCCAACTAAGTATTGAGAACTGTACATGTTCATAAATGTCATGTTCATATGGATCCTTTCCATGGTTTGGTGTTCTTAAATTTTGACTTTAGGGATTTCATTAGTTGTTAGTTATAATTATGGAAATTTCAATAAAGAAACTCTTGAAATATCTAGTTGTGTGTAATGAATGGATGTTATGTCCAAGTTTCAATATCCACTTTAATATGAAAGACGTTTAAGACCACTTTTTTCTCCTTCTTGGCTGCCTATCCAATGCATAGCTGGAAGAAGAAGAACCACTGAATCTATTAAAAACTCCACTGCCAACGAAAGACTGCATGAACTGGAAAAGCCTTGTTGCTTCCAAGGTTCAATTGGTAGCACTCTAGACTTTGGCTGCAAGGATGCCAGTTTTTCCAAGTTAGGTTTGTCAAAGTTTTTCAATATCAACATGAGAGATTAACTTGTGAATATGTCACAAAGCAAGCTAAACCCTGGATAGAGATCAATGAAAGCGAGAAACCCTTGAGGGAAGAACGTTTCCAAGGGTTCTATGGTGTAATGGTCAGCACTCTGGACTTTGAATCCAGTGATCTGAGTTCAAGTCTCAGTAGAACCTAGGTGATGTCTTTATCTGTTTAGTGCTTCATACATTTGTTTGCTCTACCAGAGACTGCATTTGAGAGCTTCCTAATCTCTATTTCTCCATCATTTCCGCTATTAGCAGTCAGTGAGGCATCGCTGTGCTATGACATCTGTTGTTGGTCCACTGAGTTTTCTCAGGTATGCACAGTCACCTTCTCAGAACGTTAGAGCAGTTCAGAGGCCATCCTGCTCGCCAACTTTAGGGTCATTCACATTTCCTCTTTCAAATGGACTTAGCCTCTGCATACAGAGCCAAAGCCAGCATTACCTGAATTTATGGACCACTGTATCTCTTTTTCTCAATTGGTCATACAACCCATCTCAGTATAACCCCATAGAATATCTAGCAGGGTATTAGGGAGAGGAAGGCTAGAAACTCCAGACCTAAATATGAAGAAGAATTAAATTTCACTATCAGAGCAACTTGGGCTCTTGTGACACCTGGGCAAAACCACAGACTGATCAACTCCTTCCTACACTCCAAAATTGCAGCAAACCTGACCGAAGGGACCCCAACTAAGTATTGAGAACTGCACATGTTCATAAATGTCATGTTCATATGGATCCTTTCCATGGTTTGGTCTTCTTAAATTTTGACTTTAGGGACTTCATTAGTTATTAGTTATAATCATGGAAATTTCAATAAAGAAACTCTTAAAATATCTAGTTGTGTGTAATGAATGGATGTTATGTCCAAGTTTCAATATCCACTTGAATTTGAAAAAAGTTTAAGACCACTTTTTTCTCCTTCTTGGCTGCCTATCCAATGCATAGCTGGAAGAAGAAGAACCACTGAATCTATCAAAAACTCCACTGCCAACAAAAGACTGCACAAACTGGAAAAGCCTTGTTGCTTCCAAGGTTCAATTGGTAGCACTTTAGACTTTGGCTGCAAGGATGCCAGTTTTTCCAAGTTAGGTTTGTCAAAGTTTTTCAATATCAACATGAGAAATTAACTTGTGAATATGTCACAAAGCAAGCTAAACCCTGGATAGAGATCAATGAAAGCGAGAAACCCTTGAGGGAAGAACGTTTCCAAGGGTTCTATGGTGTAATGGTCAGCACTCTGGACTTTGAATCCAGTGATCTGAGTTCAAGTCTCAGTAGAACCTAGGTGATGTCTTTATCTGTTTAGTGCTTCATACATTTGTTTGCTCTACCAGAGACTGCATTTGAGAGCTTCATAATCTCTTTCTCTCCATCATTTCCGCTATTAGCAGTCAGTGAGGCATTGCTGTGCTATGACATCTGTTGTTGGTCCACTGAGTTTTCTCAGGTATGCGCAATCACCTTCTCAGACGTTAGAGCAGTTCAGAGGCCCTCCTGCTCGCCAACTTTAGTGTCATCCACATTTCCTCTTTCAAATGGACTTAGCCTCTGCATACAGAGCCAAAGCCAGCATTACCTGAATTTATGGACCACTGTATCTCTTTTTCTCAATTGGTCATACAACCCATCTCAGTATAACCCCATAGAATATCTATCAGGGTATTAGGGAGAGGAAGGCTAGAAACTCCAGACCTAAATATGAAGAAGAATTAAATTTCACTATCAGAGCAACTTGGGCTCTTGTGACACCTGGGCAAAACCACAGACTGATCAACTCCTTCCTACACTCCAAAATTGCAGCAAACCTGACCGAAGGGACCCCAACTAAGTATTGAGAACTGTACATGTTCATAAATGTCATGTTCATATGGATCCTTTCCATGGTTTGGTCTTCTTAAATTTTGACTTTAGGGACTTCATTAGTTATTAGTTATAATCATGGAAATTTCAATAAAGAAACTCTTAACATATCTAGTTGTGTGTAATGAATGGATGTTATGTCCAAGTTTCAATATCCACTTGAATTTGAAAAAAGTTTAAGACCACTTTTTTCTCCTTCTTGGCTGCCTATCCAATGCATAGCTGGAAGAAGAAGAACCACTGAATCTATCAAAAACTCCACTGCCAACAAAAGACTGCACAAACTGGAAAAGCCTTGTTGCTTCCAAGGTTCAATTGGTAGCACTTTAGACTTTGGCTGCAAGGATGCCAGTTTTTCCAAGTTAGGTTTGTCAAAGTTTTTCAATATCAACATGAGAAATTAACTTGTGAATATGTCACAAAGCAAGCTAAACCCTGGATAGAGATCAATGAAAGCGAGAAACCCTTGAGGGAAGAACGTTTCCAAGGGTTCTATGGTGTAATGGTCAGCACTCTGGACTTTGAATCCAGTGATCTGAGTTCAAGTCTCAGTAGAACCTAGGTGATGTCTTTATCTGTTTAGTGCTTCATACATTTGTTTGCTCTACCAGAGACTGCATTTGAGAGCTTCATAATCTCTATCTCTCCATCATTTCCGCTATTAGCAGTCAGTGAGGCATCGCTGTGCTATGACATCTGTTGTTGGTCCACTGAGTTTTCTCAGGTATGCGCAATCACCTTCTCAGACGTTAGAGCAGTTCAGAGGCCCTCCTGCTCGCCAACTTTAGTGTCATCCACATTTCCTCTTTCAAATGGACTTAGCCTCTGCATACAGAGCCAAAGCCAGCATTACCTGAATTTATGGACCACTGTATCTCTTTTTCTCAATTGGTCATACAACCCATCTCAGTATAACCCCATAGAATATCTAGCAGGGTATTAGGGAGAGGAAGGTTAGAAACTCCAGACCTAAATATGAAGAAGAATTAAATTTCACTATCAGAGCAACTTGGGCTCTTGTGACACCTGGGCAAAACCACAGACTGATCAACTCCTTCCTACACTCCAAAATTGCAGCAAACCTGACCGAAGGGACCCCAACTAAGTATTGAGAACTGTACATGTTCATAAATGTCATGTTCATATGGATCCTTTCCATGGTTTGGTGTTCTTAAATTTTGACTTTAGGGATTTCATTAGTTGTTAGTTATAATTATGGAAATTTCAATAAAGAAACTCTTGAAATATCTAGTTGTGTGTAATGAATGGATGTTATGTCCAAGTTTCAATATCCACTTGAATTTGAAAAAAGTTTAAGACCACCTTTTTCTCCTTCTTGGCTGCCTATCCAATGCATAGCTGGAAGAAGAAGAACCACTGAATCTATTAAAAACTCCACTGCCAACGAAAGACTGCATGAACTGGAAAAGCCTTGTTGCTTCCAAGGTTCAATTGGTAGCACTCTAGACTTTGGCTGCAAGGATGCTAGTTTTTCCAAGTTAGGTTTGTCAAAGTTTTTCAATATCAACATGAGAGATTAACTTGTGAATATGTCACAAAGCAAGCTAAACCCTGGATAGAGATCAATGAAATTGAGAAACCCTTGAGGGAAAAATGTTTCCAAGGGTTCTATGGTGTAATGGTCAGCACTCTGGACTTTGAATCCAGTGATCTGAGTTCAAGTCTCAGTAGAACCTAGATGATGGCTTTATCTGTTAAGTGCTTCATACATTTGTTTGCTCTACCAGAGACTGCATTTGAGAGCTTCATAATCTCTATTTCTCCATCATTTCCGCTATTAGCAGTCAGTGAGGCATCGCTGTGCTATGACATCTGTTGTTGGTCCACTGAGTTTTCTCAGGTATGCGCAGTCACCTTCTCAGAACGTTAGAGCAGTTCAGAGGCCCTCCTGCTCGCCAACTTTAGGGTCATCCACATTTCCTCTTTCAAATGGACTTAGCCTCTGCATACAGAGCGAAAGCCAGCATTACCTGAATTTATGGACCACTGTATCTCTTTTTCTCAATTGGTCATACAACCCATCTCAGTATAACCCCATAGAATATCTAGCAGGGTATTAGGGAGAGGAAGGTTAGAAACTCCAGACCTAAATATGAAGAAGAATTAAATTTCACTATCAGAGCAACTTGGGCTCTTGTGACACCTGGGCAAAACCACAGACTGATCAACTCCTTCCTACACTCCAAAATTGCAGCAAACCTGACCGAAGGGACCCCAACTAAGTATTGAGAACTGTACATGTTCATAAATGTCATGTTCATATGGATCCTTTCCATGGTTTGGTCTTCTTAAATTTTGACTTTAGGGACTTCATTAGTTATTAGTTATAATCATGGAAATTTCAATAAAGAAACTCTTGAAATATCTAGTTGTGTGTAATGAATGGATGTTATGTCCAAGTTTCAATATCCACTTGAATTTGAAAAAAGTTTAAGACCACTGTTTTCTCCTTCTTGGCTGCCTATCCAATGCATAGCTGGAAGAAGAAGAACCACTGAATCTATCAAAAACTCCACTGCCAACAAAAGACTGCACAAACTGGAAAAGCCTTGTTGCTTCCAAGGTTCAATTGGTAGCACTTTAGACTTTGGCTGCAAGGATGCCAGTTTTTCCAAGTTAGGTTTGTCAAAGTTTTTCAATATCAACATGAGAAATTAACTTGTGAATATGTCACAAAGCAAGCTAAACCCTGGATAGAGATCAATGAAAGCGAGAAACCCTTGAGGGAAGAACGTTTCCAAGGGTTCTATGGTGTAATGGTCAGCACTCTGGACTTTGAATCCAGTGATCTGAGTTCAAGTCTCAGTAGAACCTAGGTGATGTCTTTATCTGTTTAGTGCTTCATACATTTGTTTGCTCTACCAGAGACTGCATTTGAGAGCTTCATAATCTCTATCTCTCCATCATTTCCGCTATTAGCAGTCAGTGAGGCATCGCTGTGCTATGACATCTGTTGTTGGTCCACTGAGTTTTCTCAGGTATGCGCAGTCACCTTCTCAGAACGTTAGAGCAGTTCAGAGGCCCTCCTGCTCGCCAACTTTAGGGTCATCCACATTTCCTCTTTCAAATGGACTTAGCCTCTGCATACAGAGCCAAAGCCAGCATTACCTGAATTTATGGACCACTGTATCTCTTTTTCTCAATTGGTCATACAACCCATCTCAGTATAACCCCATAGAACATCTAGCAGGGTATTGGGGAGAGGAAGGTTAGAAACTCCAGACCTAAATATGAAGAAGAATTAAATTTCACTATCAGAGCAACTTGGGCTCTTGTGACACCTGGGCAAAACCACAGACTGATCAACTCCTTCCTACACTCCAAAATTGCAGCAAACCTGACCGAAGGGACCCCAACTAAGTATTGAGAACTGTACATGTTCATAAATGTCATGTTCATATGGATCCTTTCCATGGTTTGGTGTTCTTAAATTTTGACTTTAGGGATTTCATTAGTTGTTAGTTATAATTATGGAAATTTCAATAAAAAAACTCTTGAAATATCTAGTTGTGTGTAATGAATGGATGTTATGTCCAAGTTTCAATATCCACTTGAATTTGAAAAAAGTTTAAGACCACCTTTTTCTCCTTCTTGGCTGCCTATCCAATGCATAGCTGGAAGAAGAAGAACCACTGAATCTATTAAAAACTCCACTGCCAACGAAAGACTGCATGAACTGGAAAAGCCTTGTTGCTTCCAAGGTTCAATTGGTAGCACTCTAGACTTTGGCTGCAAGGATGCTAGTTTTTCCAAGTTAGGTTTGTCAAAGTTTTTCAATATCAACATGAGAGATTAACTTGTGAATATGTCACAAAGCAAGCTAAACCCTGGATAGAGATCAATGAAATCGAGAAACCCTTGAGGGAAGAACGTTTCCAAGGGTTCTATGGTGTAATGGTCAGCACTCTGGACTTTGAATCCAGTGATCTGAGTTCAAGTCTTAGTAGAACCTAGATGATATCTTTATCTGTTTAGTGCTTTATACATTTGTTTGCTCTACCAGAGACTGCATTTGAGAGCTTCATAATCTCTATTTCTCCATCATTTCCGCTATTAGCAGTCAGTGAGGCATCGCTGTGCTATGACATCTGTTGTTGGTCCACTGAGTTTTCTCAGGTATGCGCAGTCACCTTCTCAGAACGTTAGAGCAGTTCAGAGGCCCTCCTGCTCGCCAACTTTAGGGTCATCCACATTTCCTCTTTCAAATGGACTTAGCCTCTGCATACAGAGCGAAAGCCAGCATTACCTGAATTTATGGACCACTGTATCTCTTTTTCTCAATTGGTCATACAACCCATCTCAGTATAACCCCATAGAATATCTAGCAGGGTATTAGGGAGAGGAAGGTTAGAAACTCCAGACCTAAATATGAAGAAGAATTAAATTTCACTATCAGAGCAACTTGGGCTCTTGTGACACCTGGGCAAAACCACAGACTGATCAACTCCTTCCTACACTCCAAAATTGCAGCAAACCTGACCGAAGGGACCCCAACTAAGTATTGAGAACTGTACATGTTCATAAATGTCATGTTCATATGGATCCTTTCCATGGTTTGGTCTTCTTAAATTTTGACTTTAGGGACTTCATTAGTTATTAGTTATAATCATGGAAATTTCAATAAAGAAACTCTTGAAATATCTAGTTGTGTGTAATGAATGGATGTTATGTCCAAGTTTCAATATCCACTTGAATTTGAAAAAAGTTTAAGACCACTTTTTTCTCCTTCTTGGCTGCCTATCCAATGCATAGCTGGAAGAAGAAGAACCACTGAATCTATCAAAAACTCCACTGCCAACAAAAGACTGCACAAACTGGAAAAGCCTTGTTGCTTCCAAGGTTCAATTGGTAGCACTTTAGACTTTGGCTGCAAGGATGCCAGTTTTTCCAAGTTAGGTTTGTCAAAGTTTTTCAATATCAACATGAGAAATTAACTTGTGAATATGTCACAAAGCAAGCTAAACCCTGGATAGAGATCAATGAAAGCGAGAAACCCTTGAGGGAAGAACGTTTCCAAGGGTTCTATGGTGTAATGGTCAGCACTCTGGACTTTGAATCCAGTGATCTGAGTTCAAGTCTTAGTAGAACCTAGGTGATGTCTTTATCTGTTTAGTGCTTTATACATTTGTTTGCTCTACCAGAGACTGCATTTGAGAGCTTCATAATCTCTATTTCTCCATCATTTCCGCTATTAGCAGTCAGTGAGGCATCGCTGTGCTATGACATCTGTTGTTGGTCCACTGAGTTTTCTCAGGTATGCGCAGTCACCTTCTCAGAACGTTAGAGCAGTTCAGAGGCCCTCCTGCTCGCCAACTTTAGGGTCATCCACATTTCCTCTTTCAAATGGACTTAGCCTCTGCATACAGAGCCAAAGCCAGCATTACCTGAATTTATGGACCACTGTATCTCTTTTTCTCAATTGGTCATACAACCCATCTCAGTATAACCCCATAGAATATCTAGCAGGGTATTAGGGAGAGGAAGGTTAGAAACTCCAGACCTAAATATGAAGAAGAATTAAATTTCACTATCAGAGCAACTTGGGCTCTTGTGACACCTGGGCAAAACCACAGACTGATCAACTCCTTCCTACACTCCAAAATTGCAGAAAACCTGACCGAAGGGACCCCAACTAAGTATTGAGAACTGTACATGTTCATAAATGTCATGTTCATATGGATCCTTTCCATGGTTTGGTGTTCTTAAATTTTGACTTTAGGGATTTCATTAGTTGTTAGTTATAATTATGGAAATTTCAATAAAGAAACTCTTGAAATATCTAGTTGTGTGTAATGAATGGATGTTATGTCCAAGTTTCAATATCCACTTGAATATGAAAGACGTTTAAGACCACTTTTTTCTCCTTCTTGGCTGCCTATCCAATGCATAGCTGGAAGAAGAAGAACCACTGAATCTATTAAAAACTCCACTGCCAACGAAAGACTGCATGAACTGGAAAAGCCTTGTTGCTTCCAAGGTTCAATTGGTAGCACTCTAGACTTTGGCTGCAAGGATGCTAGTTTTTCCAAGTTAGGTTTGTCAAAGTTGTTCAATATCAACATGAGAGATTAACTTGTGAATATGTCACAAAGCAAGCTAAACCCTGGATAGAGATCAATGAAATCGAGAAACCCTTGAGGGAAGAACGTTTCCAAGGGTTCTATGGTGTAATGGTCAGCACTCTGGACTTTGAATCCAGTGATCTGAGTTCAAGTCTCAGTAGAACCTAGATGATGTCTTTCTCTGTTTAGTGCTTTATACATTTGTTTGCTCTACCAGAGACTGCATTTGAGAGCTTCCTAATCTCTATCTCTCCATCATTTCCGCTATTAGCAGTCAGTGAGGCCTCGCTGTGCTATGACATCTGTTGTTGGTCCACTGAGTTTTCTCAGGTATGCGCAGTCACCTTCTCAGAACGTTAGAGCAGTTCAGAGGCCCTCCTGCTCGCCAACTTTAGGTTCATCCACATTTCCTCTTTCAAATGGACTTAGCCTCTGCATACAGAGCGAAAGCCAGCATTACCTGAATTTATGGACCACTGTATCTCTTTTTCTCAATTGGTCATACAACCCATCTCAGTATAACCCCATAGAACATCTAGCAGGGTATTGGGGAGAGGAAGGTTAGAAACTCCAGACCTAAATATGAAGAAGAATTAAATTTCACTATCAGAGCAACTTGGGCTCTTGTGACACCTGGGCAAAACCACAGACTGATCAACTCCTTCCTACACTCCAAAATTGCAGCAAACCTGACCGAAGGGACCCCAACTAAGTATTGAGAACTGTACATGTTCATAAATGTCATGTTCATATGGATCCTTTCCATGGTTTGGTCTTCTTAAATTTTGACTTTAGGGACTTCATTAGTTATTAGTTATAATCATGGAAATTTCAATAAAGAAAGTCTTGAAATATCTAGTTGTGTGTAATGAATGGATGTTATGTCCAAGTTTCAATATCCACTTGAATTTGAAAAAAGTTTAAGACCACTGTTTTCTCCTTCTTGGCTGCCTATCCAATGCATAGCTGGAAGAAGAAGAACCACTGAATCTATCAAAAACTCCACTGCCAACAAAAGACTGCACAAACTGGAAAAGCCTTGTTGCTTCCAAGGTTCAATTGGTAGCACTTTAGACTTTGGCTGCAAGGATGCCAGTTTTTCCAAGTTAGGTTTGTCAAAGTTTTTCAATATCAACATGAGAGATAAACTTGTGAATATGTCATAAAGCAAGCTCAACCCTGGATAGAGGTTAATGAAATTGAGAAACCCTTGAGGGAAGAATGTTTCCAAGGGTTCTATGGTGTAATGGTCAGCACTCTGGACTTTGAATCCAGTGATCTGAGTTCAAGTCTCAGTAGAACCTAGATGATGT
This sequence comes from Cyprinodon diabolis, assembly GCA_030533445.1. Classification (NCBI taxonomy): domain Eukaryota; kingdom Metazoa; phylum Chordata; class Actinopteri; order Cyprinodontiformes; family Cyprinodontidae; genus Cyprinodon; species Cyprinodon diabolis. The sequence continues at coordinate 36,904,457 of CM060076.1, forward strand.
CTTTATCTGTTTAGTGCTTCATGCATTTGTTTGCTCTACCAGAGACTGCATTTGAGAGCTTCATAGTCTCTATCTCTCCATCATTTCCGCTATTAGCAGTCAGTGAGGCATCGCTGTGCTATGACATCTGTTGTTGGTCCACTGAGTTTTCTCAGGTATGCGCAGTCACCTTCTCAGAACGTTAGAGCAGTTCAGAGGCCCTCCTGCTCGCCAACTTTAGGGTCATCCACATTTCCTCTTTCAAATGGACTTAGCCTCTGCATACAGAGCCAAAGCCAGCATTACCTGAATTTATGGACCACTGTATCTCTTTTTCTCAATTGGTCATACAACCCATCTCAGTATAACCCCATAGAACATCTAGCAGGGTATTGGGGAGAGGAAGGTTAGAAACTCCAGACCTAAATATGAAGAAGAATTAAATTTCACTATCAGAGCAACCTGGGCTCTTGTGACACCTGGGCAAAACCACAGACTGATCAACTCCTTCCTATACTCCGAAATTGCAGCAAACCTGACCAAAGGGACCCCAACTAAGTATTGAGAACTGTACATGTTCATAAATGTCATGTTCATATTGATCCTTTCCATGGTTTGGTGTTCTTAAATTTTGACTTTAGGGATTTCATTAGTTGTTAGTTATAATTATGGAAATTTCAATAAAGAAACTCTTGAAATATCTAGGTGTGTGTAATGAATGGATGTTATGTCCAAGTTTCAATATCCACTTGAATATGAAAGACGTTTAAGACCACTTTTTTCTCCTTCTTGGCTGCCTATCAAATCTATAGCTGGAAGAAGAAGAACCACTGAATCTATTAAAAACTCCACTGCCAACGAAAGACTGCATAAACTGGAAAAGCCTTGTTGCTTCCAAGGTTCAATTGGTAGCACTTTAGACTTTGGCTGCAAGGATGCCAGTTTTTCCAAGTTAGGTTTGTCAAAGTTTTTCCAATATCAACATGAAGGATTAACTTGTGAATATGTCACAAAGCAAGCTAAACCCTGGATAGAGATCAGTGAAATCGAGAAACCCTTGAGGGAAGAATATTTCCAAGGGTTCTATGGTGTAATGGTCAGCACTCTGGACTTTGAATCAAGTGATCTGAGTTCAAGTCTCAGTAGAACCTAGATGATGTATTTATCTGTTTATTGCTTCATACATTTGTTTGCTCTACCAGAGACTGCATTTGAGAGCTTCATAAACTTTATCTCTCCAGCATTTCCACTATTCGCAGTAAGTGAGAAATTGCTGTGCTATGACATCTGTTGTTGGTCCACTGAGTTTTCTCAGGTATGCGCAGTCACCTTCTCAGAACGTTAGAGCAGTTTAGAGGCCCTCCTGCTTGCCAACTTTAGGGTCATCCACATTTCCTCTTTCAAATGGACTTAGCCTCTGCATACAGAGCCAAAGCCAGCATTACCTGAATTTATGGACCACTGTATCTCTTTTTCTTAATTGGTCATACAACCCATCTCAGTATAACCCCATAGAATATCTAGCAGGGTGTTGGGGAGAGGAAGGTTAGAAACTCCAGACCTAAATATGAAGAAGAATTAAATTTCACTATCAGAGCAAGTTGGGCTCTTGTGACACCGGGGCAAAACCACAGACTGATCAACTCCTTCCTACACTCCGAAATTGCAGCAAACCTGACCGAAGTGACCCCAACTAAGTATTGAGAACTGTACATGTTCATAAATGTCATGTTCATATGGATCCTTTCCATGGTTTGGTGTTCATAAATTTTGACTTTAGGGATTTCATTAGTTGTTAGTTATAATTATGGAAATTTCAATAAAGAAACTCTTGAAATATCTAGTTGTGTGTAATGAATGGATGTTATGTCCAAGTTTCAATATCCACTTGAATTTGAAAGACGTTTAAGACCACTTTTTTCTCCTTCTTGGCTGCCTATCAAATCTATAGCTGGAAGAAGAAGAACCACTGAATCTATTAAAAACTCCACTGCCAACGAAAGACTGAATAAACTGGAAAAGCCTTGTTGCTTCCAAGGTTCAATTGGTAGCACTTTAGACTTTGGCTGCAAGGATGCCAGTTTTTCCAAGTTAGGTTTGTCAAAGTTTTTCCAATATCAACATGAAGGATTAACTTGTGAATATGTCACAAAGCAAGCTAAACCCTGGATAGAGATCAGTGAAATCGAGAAACCCTTGAGGGAAGAATATTTCCAAGGGTTCTATGGTGTAATGGTCAGCACTCTGGACTTTGAATCCAGTGATCTCAGTTCAAGTCTCAGTAGAACCTAGTTACTTCTCTTTAGCTGATAGTACAGAGAGCAGCTTTTGTTTATGGTTTTGAGTACATGTGGACATAGGTGGATTAATGACCGGGCCTACCGGGCCCAGGCCCAGGGGGCCAGAGGCCCCAAGGGGCCAGGCCAACTTGGCCCCGCGGCCGCGACCCAAGCAAAACTACTTTTGCAAAAATAATAATCTTAGGCCCCAAGGGGCCAGGCCAACTTGGCCCCGCGGCCACGATCCATAGAGGGTAAGAGGCCCCAAGGGGCCATGATCCATAGAGGGTAAGAGGCCCCAAGGGGCCAGGTCAACTTGGCCCCGCGGCCACGATCCATAGACGGTCAGAGGCCCCAAGGGGCCAGGCCAACTTGGCCCCGCGGCCACGACCCACAGAAGGCCAGAGGCCCCAAAGGGCCAGGCCAACTTGGCCCCGCGGCCGCAAGCCACAGAAGGCCAGAGGCCCCAAGGGGCCAGGTCGACTTGGCCCCGCGGCCACGACCCACAGAGGGCCTGAGGTCCTAAGGGGTCAGGCCAACTTGGCCCCGCGGCCATGATCCATAGAGGGTAAGAGGCCCCAAGGGGTCAGGCCAACATGGCCCCGCGGCCACGATCCATAGACGGTCAGAGGCCCCAAGGGGCCAGGCCAACTTGGCCCCGCGGCCACGATCCATAGAGGGTCAGAGGCCCCAGGGGGCCAGGTCAACTTGGCCCCGCGGCCACGACCTACAGAGGGCCTGAGGTCCTAAGGGGTCAGGCCAACTTGGCCCCGCGGCCATGATCCATAGAGGGTAAGAGGCCCCAAGGGGTCAGGCCAACTTGGCCCCGCGGCCACGATCCATAGAGGGTCAGAGGCCCCAGGGGGCCAGGTCAACTTGGCCCCGCGGCCACGATCCATAGACGGTCAGAGGCCCCAAGGGGCCAGGCCAACTTGGCCCCGCGGCCACGACCCACAGAAGGCCAGAGGCCCCAAAGGGCCAGGCCAACTTGGCCCCGTGGCCGCAAGCCACAGAAGGCCAGAGGCCCCAAAGGGCCAGGCCAACTTGGCCCCGTGGCCGCAAGCCACAGAAGGCCAGAGGCCCCAAGGGGCCAGGTCAACTTGGCCCCGCGGCCACGACCCACAGAGGGCCTGAGGTCCTAAGGGGTCAGGCCAACTTGGCCCCGCGGCCATGATCCATAGAGGGCCAGAGGCCCCGAGGGGTCAGGCCAACTTGGCCCCGATCCATAGAGGGTCAGAGGCCCCAAGGGGCCAGGCCAACTTGGCCCCGCGGCCACGACCCACAGATGCCCCAAGGGGCCAGGCAAAATTGGCCCCGCGGCCATGATCCACAGAGGGCCAGAGGCTCTCAATCATTATTATCAAAGCTAATTCTCAAATTGGATGGATCACACAACCTCACTCACATATTCTTTATCAATTATTAAAGGTTGTTTCTGAATTTTGATTACAGAACTTAATGCAAATATTCTTGATTGATTGACAAAGCTCATTCTCAAATTTTGATTACACAACCTTACTCTGACAAATTATCATTATCAAAAAGCTCTATCTCGAATTTGGATCACAGAATCTCACTCAAGTATTCTTAGCTGTGCCCCTCCCCCATCGAGTCTTTCATAAACCGGTCTGTTCTTTTAGAATCTCCTCATTTGGTATTTTGAACTCGTGAGAGACTGCTCAAAATTTGGTTTCCTTTCCCTCAGTTCAGACTCAGAGATAATTTGAAATCATTCAACAAGAAGTTTAACGCGCGCACACACACACACACACACACACACACTTGAGTTGAGCATTACTTGGAAATTCTTATATTTTCCATTTTGCTGCTACTAGCAGCATCTTCCCATTTTGTCCTTTTCTTTCGAAAAAGTTTACAGTCTGACATTTGTCACTGCTGTCAGTTAATAACTTTTTGGTCTTTGACCCATTTTGTCATTTTCTCGATTCGATCGTCACTTACCACTCTCTCCTGTCTGGCAGACATCGTTGCTGCCATCATAGCTAGCAAGCTGCCTGCAGATAGCAACATTTTGGTGTCCTTTGTGAAAATATTTAGATAGAAGAAAAAAGTGCACAAAGTTTTACAATTATTATCTTTTCAAAATATTTGTTTCACTGTCAGTGTGATTGACCGACTTTGCCGCTAGATTTCGTGTCTTTTGGCCATACCTGGCTAGCGACTAAAAACATCATTTAGCGACTTTTTGGTTGTGAAGATAAGTGGTAAAAGCAGATCTGCCTGTTGGTCTTCCCACATTTTGCCATTTGGTACTTTGCACTCTTGTTGGTCACTCCAAGGCATTTGTCCCTGCCTTCAGCTAGTCACTTGGCTCTTTTGGAATATATTTCACTGTAATTGGCTCTCTCTCTCTTTCTCCTCAGTACAAATCAGTCTGTTCCCTTGCCATTTAGACATTTTCTTGATTCGATCATCACTGACCACTCTGCTCTCCTGCTGTCTATCAGACGAATCAGTTGATTCTCTGCTCTCAATTGTCTATGCTAGTAAGCTGTTATTCTCTGCTTTGGAGTGTTGATGCTGGGTTGCTAGTTTTCTAAATCACCTCACACACTTGAAGGAAACGCACAAACAAACTCACACACACACACACACACACACACACACACATAGTTGGTTTATCTGTTGTGATAGGGAAAGAGCCAATGTGCAAAGAAAGAAGGGAAATATGGATCATAAACGTTTAAGTGGAGGAGCTAGAAAAAAAATTCAGCAAGAAAAGAAAAAAAAGGAATCAGTTTTACTTGAGAGTGTTCCAAATATCTCCAGCTTCTTCAGTACAAAGACATCTGCTGAAAGCAATTCTATAAATGCTACTGCAAATTCAGCTAAGGTTAGCAATGCACCTGAGCTAGCATGTAGCTCCCAAGATCCTGAGACCACTACACGTGTAGACACTGAACCAAATGCTTCTGATGCTTATGATTCAACCAATTCAGCAGTAGCCAGTTGCTCGGATGAATGTGAGGTCACTGCACCTCTGGACAGCATAGAAAATGAGCTGAATCTTTCTTCAACACCATCTACAGTGACAACTCTACCTAGTGATCCCGCTAAATGGGCTGAGACCCTCACTGAGTCAATGAAGGAAGTTCTTATTCAAAGAGGTGCAAAATCATTTCACAACCGTCACAGCCATTATCCAGCTTCTGTGAGGAACAGTGGGCTAGGAGGCAAAACCCGATGCCTAAACAATGAACATTTTACTTCACACTTGCCCAATGGACAACGAGTACAAAGAGAGTGGCTGATGTACTCTCCCTCTACCGGTAATGTTTACTGCTTTGCATGCAAACTGTTTTCCCTAAAAACGCATTCTTTTGTGACAGGCTATTGTGATTGGAAACACTCAGAAAGATTTGGTGAACATGAGCGAAGTGCTGAGCACATAACCTGCATGCAAGCAGTCTTGAACCGCGCCAAAGGTGCCACAGTTGATGCAGACCTGTTCAAACAGTTTCAGGCAGACAGCAGCTATTGGAGGCAGGTGTTACAAAGAGTTGTTGCAGTCATTAAATTCCTTGCAGAAAGGGGCCTTGCATTTAGGGGTAAAAATGAATCGTTAGGGTCTCCTCTCAATGGGAACTACCTTGGTATTCTGGAGGTCCTGGCTGAATTTGATCCCTTTCTAAAGGATCACATCAGAAAGTTTGGGCAGATGGGTCGAGGTAATACCTCATATCTGTCCTCCACCATTTGTGAGGAATTCATTGAATTGATGGGTGCAAAAACCAAACAGGCTATAGCAGATGAACTGCACGCAAGCAAATACTACTCTATCATTGTGGATTCAACCCCAGATTTATCTCATGTGGACCAATTGACATTCATATTCCGTTTTGTTAGCAAAGAGGGCAGTGTTGTTGAACGCTTTGTGGGTTTTGAGCCCATTACTAGCCATACAGGTGAAAGTTTGGCTAACTGTGTTATGTCTGTGTTGGAAAATCTAGGGTTAGAGCTGTCAAATTGCAGGGGGCAGGCTTATGATAATGCCAGCAACATGTCAGGGAGGTATAATGGGTTGCAGGCTCACTTAAAGAAAAGCAACCCATTAATACACTATATTCCATGTGCAGCTCACTCTTTGAATTTGGTGGGAGTCAACAGCATTGACAGATGTGGAAATGAAGTCTCTAAGTATTTTGACTTGATTCAGTCTATTTACAACTTCACAACTGCATCCACACACCGATGGGACAGGGTATTTGGCAATTCCAACATAGATCTCACACTTAAAGCTTTATCCAACACGCGTTGGAGTTGCCGTGCAGAATCTACCAAAGCACTGTGGCAGAACTACAGTAAAATAAAAGCAGCACTACAGGTTATTTCCACTGATGACACAGAGAAACGAGACACACGAACTGAAGCTGACAGTCTAGTGCGGAAGCTGGATTCACTTGAGATGGCCTTCATGGCAGGCTTTTGGGACACTGTTCTGTCCAGATTTCAGGCCACAAGTCTGCAACTTCAAAAAGCAGACATGGACCTTGGTACAGCAGTTAGATTGCTGGAATCTCTGCGCACCTTTGTTCTCTCCCAAAGAGATCTATTTGATCATTTTGAGCAGAAAGCCTTAAACATGTTGGGTGGCACCCCATCTTACAGGGCTGAACGGACGAGGAAACGTAAAAAGTTTGCTGATGAATCAGCATCCCCAGATGTTGTGCTTGAGGGAAGGCAACTGTTTCAAATAGAGACATTTATTGCCTCTATTCATCAACTGAGTTCAAGCCTTAATCACCGTCTGGAGGCCTACAAACATCTGAACAATTTGTTCAGTGTCCTTTTCTCTTTGGATACAGAGTCCAATGCTTCAGTCCTTCACAAGGCCAAGATTCTCACTGAATCATACCCATCTGACCTCAATGAAAGTCTTGGACAGGAGCTTATACAGTTCAAATCTTTTATACAGCTCAACAACACTGATGAGGAGAGGACCCCTTCAGGACTGCTCAAAACAATAATACATTTTGGACTACAGCCTACGTTTCCTAATACATACATTGCGCTACAGATTTTTCTCACTCTACCGGTCAGTAACTGTGAGGGAGAACGCTCATTCTCTCTTTTGTCAAGAGTAAAAAATGAGCTGCGCACAAGAATGACTCAGAAAAGATTAAATGCGTTATCTCTAATGGCAATTGAGAGTGAGCTGACAAGAGAGTTGGACTTCAATGATGTGGTGGATGATTTTGCAAAATTGAAAGGATGAAAGAAACCCCTTGCTTAAAGGTGCACTGTGTAAGATTTTTAGGTTATTTCCAGAATTCACCCATTCACTAATGTTAGGCTACCTGTTTTCATGAATACTTACCACCACCATAAAATTCTAAGTATCCATTATGACTTGGAGAATTGCACTTTCGCCATTTCTGGGAAGTGTCACCTGGATTGTGAAGATAGGATTGACTTTAGGCAGAAGCTTGGTGCTTTCTCTGGCAAACTGAACCTCAAGCTTCATTCTCTGCAGCTTTGCATTCTTGTGCAGACTTTCATCCAAAAGGAACTTTTCAACTTCCCCACTATCGTGAAGGGGCCATAAAAAGATTTCAGTGTGTCCAGCATGTCTAGTCTCTTACTCTCCTTTCTTTGAGCCATCTCTTGTTTCTCATCTGCCCTACTCTCGAATTTTGCCTTCATGAATTTACTCCAGTTGAGTTCAACCTCCCTTTTTGCTTGTGCTGCTGCCTTGAAACCTCTGAAGCTCCTGGCACTTCTGTAAAATTATTGACCTATTGACTGCGTTCAGTGTGCCCAACTTCTTCAGTTTGTAGTCCACCTTGCCACATTGTCTCTCCATCCCAATGTTGTGCACAGGGGTGCCATCAATGTTACTAGCCTGTTCACTGACAGGGTCCATTGGGAAGGTCTCCTCATCCATCCTCTGCCTGGCCAGGACAGTCTTCAGATGGGGCAGCATGAGATCTGTCAGCTGCTTCACTTCATCCAAGTATTCGGCAGCCACGTCTGACACTGAGTTCAGGACATGTCCAGTGCCTGTCCAGCCACTATAGCATTCTTGGAAATGGGCTATCTTGACCTGCATGCAGCCCTTGTACCATGAACTGGCCTACACCTTTCTTTGTGGTGCTCTCCGATGCATGTTATCATTTTACCTTTCTCCTTCTCCTCAAGCTTAACCACAAATAGATACAGACTTTGAGCCTCAATTTGCTGCACAGCTGCCGTTATGCCAAAGTGTTTTCCTAAGATATTATTTTATTTTTAATGATAGAAGGGAGGAAAAGGGGGCAAAAATCATGTCCGATGTAGTTTTTTGGGTGGGGTGGGGGGTTTATTTCATGATAGCTACCAACTTCCAATACATAATATCTCTCAAATGACCCAATGCACCATCACTGAAGTGGGCATAATCATTTTCCAAAATGTTTATTTTTAGGCCATTTATCCCCTCCCCCTGTGTCTGTGTGAAACCTGTGCTTGTCAGTGTCTGTGTGGTATACCTAATATTGTGTGTGCAGTATGTGCACTCTTCTGTACAGGACAGTGTGCATGTCTGTTCACAGTATACAGTATTTCTTGCATAGTGCGTGCGTGTGTGTGCGCCCACACGCGCGGGGGGTTGAGGGGCCAAGACCATGTCAGGCCCAGGGGGCCAAAATTTCTTAATCCGCCCCTGCATGTGGATTGCTACTCTCCTGTCTTTGAGTTTGATGTCTTATAGTATGTTTGGTGTCTTATGTGGAGGATAACCCCCAGATTCCACATACTCCGTCAGCCAGGGGCGTGCACACAAAGACACTAGGTGGTGCTAAAGCACTAGGAAGTTTGCCCTTTATCAACGAAAATGCCCTTTTGAAACTTGTTTTTTTTGTTTTGTTTTTTATTAATATTATTAAGATTTTACTGAGGTCGGTTTTGAAATGATCTTTTGAAAACCTGAGCCATTAAAAACGACTGAAACAATGCCCCGAAATGAGCCACCTCCTTGCGCACACCCGACCAGCCTATCTCTCTTTCTTTGTCACGTGAACTCGCACGGTCGCCCGCAGGGCATGCCAGATGCGCAGCATCATAGCAGTTCAGTAAGCGTCTTCAGATAGCAGGAACGGTCGCTGACAGGCTGCTTCTCTCGTGCCCCATTAGCCAGGTAATATACAGATCAAGCTAAATCATTTTGTTGTGCATTAAAATGTCTCATTCAGCAGCACCAAACAAGCATTTTTGCCGACTGGTCACCTGATAAACTAGTTAGGCTAGATAAAGTTTTACACTGTAGCCCAAGTCAATGACAGATAACGTGAGGACGGCCACATAGGCTACAAATATTTCGGTAGAGTTTACAATTGCAAATCTATGTGTCAAGACAAACGTTTTCTGTTGTATAAGTTTGTTAGGAAACATAAATAAACACATTTTGGTCTCTTTATTGTCTTAATTGTGTATTGATTTAGTAATAACAGCACAATGCCAAGAAAGGAGGGTTAATTGTATTGAAAAATCTTAAAAGCTGTTCACATTTTATTTTTAAGTGGTTTGTACAAAATCAGCAGGTATTAAAATAGCTATTATTTTGTAGGCTACCATAAGTCATATCCGCGTGACAAGACTTCCAGTCATGTTGCCCTAATAGCCCATTATTTAAACTAATGTGGCTTATTTGTTAAAGCTATTATTATTATTATTATTATTATTATTATTATTATTATTATTATTATTATTATTATTATTATTATTATTATTATTATTATTATTATTATCATCATTATTATTGTCATGACGGTTATTATTATTATATTGTAGCCAGTCACAGCAGGGAAGCTCTATACCATCAACATCTACAAGGACAGGAGATGAGGAAGAGTTCAGGGAAGACACAGAGACAGAAAAAGACCAGGATGAGGGAGAACAGCAGGATGAGGGAGAACAGCAGGATGTGGGAGAACAGATGGATGAGGGAGAACAGATGGATGAGGGAGAACAGATGGATGAGGGAGAACACCAGGATGAGGGAAAACAGATGGATGAGGGAGAACAGCAGGATGTGGGAGAACAGCAGGATGTGGGAGAACAGATGGATGAGGGAGAACAGATGGATGATGGAGAACAGCAGGATGTGGGAGAACAGCAGGATGTGGGAGAACAGATGGATGTGGGAGAACAGATGGATGAGGGAGAACAGCAGGATGTGGGAGAACAGCAGGATGTGGGAGAACAGATGGATGAGGGAGAACAGCAGAATGTGGGAGAACAGCAGGATGTGGGAGAACAAATGGATGAGGGAGAACAGCAGGATGTGGGAGAACAGCAGGATGAGGGAGAACAGCAGGATGTGGGAGAACAGATGGATGAGGGAGAACACCAGGATGAGGGAGAACAGCAGGATGAGGGAGAACAGATGGATGAGGGAGAACAGCAGGATGTGGGAGAACAGATGGATGAGGGAGAACAGATGGATGAGGGAGAACAGCAGGATGTGGGAGAACAGATGGATGAGGGAGAACAGCAGGATGTGGGAGAACAGCAGGATGTGGGAGAACAGATGGATGTGGGAGAACAGATGGATGAGGGAGAACAGCAGGATGTGGGAGAACAGATGGATGAGGGAGAACAGATGGATGAGGGAGAACAGCAGGATGTGGGAGAACAGCAGGATGTGGGAGAACAGATGGATGAGGGAGAACAGCAGGATGTGGGAGATGTGGGAGAACAGATGGATGAGGGAGAACAGCAGGATGTGGGAGAACAGCAGGATGAGGGAGAACAGCAGGATGTGGGAGAACAGATGGATGAGGGAGAACAGATGGATGAGGGAGAACAGCAGGATGAGGGAGAACAGATGGATGAGGGAGAACAGATGGATGAGGGAGAACAGCAGGATGTGGGAGAACAGATGGATGAGGGAGAACAGATGGATGAGGGAGAACAGTAGGATGTGGGAGAACAGATGGATGAGGGAGAACAGCTGGATGTGGGAGAACAGCAGGATGTGGGAGAACAGATGGATGAGGGAGAACAGCAGGATGTGGGAGAACAGATGGATGAGGGAGAACAGCAGGATGTGGGAGAACAGCAGGATGTGGGAGAACAGATGGATGAGGGAGAACAGCAGGATTTGGGAGAACAGATGGATGAGGGAGAACAGATGGATGAGGGAGACCAGCAGGATGTGGGAGAACAGATGGATGAGGGAGAACAGCAAGATGTGGGAGAACAGATGGATGAGGGAGAACAGCAGGATGTGGGAGAACAGCAGGATGTGGGAGAACAGATGGATGAGGGAGAACAGCAGGATGTGGGAGAACAGCAGGATGTGGGAGAACAGCACGATGTGGGAGAACAGATGGATGAGGGAGAACAGCAGGATGTGGGAGAACAGCAGGATGTGGGAGAACAGATGGATGAGGGAGAACAGATGGATGAGGGAAAACAGCAGGATGTGGGAGAACAGATGGATGTGGGAGAAATGATGGATGAGGGAGAACAGCAGGATGTGGGAGAACAGCAGGATGTGGGAGAAATGATGGATGAGGGAGAACAGCAGGATGTGGGAGAACAGCAGGATGTGGGAGAAATGATGGATGAGGGAGAACAGATGGATGAGGGAGAACAGATGGATTAGGGAGAACAGCAGGATGTGGGAGAACAGATTGATGAGGGAGAACAGCAAGATGTGGGAGAACAGATGGATGAGGGAGAACAGCAGGATGTGGGAGAACAGATGGATGTGGGAGAACAGCAGGATGTGGGAGAACAGATGGATGTGGGAGAACAGCAGGATGTGGGAGAACAGCAGGATGTGGGAGAAAAGATGGATGAGGGAGAACAGATGGATGAGGGAGAACAGCAGGATGTGGGAGAACAGATGGATGAGGGAGAACAGATGGATGAGGGAGAACACCAGGATGAGGGAGAAAAGCAGGATGTGGGAGAACAGCAGGATGAGGGAGAACAGATGGATGAGGGAGAACAGCAGGATATGGGAGAACAGCAGGATATGGGAGAACAGATGGATGAGGGAGAACAGCAGGATGTGGGAGAACAGCAGGATGTGGGAGAACAGATGGATGAGGGAGAACAGATGGATGAGGGAGAACACCAGGATGAGGGAAAACAGATGGATGAGGGAGAACAGCAGGATGAGGGAAAACAGATGGATGTGGGAGAACAGAAGGATGTGGAAGAACAGCAGGATGTCGGATAACAGATGGATGAGGGAGAACACCAGGATGAGGGAGAACACCAGGATGAGGGAGAACAGCAGGATGTGGGAGAACAGCAGGATGTGGGAGAACAGATGGATGAGGGAGAACAGCAGGATGTGGGAGAACAGCAGGATGTGGGAGAAAAGATGGATGAGGGAGAACAGATGGATGAGGGAGAACCGCAGGATGTGGGAGAACAGATGGATGAGGGAGAACAGATGGATGAGGGAGAACACCAGGATGAGGGAGAACAGCAGGATGTGGGAGAACAGATGGATGAGGGAGAACAGCAGGGTGAGGGAAAACCGATGGATGTGGGAGAACAGCAGGATGTGGGAGAACAGCAGGATGTGGGAGAACACCAGGATGAGGGAGAACAGCAGGATGTGGGAGAACAGCAGGATGTGCGAGAACAGATGGATGAGGGAGAACAGATGGATGAGGGAGAACAGCAGGATGTGGGAGAACAGATGGATGAGGGAGAACAGATGGATGAGGGAGAACACCAGGATGTGGGAGAACAGATGGATGAGGGAGAACAGATGGATGAGGGAGAACAGATGGATGAGGGATAACACCAGGATGAGGGAAAACAGATGGATGAGGAAGAACAGCAGGGTGAGGGAAAACAGATGGATGTGGGAGAACAGCAGGATGTGGGAGAACAGCAGGATGTGGGAGAACAGATGGATGAGGGAGAACAGCAGGATGTGGGAGAACAGATGGATGAGGGAGAACAGCAGGATGTGGGAGAACAGATGGATGTGGGAGAACAGATGGATGAGGGAGAACACCAGGATGAGGGAGAACAGCAGGATGTGGGAGAACAGCAGGATGTGGGAGAACAGATGGATGAGGGAGAAAAGTAGGATGTGGGAGAACAGCAGGATGTGGGAGAACAGATGGATGAGGGAGAACAGATGGATGAGGGAGAACAGCAGGATGTGGGAGAACAGATGGATGAGGGAGAAAAGATGGATGAGGGAGAACAGATGGATGAGGGAGAACAGATGGATGAGGGAGAACAGCAGGATGTGGGAGAACAGATTGATGAGGGAGAACAGATGGATGAGGGAGAACAGATGGATGAGGGAGAACAGCAGGGTGAGGGAAAACAGATGGATGTGGGAGAACAGCAGGATGTGGGAGAACACCAGGATGAGGGAGAACAGCAGGATGTGGGAAAACAGCAGGATGTGGGAGAACAGATGGATGAGGGAGAACAGATGGATGAGGGAGAACAGCAGGATGTGGGAGAACAGATGGATGAGGGAGAACAGATGGATGAGGGAGAACACCAGGATGAGGGAGAACAGCAGGATGTGGGAGAACAGATGGATAAGGGAGAACAGATGGATGAGGGATAACACCAGGATGAGGGAAAACAGATGGATGAGGGAGAACAGCAGGGTGAGGGAAAACAGATGGATGTGGGAGAACAGCAGGATGTGGGAGAACAGCAGGATGTGGGAGAACAGATGGATGAGGGAGAACAGCAGGATGTGGGAGAACAGATGGATGAGGGAGAACAGCAGGATGTGGGAGAACAGATGGATGTGGCAGAACAGATGGATGAGGGAGAACACCAGGAAGAGGGAGAACAGCAGGATGTGGGAGAACAGCAGGATGTGGGAGAACAGATGGATGAGGGAGAACACCAGGATGAGGGAGAACAGCAGGATGTGGGAGAACAGATGGATGAGGGAGAACAGCAGGATGAGGGAGAACAGCAGGATGTGGGAGAACAGATGGATGAGGGAGAACAGCAGGATGTGGGAGAACAGCAGGATGTGGGAGAACAGCAGGATATGGGAGAACAGATGGATGAGGGAGAACAGATGGATTAGGGAGAACAGCAGGATGTGGGAGAACAGATGGATGAGGGAGAACAGATGGATGAGGGAGAACAGATGGATGAGAGAGAACACCAGGATGAGGGAAAACAGATGGATGAGGGAGAACAGCAGGATGAGGGAGAACAGCAGGATGTGGGAGAACAGATGGATGAGGGAGAACAGCAGGATGTGGGAGAACAGATGGATGAGGGAGAACAGATGGATGAGGGAGAACAGCAAGATGTGGGAAAACAGATGAATGAGGGAGAACAGCAGGATGTGGGAGAACAGAAGGATGTGGGAGAACAGCAGGATGTGGGAGAACAGATGGATGAGGGAGAACAGATGGATGAGGGAGAACAGCAGGATGTGGGAGAACAGATGGATGAGGGAGAACAGATGGATGAGGGAGACCAGCAGGATGTGGGAGAACAGCAGGATGTGGGAGAACAGATGGATGAGGGAGAACAGCAAGATGTGGGAAAACAGATGGATGAGGGAGAACAGCAGGATGTGGGAGAACAGCAGGATGTGGGAGAACAGCAGGATGTGGGAGAACAGATGGATGTGGGAGAACAGATGGATGAGGGAGAACACCAGGATGAGGGAGAACAGCAGGATGTGGGAGAACAGCAGGATGTGGGAGAACAGATGGATGAGGGAGAACAGCAGGATGAGGGAAAACAGATGGATGAGGGAGAACAGCAGGATGTGGGAGAACAGATGGATGAGGGAGAACAGCAGGATGTGAGAGAACAGCAGGATGTGGGAGAACAGATGGATGAGGGAGAACAGATGGATGAGGGAGAACACCAGGATGAGGGAAAACAGCAGGATGAGGGAAAACAGCAGGATGTGGAAGAACAGCAGGATGTGGGAGAAAAGATGGATGTGGGAGAACAGATGGGTGTGGGAGAACAGATGGATGAGGGAGAACAGCAGGATGAGGGAGAACAGATGGATGAGGGAGAACAGCAGGATGTGGGAGAACAGCAGGGTGTGGGAGAACAGCAGGATGTGGGAGAACAGATGGATAAGGGAGAACAGCAGGATGTGGGAGAACAGCAGGATGTGGGAGAACAGATGGATGAGGGAAAACAGATGGATGAGGGAGAACAGCAGGATGAGGGAGAACAGATGGATGAGGGAGAACAGCAGGATGTGGGAGAACAGCATGATGTGGGAGAACAGCAGGATGTGGGAGAACAGATGGATGTGGGAGAACAGATGGGTGTGGGAGAACAGATGGATGAGGGAGAACAGCAGGATGAGGGAGAACAGATGGATGAGGGAGAACAGCAGGATGTGGGAGAACAGCAGGATGTGGGAGAACAGCAGGATGTGGGAGAACAGATGGATGAGGGAGAACAGCAGGATGAGGGAGAACAGCAGGATGAGGGAGAACAGCAGGATGTGGGAGAACAGCAGGATGTGGGAGAACAGATGGATGAGGGAGAACAGCAGGATGAGGGAGAACAGCAGGATGTGGGAGAACAGCAGGATGTGGGAGAACAGCAGGATGTGGGAGAACAGCAGAATGTAGGAGAACAGATGGATGTGGGAGAACAGATGGGTGTGGGAGAACAGATGGATGAGGGAGAACAGCAGGATGAGGGAGAACAGATGGATGAGGGAGAACAGCAGGATGTGGGAGAACAGCAGGATGTGGGAGAACAGCAGAATGTAGGAGAACAGATGGATGAGGGAGAACAGCAGGATGTGGGAGAACAGATGGATGTGGGAGAACAGATGGGTGTGGGAGAACAGATGGATGAGGGAGAGGAGCAGGATGAGGGAGAACAGATGGATGAGGGAGAACAGCAGGATGTGGGAGAACAGCAGGATGTGGGAGAACAGCAGAATGTGGGAGAACAGATGGATATGGGAGAACAGATGGATGAGGGAGAACCGCAGGATGAGGGAGAACAGATGGATGAGGGAGAACAGCAGGATGTGGGAGAACAGCAGGATGTGGGAGAACAGATGGATGAGGGAGAACACCAGGACGAGGGAGAACAGCAGGATGTGGGAGAACAGCAGGATGTGGGAGAACAGATGGATGTGGGAGAACAGATGGATGAGGGAGAACAGCAGGATGTGGGAGAACAGCAGGATGTGGGAGAACAGATGGATGAGGGAGAACAGCAGGATGTGGGAGAACAGATGGATGAGGGAGAACAGCAGGATGTGGGAGAACAGCAGGATGTGGGAGAACAGATGGATGAGGGAAAACAGATGGATGAGGGAGAACAGCAGGATGTGGGAGAACAGATGGATGAGGGAGAACAGCAGGATGTGGGAGAACAGCAGGATGTGGGAGAACAGCAGGATGTGGGAGAACAGCAGGATGAGGGAGAACAGATGGATGAGGGAGAACAGCAGGATGTGGGAGAACAGCAGGATGTGGGAGAACAGATGGATGTGGGAGAACAGATGGATGAGGGAGAACAGCAGGATGTGGGAGAACAGCAGGATGTGGGAGAACAGATGGATGAGGGAAAACAGATGGATGAGGGAGAACAGCAGGATGTGGGAGAACAGATGGATGTGGGAGAACAGCAGGATGTGGGAGAACAGATGGATGAGGGAGAACAGCAGGATGTGGGAGAACAGCAGGATGTGGGAGAACAGCAGGATGTGGGAGAACAGCAGGATGCTTTTTCTCCGCCTCCAGCTTCCTTTCTGAACACACGGCTTTATGATCAGTTCCACGCAAATTATTTGCGATATAATATATCTGACGAAATTGTTTTTATGAGCATTTTTTATTAGAGAATTATAAATACTTCGATAAACATATTTAAATAATTTTAGTGCCAATTAAGGCCTTGATTTTTAAAAAAATGAATGAATTGTAAATATTTTTAATGATCCGCGGAAACCCTGGTTCATCTCGCTCTCTACGATCTCCAAGAAACTCAGAGCGGAGCGGTCTGGAGCCACAGCGGAGGATGTATGCTTTGCTTTGTGCAGGCGGTCTGGAGCGCAGCGGTGCGGAGCGGAGCGCTGACGGAGTATGTGGGATTTCGGGGTCAGTAAAGCTCCCTTAGGCTTTCCTGAGAAGATTTTTAGCATTCACATGTTGAAGTTTCCCCTATGTTTCTGCCCCTTAACAGCTTCATAGAGTCGTTTACTGGCTCTCTTTGTTTCTCTAAATGGATTCTGATTTCTACATAAACAGTAGTAGAGATTAATGATCTAAACAGGAAGGTTCTCACTCCTCCTACTTGTATGACATTAGTTTTGTTCCAATATTGTTGCAGACAAAGAATGAGGTTGTAAAAGAAAAAATAAATAAATAAATAGATGCATCCAGAAATGAACCTTCAAAAAATTAGGAGCAGAGACACATTTCTATTGGTCTGCTGAACATTAGCAACAACAATTTGTTAAGAACGAGCGTTAGTACTGAACATAAAGTGTGTACGTGTGTGTGTGTGGGGGGGGGGGTGGGGGGGGGGGGGGTTGGGGGGGGGGGGGGGGGTGGGAGTGAGGTTGGTTGAGGACCCAAAAGCAAATATGAGTGAGGCAGAGATGAGTTCTTGTAGATTTATTGAAAAAATGAGGCAAACATCTAAAATAAACAACTAAAATACTTTGAACCAAAAGAACTGGCAAACATCAGGGAAAACTCACGTGGGGAGCAAGAGACGAGGAATCAACTAACAATCAACAAAGAACCAGCAGTGACTGAACATGAGGTGTGTGTATGGGAGAGAGAACAAAGACCAGGTCAATCAGCAGATATGGAGCAGGTGTGGATGGAAGTGACTAGAAGGGAGCTAGGGGAAAGGAGACAGGCACAAGGGGGCAGCAGGGAGTAACTTAAGACTGGCTTAAATATAAACAAAATTTTAAATATACCAAAAATCAACAAAACAGAATTAGTTTGATGATGAAAACAAAGTCCCAAAAGGGGAGAACCATAACAGTGATCTCTAAAACACAGTTCAAAAAGATTGCAATTTGCAAAACTCAAACAGAAAAACAGAAATCTAAAAAAACTAGCATTTAAAAATAAAAAAAATTGTAAAATAAAATAACAAAAATCTTGAACAAATTAAGCTTGAAAACATGAAAAAAGGCATTGAAAAAAAAAAAATCTAAGATAACATCAAAATGACTATTTATTTGATTTATATTAATTTTTACACAAAAAAAAATATTTCTGGTTTGTATTTTTTTTATTTCCTGTTAAAAAAACACATTGGGTTTCTCCTTGTCTCTAATAATTTCCGTGAGCTAAAGCCCAAAGGTGGAAACACTCTCGGCAAACGATAGTATTGTCATATAACTCTGATCAATTATAGAGAAAGAAGATCTTTGGCCTTTGAAGCTCAGCATGAAGCTAAATGAAAAACATCCCTCCTTCGCATGTAATACGCTGCCTGTATTTCAGGCAGATGTGTGAATCTTATATCATGAAGGGTTAATCACAGTTAATTTGTGAGTGAAAATGTATCTGATAAAGCCTTTGTTGTGGGCCTATTACATTTCCGACAATCTGATACATTTATGTTTGACAATAAAACCAAAACGGCAGCGATTTGTTTGGGGAGGTTGTAAATCTGCAGCGCTAAAGCAAATGTGTTTTAAAATAAAATGTTAATCTTGGCAACTTGCTGCTTTTTTTCTAAACCAACAAGAAGAGTTCTGCTGGGAGGGAAGAAAACAGAAAAAGAAGCATCACCTTTCCATACGCTGCTGCCTCTGTAAAACTCAAGATGATTTTCAACCAGTCCTGGATCCCTGTGCACTTCAAGGCTAGAGATTTTCTTTTTTCTAATTCGAGAACAAAGTTGTAACGAGAATAATCATAAAATTGCAAGAATAAAGTCGTAACATTATGAGAATAAAGTCATAACGAGAATAGTCATATAATTAGGAGAATAAAGTTGTAATATTATTATTATTATTATTTTTATTTAACCTTTATTTAACCAGGAAATAAATCCCAATGAGATTGAAAACTTCTTTTTCAACGGAGTCCTGGCCAAGAGGCAGCAAAGTTTCATAATAAACAGAGATAAATTAAATGAAATGACATGTGCATAAAAAACATTTCAAGTAAAACAGATCATTGAGGCTGCTTCAAATTCTTTCACTTTTAACTTAATCAGAATCAGAATCAAGTTTATTGCCAAGTAGGTTTGCACTTACAAGGAATTTGACTTGGTGTTGTTGGTGCAGAGAAAAAACATAACAAAACAAAATAACAAAATAAGATAGAATATATATAAATATATATATATATATATATATATATATATATATATATATATATATATATATATATATATATATATATATATATATATATATATATATTTATATATATATATATATATATATATATACAGAAGCTATATATTAAAAGCATTTAAAGATAAAAACTCAGTCAACTTCCTGTTTCTTTGTAAAAAAAATACACGTACAATAAAAGGAGCTGCGTAGCTAAAGGCTTTCTTCCCTAGTTCTGAGCGGGCAAAAGGAACGGTGATCGTTGGATCTCAGGGCATAAGAGGCCATGCTTTTCTGTTAAGAGAATAAAGTCCTAAAATTACAAAAATCAAGTTGCATTTTATGACAACTCTTACAAGAACCACTTTCTTCCCTAAAATGAGGAATGTCGAGCATCATGTGAAGTTATACTTTGGCTCTGGTTTGACAAATAAGAAAATCTTTTAGCACCAGCATCAAATTGGGCAGTAGGTCAAAGTGGGCTCAGGTTGCTGATTGGTGGAGCTGGTCGACCGTCATCTGCTGGTCAGAGCTCAAAGCTTTCTTTCTGAAATAGGTGGTGGTATGATGACTTCATTCTCATAATATTACAACTTTTTTCTTGTAATCTTGCAACTCTAAAATAATCTCTAACCTGGCCCTAATACGCAGTTGTACAAACCTAGCAACACCCTGAGACAAAACCTGGTTCGCCCCAAAGACAAGACACCCAGAAACAAGACCGACAACATGATTCACGCCTTTCAGTGTAGTGGAGAGTGCACAGACCTGTACATTGAAGAGACCAACGGCTACGCAGGTACATGGCTCAACACAGGAGGGCTAACTCCTCAGGAGAGGACTCAGCTGTTTAACTACACCTGATGGATAAAGGACACTTGTTTGAGGACAACAACATCCATATTCTGGCCAAGGAAGATAGATGGTTTGTGAGAGGCGTTAAGGAAGCCATCTTTGTCAAACGGTAAAAACCATCTCTCAACAAAGGTGGTGGTCTTAGACATAACATTTCACCTACTTACAAAGCCCTTTTAGAAACAATACCCAAAAGATTCCGCTCTCACCCTGCTCACCTGACTCACACTTCGAAGAGGGATGTGACTGAAACCATGGCTGAGGCTGATTACGTTTCACAAGTACATGAGCACATGAAAGTGCACAAGTACACATACTGAGAAACAGCCTTTCTATGCAACTAGGAACAAAAAAAAAAACTCTTATTATGGTACAGTTCATAGGGTGGCAGTTAGGTTCTTGTAATTTGTATTATATTTTTAGGATTAAGATATATTTCACAATATTCTGGTATTATTATAGAAAAACACAACTATTACAAAACGCAGCCTTAATGAATTTAGCTCTTAAAATTTGTCTCCTTTCATCTTATGAAACCAAAGATAGAAAAAACAAACAAATTGCAGCATTTATTGAGTCAAACAACTAACAGGAGTCATAACACAATTTGATCTGTGCCTTCCAGCTGGGTACGTCTGATGAAAGCACACCTCAGTGGTCTCCTCGGTGACGCCTGACGCACATCAAACACCGCTGATGGTAAGCAGCCTCATCCTTTAATGTGTGGTCCAGCCTGGTCTGAGCACTGAGAGTTTCTGCACCATGTGTGCAAACCAGAGCGAAGATAAGACATAGAAAACTCCTGCTTTCAGCAGCAAGGATATGTTTTAACTTCCTGCACAGTCCCAGATGAAGGGATATGACAGTAACTTTAATAAAGCGTAAAGAACTCATTAATAGGTAAAAGCAGACTGTGTTGACAAAAACGTGAAGAGCAGCTGGAGGCTCTGGGTAAATTACATCAGCACGGGCAACTGAACATCCAGTGAGTGAAACCAAACCAGCAGCCTGAAAGCTGCATGCAGAGAAAAACTCCCTGAATCCTCCTGAGGGCTTCAAGGCAGACAGCTCCATTTCACTTCCTGCTGTGACTACAAAAACTATGTAAATGTAATGCCACACTGTTCCATATTTCTGAATAAATAGCCCAAATGCGTTTAAATGTTACACTTCTATTCACAGACAGGGACACACTACCCTGGAAGAGAACATTTAATTTATTGTAGTTCAGGTCTTCACATCTAACCTTAAATAGAAAACAAAACAAAAAAGGATTTTCAGACTCCTCAGATATAGCTTAGAACGTTAAAGTTACAATAAAAGAAGATAATTCATTATTTCAAATGGAAAGAACTAAAAAGATCTTTTTTAATTTTTTTTATGTGAAGATAAAGTGGGCTGGGACTATAAATTCAAAATAGACGTATACCAAAAACCAATCAAACATATAATAAGTAATCACACCAGTATTTTTTATATGAATCCCAACAACAAAAAACATTATCAAAACACTTTATGAAAAAAAAACAACATAATTTTATGTACAGGTTTATTTTCGTACATAAATCTGGCCCTTCTGAGGCTTTGTGAAGGTAAATCTGTGTTTTACATGGTCCAATATAGTGCAAAAAACCTAAAAAAACAATGTGCCAGTTTGATAATAGAGAAGCTATTAGCCAGCTTTATACTTTTTTATTATTATTATTAGTAGTAGTAGTATTTTCAATGTGAATTCCAGATTGTTCATTCTTCTTTGCCTTTTATAAAACGTGCTTTAAATCAGTCCCGATATTTGATAAAGGAGGCAGGGAAAGCAGAATAAAGCTTTAGCCTCGCTGAATCTATTTTTAATGTAAAAAAAGATAGATTCAAACATCCATATCATTCTCTCTTTTATGTAACACTTAAACCAGCCACTAGGTGCCAGCGCAGCGCCCAAGAGCCCCTGCACCAGACGCAGCAGAACAACAGCAAGATCTCATGTGGTTCCCAGACGAATATTATTATTAAAATTTCACTATATGGTTTTTGTTAATGTATCAGAATATATAGGGATAAATTAAGTTGTGATAAATGTGTTGTGATACTTATCGTATCGACAAATCATTGCCAGTTTACACCACTAATATTTGCTCTTACCGTAATTCTTATTTTTCAGTACTGGTATCAGCCGATACATACATGCAATACTTGATTAATTAGCAGACTAAGCAGCCATGCTTGGGCTGCCAGGACAGAGCTGCAATCATTCTGATATTACCGTTATATAAATTTTAAGAGATATATAAAAAAAAAAAAAAGGTAATCTGAACCACTTTTTATACCCCTTATTTCTTGTGAGAGTACAAATAAGAATGTGGCTTGTGTGCTTTGTAACATGAAAGTAGCATTAGCACCATTAGCATGTAACTATGGTTTGTTTACCAAACCAAGGCAGCAACATTTACAACTGCAGGCAAAGTCTCTGATTGGTGGAATCTCCTCATTTGTTGAAATAGACATGGTAGCAATGATACCATGTTGGGCTAATGTTAGCACTTTTCCAGCAGTGAAGTTAATTAAGAAGGACTAAAATTGTTTGAACACAGAGCTCACTAGAAAAAAAACAAAAAAAAAACTTTCATATGCTGGATTTTGTGGAAGGTTTTACCAGAAGGCGAAAGGCAACGCACATGTTTTAACATGAAAAATTCAGATTTCCAGGTGACGGCTCATACAAATGTTTAAGCTAATGACCAGACCATAACAAAAAAACACCAAATAGGAAAAACACCCACCCAAAAAATGTTTTTTCTTTCTTAAAAACTGTGTGCAGACCTACTTTGATGTGAATTAACATCTGATTAAACCAGAAAATCTCAGCTGAGAGCAGAAAAAAGCAAACAACTTGTACCAAATGGAAACATGGCAGTTTGGTGATGTTGGGTTTATCAAAAGAACTGGAGACCATGAATTTCTTGATTTGACCTCCAACTTTTCTATAAGGTCTTTAGTTCAACGAAAGCAGGTCTTAAAATTAAGATGCTTGACATCAAATGAGTCCTACTGTTATGAAATATTTCCAGCTATGCTGATGAAAATACATGCCTTAAAGCTCCTGAGGATGAAGGCTGCTGACCTAAAGAGTGGCCATAACATAATGAGTATAAACTTGAATAATTAAAAAAAAAATCCGGTCAGCAAGGAATAATCAATGGATCATTATTTATACCTAAAACTAATACATTTGCGATGATTTAATGAATTTAGGGTTAATCAGTAAAAAATTTAAATCATAATTTTTGTCGCGATCACTCAGTCTGGGGGCGGCCATTTTTGCCCAAATATAGTAACCCCTCCCTCCTGCCATCTTCCAGCAGTGACGTCACAGTGCGGTAAGCCTAGCGCCATTCTCCCCGCTTTACAAGCTAAATCAATGGGAACTACTAGACACATCTGCAATCAACAACAATTATTGAAGATTTCCAGAGGACTTCACCATTGAAATTCACCAGAGCTATAGTGAAACTGACAATGCCCACGTGCATGGCAGCTGGATGCTGGAATACATTGGGGAAAAGTGAAAATAAATGAGTTATTTCACCTTTCTGATTCCTGATCCTCCACGGACGGGTTGGTTGTTGGATCGCCAACTTGAAGAGGGAGGATTTGCCATCAAACTTCTGGCCAGAGAAAAAAACCCTAATATGTAGCCAACATTTGGAAGAAGAATGTTTTCAAGATGACTTGGATAATAGCGCGTTGTGACAAACACATGATAGAGCACTGGGACTTGATCAACAGCCGATACCGCACCGTGACGTCACAAACCAGTAGGTGGCAGTAGTGTTCTTTGACAAACATGGATGCCTACAGTAAAGCACATTCACATGAAAATGACTCTTAATTAAAAACACTGATCATTTATTGAACAGTATGTAATAATTTCATATTTAAAGTACTTTCATAAGTTTGAATTCTGAATGTGACCGGACTTTTCCTTTTTTACTTTATTTTACTTACATTGTTTCCTAGCAGGTAAAACCCAAAATTATAGGATTACAATGGCGTAAAATACTCTCACATGTATTGTTATGGTTTAAATTAAATGTACCAGAACCTGAATGATGATAGAAATGTACAGATGTGTAAATTAACCTCAGGATGCCAGAATTTAGCTGAACATTACTTCTAACAACGTATCATCTAGTTGCATTGTTTTCATCTAACTATACAGCCGTTTGTTTATTGCTTGAACGTAGTGGAAGCTAGATATACATCCGTGTTATTCCCCTAAAAAGGCTTCTTTCATGTTTAACGTAACCTACAGGAGCTTAGTCATTTCACTGTAATATGCTTCAGCTTTAAAATAAAAAAGTACAAGAAACAAAATGCAAAAAAATACAAGAAAAGCTGAGGTAGGGTTTATAAAGTACTGAGGACCTCCCATCGAATTCAAAGCAATGGGCCATTAAAATATTCCGGAGGAATCTAAATGAGTGTTTGGCTGTTTTCCATCAGTTCATCAACCCTTGGACAACACTGTTTTATTTACTGCTGAGTATTAAAAAACGCCTCTTCCTCATCACTCAAACCCTGCTTTCAGCCTTTTTTTCCCCTGTGCCACATATAGAAGCTGTGCACTTTATGTGCAGCCCTGCCACATATTTACAGATTGATTTATAATTCCTCTTCTTGCCTGGGGCACATCCCGCAGAAATGTCTGACAGGTGGGATGATGGAGAACTCAAACTCCAGCGCAGTATCCTGCTCTTCAGGTTTTATTCATGCCTGTTGTGTAAGTTTGGTTATTTCAACAAAAACATTGCAGGGTGAAGGTATTTCAGGGTCCAATGTAATAAGATATCTGGCTCTAATAAATCTGTCTGATTGAAAGGTTTGATGGAGAACATCATTAAAAAGCGGTGCATAGGTAGATGACGCTGTGGAGCCCTTTAGCTATGCAGCGCAGAGCCATATCTGTAGATGAGGCAGTAATGACACAAGCCCCAAACATCATGGATGCCAAACTGACTAAACAATCACTATCTTCTGATGAACATTTATAGCACTTGTTTAAGCAATTGATTTTTTCTATTTTATTTGTATTATATTTTTTAAAAAGACTCCTCAGTTTTGTTTTATTTAAGCTCATTTTCATTATGACCTGTTAATATTTAGAAAAATAAAAACCATCAAAACATTTTCTTTCATCCAGACAATTAATTTCTTTGTGGTTGGACTTGGTGCTGCCCAATTTAGTTGTTCACCACATACCAAAGGAAAGTTTTTCAAGATGATGCAAAGTTAAATTTCACACTGTTACCATTAGTTATACAACTAAATTATCATCCAGAATTGTAGGAAACAATTTCCTTTAATAGGGTAGTGCAGTAAAACTTCTTTCCTTTACAATTTCCAGGCATTACTTTTACTTTTATACTTTAAGTAGTTTTAAAAAGGGTACTTTTACACTTTTACTTGAGAAAAAATCATTACTCTAACTTCTACATAAGTCTTTTTAAACAATATGATTTTTACTTCTACTGCAGTAATAAACATTAATACTTTTGACATGTCTGGCTTTAGATAACCTGATCTATAAGATAAGGATTGTGATTCTATCCTAATAGGTCTGAGGTTAAAGATGTAAAACCTTTATCATTAAATCATTGTTTAAGTTAACTTATAAATAACTAGAACATGAATTGGTCCAAGTTGCAGTTTCTGTTCCAACACATAACACAAAATTCAGAACTAATATATTCTTATGTGTTCAGTAGAGGGGCCATAACAGGGGACAGATGGTTTTGGATTAGGATGTTTAACTGGCTGCATGAACAGCTTTCTGACACTAGAGACCATGGAAGCTCCTTAAACAAGGAAAGAGTCACCTTAGCCCGCCAACTGAGGTGCCTTCTCTCAGCTTCTCCGTCCTCCAGCATGTGGTGTAATGCAGCTGGAGAGGCTGACTCAGCACAGTCATGACCACATGATCCTTCAGCAGCTGCTCTGCTGCACATCCAGCAGAAAGTTCTTCTCTCCTGGATTTCAGTAGAGCCAACTCAGATTATTTCAGCTTTTCTGATGTCACATTGTCTCTGAGTAACCCACTGGTTTTACTGCCTCCAATGAAGAAGACATTATAGAATAAAACATAAAATATAATTCCAGCAATCAGACAAAAAAGCTCACAGGACTTAAGCTCATATCAAGAGACTAAAACGGTTTCAAATTTAACATCAAAACAGCAATAAAAAGAAGCAAAGCAAATCTTGACATCGGTCAAGCTATCGAGCGTTGGTGCTAAGTAGCTATTTCCAGGTTGCTGCTTTCCTTGTTGAATCCTATATTAAATGTTTGCTAATGCTATCCAAGGTTCAGTGGTAAACATAACATACAGTAGCAGCCATTCACAATGGTCCAGTCAAACACCAGTCAGATGTCAGCCCACTCCCTTTCAACTACAAGCAAAATCCCCTCCAACTTCGAGCCTCTAGAGTGACCCCCTCTTGCATATTTTTTTACTCTAACTCCACCCTTTTACTGAATTAAAGGGTCTGATCAGGAGATGATGCTTCTCTTTAGATCTTAATGTCCACAAATCCTGAGAGAATATTTTAGTACAGATATTGATGTTTAAAAATAAGTTGTTGTAGGGGATAAGCCAAGAATCACCCAAGGACCAGCCAAGAATCAGCCAAGGACCAGCAAAGGATAAGCCAAGGACCACCTAAGAACCAGCCAAGAACCAGCCAAGGACCAGCCAAGATCCAGCCAAGGACCAGCAAAAGGACCAGCCAAGAACCGCCCAAGGACCAGCCAAGAACCAGCCAAGGACCAGCCAAGAACCAGCAAAGAACCAGCCAAGGACCAGCCAAGAACCAGCCAAGGACCAGAGAAGGACCAACCAAGACCCAGCCAAGAACCAACCAGGAACCAGCCAATGACCAGAGAAGGACCAATCAAGAACCAGCCAAGAACCAACCGGGAACCAGCCAAGGACCAGAGAAGGACCAACCAAGAGCCAGCCAAGGACCAGCCAAGGACCAGAGAAGGACCAACCAAGAACCAGCCAAGAACCAACCAGGAACCAGCCAAGGACCAGAGAAGGGCCAACCAAGAACCAGCCAAGAACCAACCAGGAACCAGCCAAGGACCAGAGTAGGACCAACCAAAAACCAGCCAAGGACCAGAGAAGGACCAACCAAAAACCAGCCAAGGACCAGAGAAGGACCAACCAAGAGCCAGCCAAGAACCAACCAGGAACCAGCCAAGGACCAGAGAAGGGCCAACCAAGAACCAACCAGGAACCAGCCAAGGACCAGAGGAGGACCAACCAAAAACCAGCCAAGGACCAGAGAAGGACCAACCAAAAACCAGCCAAGGACCAGAGAAGGACCAACCAAGAGCCAGCCAAGAACCAACCAGGAACCAGCCAAGGACCAGCCAAGAACCAGCCAAGGACCTACCAAGAACCAGCCAAGAACCAACCAGGAACCAGCCAAGGACAAGAGAAGGACCAACCAAGAACCAGCCAAGAACCAACCAGGAACCAGCCAAGGACAAGAGAAGGACCAACCAAGAACCAGCCAAGAACCAACCAGGAACCAGCCAAGGACCAGAGGAGGAACAACCAAAAACCAGCCAAGGACCAGAGAAGGACCAACCAAGAGCAAGCCAAGGACCAGAGAAGGACCAGCCAAGAACCAACCAGGAACCAGCCAAGGACAAGAGAAGGACCAACCAAGAACCAGCCAAGAACCAACCAGGAACCAGCCAAGGACAAGAGAAGGACCAACCAAGAACCAGCCAAGAACCAACCAGGAACCAGCCAAGGACCAGAGGAGGAACAACCAAAAACCAGCCAAGGACCAGAGAAGGACCAACCAAGAGCAAGCCAAGGACCAGAGAAGGACCAGCCAAGAACCAACCAGGAACCAGCCAAGGACCACAGAAGGAAAGTGGGGAAATTTTGAATGGCTCCTAGTGTAGCATAGGCCCTTCTGCTGCAGGCCTGTAGAACAGGTAAGTCAGCGTTGAAAAGATTGAAATGTTTTTGTTCTGCTAACAAAACCAGAATAGTTATTATAGTAAGTATTAAATGATCTCTTTTCAGTTCTCGGTGGCCCTGGCAATCAGATGGTTGAGGGTTGGAATGACAGTGTGTAAGCTTGAATGAGCCACCTTTTATCAGGGAGGGGTTAAACTTTTAGCCATCTTCTTTAGGATTAAATATTTTTATCAAGCACTGAATGAAAAATGTATTGGAGCATTTTTATGTTACTATAACCCATATAGTATATACTACGGCAACGTCCCACTCACCCAATGACCTTGATTAAGATATAAAAAAACAAATCAAAATTAAATTATAAATTATAAACATTTTTAGATTTGAAAGATAAATATTTAATATTTAATGATGAATAAAGCTGTTTCATTCGGTGTGGGATTGGTGACCTATTTCCGCCATGGGGGGCAAAAAGCCAAAAGTCGCAGTCATCTTTCATAAAGTGTGGCTGATTGACAGGTTTATAATATGAAATACTTGTAGTATAAAAATGAACCACACATGTGATTGTTCAGGAATCACATTATTAGTGGGTTTGTAGATTTTGGCAAATGTATCTTTAGTTGGTTAAGGTCACACATAACAGATTGAAAGTGAACCTTTCCTGATTTTAGTGTTTTATATTCAATCTTTACTTACTGCCACTTCCTTTTGGTCATCCAGCACATACAAAAAAATACTCTTTCCTCTTGGATGTTGAATACTGTAATGTGGACAATAAGACTTGCAATAAGACCTTTACGCGTTGACCTGGTCGGTTGTTCTCTGCTGAGCTGACTCTTGCTGGTTCTGGCTGTGAAATGCACACTCGAAAGTTTCTGACTGATGCCATGCTGAATCAGGCTATGTACGTTTAATTGACAAGAGTTACTTATATGCTCATGCTTAACTTAGTGTTGATTGAGGTTGAGTTTAGTTATTGATTAATATCACTAAAAATTAGGGTTGGGTAGAACTACTTGGAGTATTTTTTCTTTCTACTCACTTTGGGTCGGACATTCTCTCTGAAATGGGGCACAGGATAAATGCTTATTTAGGCTAACATCATTGTCCTTCCTCTGGTCTTTAAGATGAAGTTCTCCATGCCTCCGTATCTTTATGTCATTCTTTAATTGTTTTTTTTGTCCTTTCTCTTTGCTTATAACATTTCTGTGTCATTATATACTGTTTAAATTCTGGGACTTAAGCTGTTTTCTTGTCTGTCTTTCACATAGATGGTTGCTGTTCTTGCAAACCTGTCAATTGCAGCTTTTTTTGTCTACTTTAGCTTCACTTTCTAAGCAGGAGGCTTTTTGTGAATTACAGCAATCACATAAATTACAGGTCCGTCTAGCATAGGCAGCATTTTCCAAAGAAGTGCTTGGAATAAATACAAGCTAATAAAATGATCACCATTAGCAGGCTCTCCAAACCAGCATTATATTCAGTTATGGTGTTTTTTATGAAGCAGTTAATATTTTAGGAGAGATTCAGATGCTTTATTTCAGTCATTAAAAGCTACAACTAAGCTGGTTCTTTGTTTTAAAAGCAATTGCACTCAGGTTCATCTTTTTCAGTTAAATCCTGTTGTTTTCTAGTAGCTGGGCCCATCCATCCATCCATCCATCCATCCATCCATCCATCCATCCATCTCTCCATCCATCCATCCATCCATCCATCCATCTCTCCATCCATCCATCCGTCCGTCCGTCCATGCATCCATCCGTCCGTCCGTCCGTCCGTCCATGCATCCATCCATCCGTCCGTCCGTCCGTCCGTCCGTCCATGCATCCGTCCGTCCGTCCGTCCATCCATCCATCCATCCGGCCAGCCGGCCAGCCAGCCATGTAATTACTGAGTAAAACTAAATCTAAAAGCAAAATTACAACCCAATCAAAAAATATCTGACAATCAGTCAATTATAGTTCTGTTTGTCCTACCACACATCATTGTCAAATATCTGATTGTTCCTTATGTTCCTAACAGAGCACTTCGCTCTCAATCTGCAGGTTTACTAGTGGTTCCTAGAACTTCTAAAAGTAGAATGGGAGGCAGATCTTTTAGTTATCAGGCTCCTCTCCTGTGGAACCAACTACCAGTTTTAGTCTGTGAGGCAGACATCCTGTCAGGCTAGCTTAAAACTTTCTTTTTTGATAAAGCTTATAGTTAGAGTGGCTCAGGTTATCCTGAGCTATCAGATAGTTATGCTGCTATAGGCTTAGACTGCTAGAGGACATAGGGACCCCTTTTTCATAATTTTGCTTCATTCTATCCATATTCTCCCACTCCCGCAGTAATTGTTAGTACTCTATATTTATATTCTCTCTGCTTTTTATTGTCATGATAGCTTCATGTGGCCTGGTTCTGTTAAGCTGTGACACCATCCTGGAGGGGAAAAGCGGCTTGGTTGCTACTGTAAACAATTTTAATCATAGACGGGCCTCTTTTTCATGGCTTAGTCCTGTTTCTCTCTTAGACATAGCTATGATCTCAGCTGTTACTGGGAGTAAATGTATGTAATCTTTTATCCTTTTTATACATGAGTACTGATTCATAGCACATCCACTTAAGTGTTTCTTTCTTAGACAGAGCCACCTATGGTGCTAGTTTACTGTTACCTTTTCTAATATAGACATGATTTTTAGATCTGTGCTTCTATGTTTCTTTTCTATGTCTGTTTCTGTCTCCCTTTACTCCCGGTCAGAATTGGCAGATGGCCGCTCTTACTAAGCCTGCTTCTGCTGGGTATTTCTTCCTGTTAAAAGGGAGTTTTTCTCTCCACTGTTGCAGCATGCATGCTTAAGTTTGAGGGATTGCTCTAAAGTCAACAACACAATGCAAAGATTTCAAATGTCTCTACATGCTCGGAAAAGCAAATCCTCCCAAGTCAATGACTCAACGCAATCAGTTTGGTTTCCTTAGATAGAAAACGTTTAAATAACCTGACTGGATGCAATAACATTAAACAAAGCTGAAAAAACAACACCTGATGTAGCTACAGAGCAGTCATTTCCCTGAGACTGCATGAGTTTGGAGAGTCACAGGTGGGTTCATTATGCGGAGCATGAAGGTGTCAGCCTCATTAAACACAAGTCAGATCTGCAGAGGGGGATGATCATACCACTGGGACCGTAGCTGTCCAACGTGCAACGTGTTTATTAAGAGCCAAAAAAAGCATGGTTGTTAGTTTCACACAAAACTAAATTAGTACAGCCGTGTTGTCGCTTTGAGGCTGTTCAGCAGATTCAGGGCAGACACAGTAGGCCATGGTGCCGATGTTAACAAGAATAAAAAGGTACACATAGGGGGACTTCAGGAAGACACACACCTTGTAAATACAACATACTTGAAACAACAAAGTCCAAGGACTTGGAGAGAGACTTTTTATACAGCTACATTGCAGCAAAATATGAAAAACATTCCATGAAAAAATGCGTTTCAGTTATTTACAGAGTAAAACCTCAAAAACGCCCAGCAAATAAATACAGTAAAAAGAGGAATCAAAACAAACATTTACCAAGATTTTCTTAGAATTTTTATAACACAAATAATTCAAATAGTTTCCTACAAATGTTTTTCTTTTTTCTTTTAGTGAAAAAAACTAACAAAATCCAAAAGTAAAATATTAACTTTCAGACTCAAAACTAATTTTCAACATCATTTTAATGTCCAGGTAAAAAAAATGAAATAATGAAGATAATAAATGACAATCATCAGTCACGACTCAGTGAACGAGACACAGCATCATAAATTCCCTGTCCTTTCTTTGATGCTGCAACGCTGCAGCATCTTGCTGCATTGAATCCCCTCGGTCCCAATTACCACATATTCTGAATAGATGCTAAACATCCGACACTAACAGCATGTGGCAAACAGTGCTGATCTGAGAAACCTGGATTATTTTTTGCCTCGGGAGGAATTTTTATCAAAGTAGAGCTCCAAATATATTCCAACACTTCTTCCAAGGAGCATATCTATATATCTATTATGACTCCCTGACCATCACGTGCTAATATATGTATATTTATCTAAGAAATTATTTGTTATTTGAAATCAATCAAACTGCAACACATCTATATGGAAAATGGACTAAATTTAAATTGTGATATTTGCTTTTCTGCTTTGAGCCTGCCAGATTCTTACTTCCACTAGGCCAGCCTAATGCCAGTTAGTAAGTGAGCTGTATGTGTCCAGGGAAGACAAATACAATTTTGTTTTTTCTTTCCTAAAGAAATTTTTGTTATGGTCTCATCTGACCAGAACACTGTCTTCTGACTTTAGCTTTATACAGTAGAAGGGGAAACTAAAGTCAGAGGCCGCTCTCATCTTCTAATGAGGTGGACCGGGTATGAGTTTTGTGGAGTTTGGAGGAAGCTGAGACTCTTGCAAGAGAATGTTCAAATTTATTTAAGGTCCTCAGATGGAGAGATAGAGCTCTGACTGGGGCAAACTCAGTACATACATTTATACAGCAACTCCCAATACACACACTATCCCTTGGAACTATCCCACCCCTACATTTCTCACACTTGAACATTTAGTTATTCCCAAGAAAAAATACTTCAGTTAATCAAGGACATAAATTCTAGCCGTTCATGGCTTGAAGGAGGCTGTGTGAACTCATTCTCATCTCTCATGACCCTCCCTTCACCCTTGTCTAGAGTAGGGAGGCAACTGCTTTCTGTCACCCCCAATCTTAACTCCCTACATAACCTAACTCCAACATACATACTGGTCCAAGACCTCTAAACAACCACCCCTATTTAGGCAGAGAAAAGGCACACTCAAAATATTTTATCTCAAATATAGGCCAAGGAAAAATATGCCTCCACACACAGAATAATAACCACAAAGATATCATAAGTAGGAGTAAGTAGCAAGATCTTCCAGAAGAATAGTAAGGAGATTTTGAGCTTAACCAGCCATGCATACTCATGCAGAGACTGCTATGTTAAGGGGAAAGTGGGTGGAAGTGAAGTACCAAGAAGGAACTCAAGCTAAACAATAAAAAAAATGAATCAAACCTTCCAAAAAAAGTCAAAAAAAACAATCCACTGGACTTTGTTATTAAGTTTAAAAATGTTTTGCTTCCCATCCAAGAAGCTTTTTTCAATTCAAAATGTCAGAAATATGTTAAGTGGTTTTATACAGTAGCCCAACAAAGCCTTGTTTTTGTTTAGTAAACATGCAAATTGAAACGGATGAACGGATCCATCCCTTTGGAATGGGGGTAGATTGGGATCTTTGTTAGATTCTTTTCATCTTTCATATCATTTTGTTGGTGTAGGGTGGAGTTAACTCATGCAGGGCCACTGGAGGTTACTTTGAACACGGAGTGCTGTGAAAATGTTTTAGGGTTTTTTTTTGGACAATGGACCTATGAGCCTAAAGGCCTATTTTAAATACAATAACAATAAATAAGTAAATAGATTGAGATTCACTACTTTATTGTTATATAGACTTCAGTGCACATAACCAGGGTATGTAACACACAGCCATCATCAGTTCTCAGGTTAAAAAATGCACTATTAATTAAACTTCACAATAACATTATAACAACATAGATTTGGTCAGCTGGCACACGTGACTCTATCAGCTCCAAAATCCTTTTACACGAATCACAAGGAAAAAATTATATTATTATACTATTTAAACGTTATTGAACAGTTCTCCACATCCATTACACAAAGAACACAGCTCTTACTTTGAGCTACAGGCAGGGTTCTACGCCTGGTTACAGGTGACCAAATGTTAAGATACGCTCTGAGGTCGTGGGGACAAAGTCTCTTATAAGTGGATGAATATGAAATGCGTTTCTGTGCCATATTTCCTCCTCGTTTCTGTCATTAGACTATGTTAATTTACTAGTCTGCTGCTGCGAGTGGGATACTACACTGTAGCAGGGTTGTCAAAAGTATCGATACTCAAAAAAGCATCGATACTGAAACGTATCCGGATACAATACTCATTTTCAAAAGTATCGATACAGCCATCTAAAGTGAAGAATAGCGGAAAATGCACTTTCTGAACACTGTGTGATTGAATAATTCTGTGCATTTTTCAGTTTCAGACTTTTTTTGTAACAGGTGCAGCAGCTGAGAATTATTTTTGTTTAACTGCTTTGGCTAGTGTCATTGTTATGTCTGCAAAACAAAGCCAAGGAAGGAACACTTCATTTTAATTTTGTAAGTTTTTTATCAATATTGTGCACAGCATACAACCTCAAAATATTATTCTTATTGTATTTTATTGATTTCTTTTATTTTTTTAGTAATGAAAATATTTCTGTTGAATTTTAGAGTGTTTGTTTTTATCCTTTTGGTATCAAAAAGGGAATAGAGTATCGAATATTTTACTTAGTATCGTTATCGAGTTGAAAAGTTTAGTATCGTGACAACCCTACACTGTACCTTGCTTGACGTTGCCATGACAACATAATTTCCATGGACTTGTGTTGATTGGACCTCAACATAAATGAATTTAAATCCAAATAAATGTATATAAATAGTAAAATAAAAAATGTCAAAATAATTTCTCAGGGGGTGCTGCAGTTCCCACTGCCATGAACTCGTGCATGAAATACTTGCAAGATACATGGTATCACCCAAAGATTCCACGTCCTCCTTGCTTTGTGCAGGTCTGCTCATGTCTGGTAGTGACTGCGCTGTTATATTAATAAATAGGAACATTTCCACATTCTCTGTGGCTAGTCTGAAAAATCACTGTAATTGGACTCATCGTTCACCTTCAACTACTCTAATTTTCTGTCTGTTCCAGTGTGCCATGCAAAAGCTTGACCTTTATTCATGCTCTCCTCATTCTGCAGAAATTCGGAGTGGAGCTTAATGCAGTTACCGTGGATGGAGATGCTTTTTACTGACTAGTGATCTGGAACGGAAAGGACAGGTACAGGAGCGAAACTACAGGCTCATACTCATTCGTACCACAGAGTGTACCATGAGACCTAGGCATGCCCAAAATTTGTCTTTGATGGCCGCTGTCCTGCAGGTTTTAGAGGCTTCCCTGCTTTAGCACAGCTGATCTTCATTTATAGCTGATTAACAGGCTGTTGCTGAACTGAGATCATCAGAATCAGCTGTGCTAAATCTGGGAAACATCTATAACATGCAGGACAGCGGCCTTGAGGACAGACTTTGGGCATGCCTGCATGAGAGTCTCGTGGGGTTTAACAAGTTAGAGAAGCAGAGATCGAGATTTTGAAAAAGAGATGGAATTAGTTCTTCAGCTAAATGCACCAGTGGCAGTGCAGGAGCACTTTGGATTTCCTCAAATGAAATGGTGAACCTCTTCGCATGTAAAGCAGTAGCAACTAAAAGTGTCCAAACAACAAATTGCACCTTAAAACACAATCACCTCATGCAGTTTTCTAAACTGGGAAGTAAAACTACAACAATGGGCCGTTTTAGTCTTCTTAAACATCCACTACCATTGGAGCGTTTAATTGTCAAACCAAATACAAAAGGGTCAGTTTAAAATATGCTACGATGCTACGTTCCAGGCTGAGACTGGGAATGATTTATTCGATCCTGGCATTTTTCTATCTACACCGGCCCACTTATGGACCAGAAATAGGATTTTACAGTTTGAAGAAAGAAAATTATACCATAAGCCAACCATCATAAGGATGTGCATGACAAGGAAGGGCTATATATGCTGCATGCATCATTTAGGTAGTTAACCTTGTATTACTTCTTGAGCCCCTCCAAGTTATTTGCTGTCACAGGTAGGAGCTTCGGCCGGAGAATAAGTGTTGGAGCCAGTATGATTTAAGGAGGGCCGGGCCCTTGCATGCTGAAATAAGAACCCGCCTACTGGGCAAATGCCCTGTATCACATATTACCAGTCCGAGCCTGCTAAGTTCAAAGCAGCGGAGGCATCAGACAGCTAGAAACAGCTAGTTTACATGCAAAGTCACACGCATGGTCCTGCAAGGTCCTGCAGCGCATGTTGAGCAGCAGGAGCAGGGCCTCATAAGCTTATGACGCGCTTTAGAGGCAGAAGATGCTGGAGTTGGAAAAATTGAACTTTTGCTGCTGGATGTGCCACATGAACCAATCAGAGAAGCTGATCTGGGAGCTGGCAGGGAGTCAGACACAGCACTGCTGATGCAGAGCGCTATGATCACTCCTCTGAAACAGTTTATTAACGCCTAAATTAACTTAAAATGTATAAACCTGCCGGCAAAACATGTTTGATTATATTACGCTGGTGTCATGGTTGGGCTGAGGTTTTGAGGACCCAAATGCAGAGGTAAGGAGGCAGAGGTGAGTTCTTGAAGATTTATTGAAATTACTCACAGGCAACTGAGAAAGGCATAAAAAAATACAACATGAAAAATACAGAAAAAAAACAGAACCTTGGAGACATCAGGGAAAAAATACACGAGGAGCCAGGAAAATACGAGGAACCAGCACAGAGGAACTGCACAGGGAGAGTATATATGGTAGACTGAAGAAAGACAGGACTAATGAGCTGATTGGGAGCAGGTGTGAACAGAGGACTTTAGAAGGAGCTAGGGAAAAGGAGAGCAAGACAAGAGGGCAACAGAGGGCAACAAAGAAAAACATAAGAACTTAAATATATCCAGAAAACAACACAGAATAGGAATTAAACCAATAAAAACTGAAAACTCAAAAGAAAACTTAAACAGAACCAAGACAGTGACATCTGGTACCTGCAGTTTGGATCACGTTCGTGATTAACGCTTTCCAACCGCCACGAATATTAACAGAGAGGCTGCTGTTGGGGGTTCCCAGTGTCAGCGGGGGTCTGAGCGTCTCCGACAGAAAAGTTATATTTAAAGGCAGGATGGTAATCTGGATGAACTGACTGCACAGATGAAGTTTTCAGGTGGACTTTCTCACTTAAAAACATATTAAAACTACTTTTTACCCATAGATCACAGCAAATATAGCTGCCATTGTTACAGGCAAAGAAAGGATAGGGTAGCTCTGTCCAACGCGCATCAGACCCACTTTACCACCATGCAGCTAGAGCAGCACAGATGCTTCAGCCAGACGTCAGAACTGAACTTGTACAAGCATAAAACATGAAGCAGCACGCACGTTTTTGCTGCAGTCTGAACGTAGCATTAGACACTGTAAAGGCTTCATCTCTGAAGAAAAGCTGCACTTTAGCTTGGTTAGAAATGTCACAAACTTGTGACAACCAGTGTGGCTTTCTAGGGTTTCATTACCAGTACATAGATTTAAAATACTCTCAGAACAACAGTTTATCCTCCATGAAAAGCCACCATGAGACGACCTCAACCAGAACTCCTTGCTTGCTAATACTGGGTAATATCTACACCTACATATCTACAGCCTTTTTTATCCACAGGACAGACATTTGTAATGAAAATGAGGTTGTGTCTGAGGACCCTCTGCAGTCCTGCTCTCTGATTCTGTATCATTTTCTGAGCTGTTAGAGAAATTCTTGCTGATCTGATGCGTGTTGCTTGAGTTTGCCTTTGAGGAGCAGCAATGATCTCATAAACTATGCTGCAAAGGTCCACGAGTTCCACTTCTGGACCATAAAATCCCCAAGATCATTTTCTTAGTTGTTAATTTTAACTGCGCACATTCTGACGTAAGATTACCCTTCCAGATAAATGAACACTGTGGCACATTAATAATGATGGGAACAGCAGGTCTGTTTGGTGATGTGTGCTGCTATGATATAATGCATGGGGATAAAGTGCGGGCTGTAGGAAAGGCTTGTTTCTGCTCTGTATGCAGGTGAGAGAAATCTGAAAGGAAAGCGTCATCAGAACAGCAGCAGAGATAGAGAACTCCACATATCCTGCAGTGCTTTAATTGCAGCTTCAGATGTTATATGATCTTGCACAAAACTCGGCGTCCCCGGAGAGCAGACAATCTGCAGCGGCTTGTGTAAACACTCTCCTGCGTGCGAGCAAACAGAACTTGAAACAGAGGTTACCGCATTTCCTCTTTTTTTGGTAATATTACAGAGCCTGCCATCCTCCTCCATTCCCCCCCGGAGGTCATCAGAGCAACAGCTCAGACACAGTGAGATGGCAGGCAAGGCAGCGGATCAGCGCAGATAAAAACATCTAGGTTAGATCCCAGAGGATGCCCTGTGTTCTGACTGGAAACACTTTTCTACCTCATTCTATCCTGTGACAAAACCTCTTGATGTATTATACAACCTTCTGAGGAGGGAGCTTCATCCTGAGGGGACGCAGAGACATTTTCTTCCTGCGTCTGCCATCAGGTCTGATGTGTTTAACACCGCTGTGCCATTTTGTAGTTCTTGGGTAAGGATGGAGTCACAACAGGAGAGATAGTTTTTAGATAGGAAATCAGACAGGTATAAAATACTTTAGAAGAATATTCTATTTTTCCAGATTTCTGACATTGACATTGAGTTTGAAGTTTTGCATCCTTTTCATATTCAGTTTTAAAGATCCAATTTTTTTTTCACTTCAAGCCCAATCTTGATGCACACATTGACCAATAAATATGGTCTTGCTGGGACCTATGCAGAGTAATATAATTGAATTCATAAAATTAAGATATAAAATAATATTTTAATCTGAAAATATAAAATAAAATAAAATTATTTGATATTAAAATTATTTGATTTAATTTAAAATAATAAAAATAAAAAACGAAATCTGAGAATAAAAGAAAAGTTACTCTTGAAACCTTTTTCTAATTCATACATTTTTCAAAGTATTATTTTCTGAATTGCCTTTTTTTAATTCAGTTTTCAAAGTGTGTTTTTATGTCCATTTATAAAACATCTTTGCTTGGAAAAATATTGGATCAAAACTCATTCCATACATCTCTTGTAAGTTACTTTTTTTCTTAAAGCGCCTGAATTTATAAATTCTGCTTTTTCAAAAAGCAGAATTTAGAAATTGCAGAGGCAGAGGATTTTTAGCCATTAGCCACGGTTCATTTCACTTCCTCTCCTGGTCTTTCACCAATGGGAAAAAGGTTGTAGTTGGACTGATATTAGTACCCTTCCATTAATGATGTTAATCAAGGAAGTGGACCAAATTCGAACTTTATGCAGACCACACCTTTGTAGGCTTTTCTGGCTTGGATGAAGAGCCCACCTGAGCCCCACCTAAAAAACAAAACAAAGTAAACCCAGCTACTTTCACATTCCACATTTTCTGTCAGGGTTTAACTGAAGACTACGATGGAGTTTTAGGGCCAGGCTAGGGATATATATATATTTTTTTAATTTTGAGAATAAAGTCGTAAAATTATGAAAATAAAGTCGTAAAATTATCAGAATAAAGTCATAATATTACGAGAATAAAGTTGTAAAATTACAAGAATAAAGTCGTAACATCACGAGAATAAAGTTGTAATATTACAAGAATGAAGTCATCCCACAACAACCCCATTTCAGAAAGAAAGCTTCGAGCTCCGCCCATCAGATGACGGCCGACCAGCTCCACCAATCAGCAACCTGAGTCCACTTTGACATCCTGCCCAGTTTGCTGCTGGTGCTAAAAGATTTCCTTATTTGTCAAACCGATGCCAAAGTTTAACTTCACATGATGCTCAATGTTCCTCATTTTAGGGAAGACAGGACTTCTTGTAAGAGTTATCAAAAAATACAACTTGCTTCTCGTAATTTTAGGACTTTATTCTCGTAATGTTATGACTTTATTCTCGAAATAGAAGAAAAAAAATCTCTGCCCTGGCCCTAATACTCCGTCGTAGAAGACCAACATGTTTTAATATTAAAAATACGGATTTTTAGGTGACGACTCCTTCAACAATAAATGAAGCCTGCAGATATATTTGAAGGCAACTATAAGATACAGGAACTGGACCCAGAATTCAAACAAGCTCAGGTCAGTGACATTTAAAACAAGCTTTAAAGAGCAGGGAGTCAGGGCATACTGCTCGCTCCTAACAGGAAATCCCCTGCGGCAGAGACAACAGGTTAATGATCAGCTGATGGTAACAGGCTTGAGTGAGAACCTGGATCACTAACCTAATTGCAGGACTTCCCGGTAATGGGATCCGACTAGGACCGGGCTTTGGGGAGGAAACCGTTGGGCTGCCAACAGGCAGGCAAATACTCCGTTTAGGGTTTTCCAGAGGTGTTATCCAGAGGGGTCCAGGTCCGTACACAGAGAGGCATATTTCCAATGGCAGTACAGTTAGGGTGATCCAAGAGGGAAGGTCCAGGTCCGGTCCAGGTCTGATAATAGGCAGGCTCAGAGATTTCACACAGGTTAGGGAGAATCTGGTACTCACAGGCAGGCAGGGTCAGGTAAACGGGAAGGCAACACTAGGTCAGGCTGGTAGGCAGGTCCAAGACAGAATCAGGTCAGGCAATAGACAGGCAGTCAGAATAAGAAACGCTGCATTGCTCGTGCAGGCTCGTGGCTTGAGACAATCTGGCACTGACAGCTGATCTGCACGGGGATAAATGGAGGTGAAAACAGGTGGAACCAGTAAGAGCTAATTGCAGTGAGGGAGGAGTAATTGAGGATCAGACCAGCACCAGTGCAGAGACTGTCACAGCAACACCTCCAACAAATTTGCTTCCTTGTTTGACTTCAGAGAACTTTTATAATCTCATAGTGAATAAAAGCAATTTCCAGATTCCAGAAGGTGCCATATTTATGTATTTAAACAAAAACATTCAAGCAGCCATCATACTGTTAAGGCGTAAGACAGACTCTTTGTTCAAGCAGTGAAAACGTTGTTTTGGTTTTGAAATGTTTGTATTTAACTTAGAACAAAGCTAAGGTTGCTGTGAGGTTGCTTTTTAATCCCATGCTTTAAACGATTTACTTAATGATATTTTATTTAGGATAAAAAATCTAGTGCCTCAAGTTTGTAGATAAAACATGAACTGCTTATATTTCCCCCGACCATACTCTCATAAATTTTTAACTGCTTCATATTAAATTTAAATGGATTTATCTATAATAATTTAATTTTTTTAAAGTCGTAAGGAAACGGCTGTTCCAAATGTTGCATTAGTGAATTCTCTCGAGTGGTGCACGACTTTACACGAGTGAATAAAGTGAATCTGATTGGTTGTTTATCAAGGGGGCGGGATTGTTGTGGCGGAAGGTTCTCAAGTAAATTTGGTTGTGACCCGTTTGTAGGAAGCATCTTGCTAACCAGTTAGCAACTTAGTACTAGCAGGTTCCCAATGGGAAATTCCATTGGGACCAAGTAGCACTAAATTGGTGACTTAGAAACGACACTGTCAAGGAACGCTATGGACAGAGGAAACATGCAAGAGGAGGAGAGTTTAGTGTCGGAGGTCGTGGATGAGTCTCCTCCAACATGCATTTTTTATTTAGAGGAGGAAAGCGGGATGAAGATGTTGTGGAAGAGGACGCCAGGGCGGCAGAAGCTTGGTTTGGTGTAGAAGGCTTACAGCCGTACATGTTTGAGCCCTTTGAGCCAGTTCTGTTAGCTCTACGCCTGCCGAAGACACAGACGTCCATCCCTGTGAACACTGGGATGGAACTCAATGGGAAAGGAAATGATTCTGATTTCAACCGTTGGGTAAATTAGCTGCGACATATGAATCAAGATGCTATGACCAAAAAAATTTGATTGACAGATGACCGTTGATATATGATTGGCCGAATTTAGGTGTTCAGTCTGACGTATAACTAACTGGCCTGCAGAAGATGAGAAAAAAACCCCCAGAGATTTAAAGACAGGATTTTTTTTTTAAATAGACATTTTCTAAATTTTGGGAGAATATGGTCCAATAAAGAGTATATTTATATACATGTTTAAGCCAGAATCATTTGACATTTAAAAATGATTTCCCTAGGACTTAAAGTTAAGTTACAGCTTAGAAATACATCTATTATTAAACATCAAATATTGTCACTCTGGTTCTAATTATTACAATGACACTTCAGTTATGACTCAGTTTCACTGTAAAATTCAATTCAGTTCAATTCAGTTTATTTATATAGCGCCAAATTCACAACACATGTCATCTCAAGGCACTTTACAGTTCAACCAGATCATACAGTCAAATTGATACAAAGTTTTCTATCTAAGGAAAACCAGTTGATTGCATTGACTCATTGACTCAAATACAATCCCTCACACTAAGCATGCTTGCTGCGACAGTGGAGAGGAAAAACTCCCTTTTAACAGGAAGAAACCTCCAGCAGAACCAGGCTCAGTGTGAGCGGCCATCTGCCGAGGCCGACTGGGGTTCAAGGAGACAGAAGCAGAGATACAAAAAGCAGCTGTAAAAGGCAGCCCCGTCCAGGAAACACACAGCCAGGCAGACGAGCTCCAAGGCAGCTCCCATGCCAGAGGATGAAGAGAGCACATCCACCCAGCCACGGCCAGAGAAACAGGACCACACTGGAAAACAGGCCAATCTCCAACATCTACAAACAAGGGTGTTGATGGAAGCAGCACAGCTGATGTTTCTTTCCTGGATGACGTCACAGCCAAACAGGAACAGACGAGGCAAAGCTACTCTGAGGAAAAGCAGAGAGAGCAGAACGTTAGAGATTGAACTAACAGATTCTGCAGAATAGGAGAACAGAGAGAGAATGAAGCAGAAAGATGAAATGGGGGTCCCTATGTCCTCCAAAAGTCTAAGCCTATAGCAGCATAACTTTAAAGACAGCTCAGGATAACCTGAGCCACCCTAACTATAAGCTTTATCAAAAAGGAAAGTTTTAAGCCTAGTCTTAAAAGTAGACAGAGTGTCTGCCTCACGGACTAAAACTGGTAGTTGGTTCCACAGGAGAGGAGCCTGATAACTAAAAGATCTGCCTCCCATTCTACTTTTAGAAATTCTAGGAACCACTAGTAAACCTGCAGATTGAGAGCGAAGTGCTCTGTTAGGAACATAAGGAACAATCAGATCTCTGATATAAGATGGAGCTTGGCCATTTAAGGCTTTATATGTGAGAAGGAGGATTTTAAATTCAATTCTTGATTTAACAGGAAGCCAATGAAGAGAAGCCAGGATAGGAGAGATATGATCTCTCTTTTTAATTTTCATCAGAACTCTGGCTGCAGCATTTTGGATCAGCTGAAGGCTTTTAACTACAGTTTGTGGACTTCCTGATAGTAAAGAATTACAATAGTCCAGCCTTGAAGTAACAAATGCATGGACTAGTTTCTCAGCATCACCCCTGGACAGGAGATTTCTAATTTTTGCAATGTTCCTCAGATGAAAGAAGGAAATT
Source organism: Cyprinodon diabolis (assembly GCA_030533445.1). Lineage (NCBI taxonomy): Eukaryota > Metazoa > Chordata > Actinopteri > Cyprinodontiformes > Cyprinodontidae > Cyprinodon > Cyprinodon diabolis. Next base: position 36,948,073 of record CM060076.1, read on the forward strand.
CTAGAAACCTCTTTGATCTGGGATTTAAATGACAGGTCCTGATCAAAAATAACACCAAGATTTTTTACTTTATTATCTGAAATCAGTTTAATCCCATCCAAATGAAGTGACTGGCTAATCAGCTTTTTCAGAGACTCTGGTCCAAAGACTATAACTTCTGTTTTGTCTGCATTCAGAAGCAGAAAGTTAAGAGTCATCCAGGTTTTTATGTCTTCAAGACATGCCTGTAATCTATGTAATGGGTTAGCTTCATCTGGATTTATAGACAGATATAGCTGGGTATCATCAGCATAACAGTGGAAATTAATCCCATGCTGTCTAATAACTCTACCAATTGGGAGCATGTATAAAGTAAAGAGAATTGGTCCTAGCACTGATCCCTGTGGTACTCCACAGGTAACCTTTGAGCGTGTTGAAGATCTATCATTAACATAAACAAACTGAATTCGATCAGATAGATAAGATTTAAACCAGTCTAGTGCTGTTCCTTTAATTCCAACAAAATATTCAAGTCTTTCTAAAAGAATATTATGGTCAACTGTATCAAATGCAGCACTAAGATCCAACAGGACGAGCACAGATACGAGTCCATTATCTGAGGCCATGAGAATATCATTAGTGACTTTCACCAGAGCTGTTTCAGTGCTATGATGAGCTCTAAAGCCAGACTGAAACTCTTCAAAAAGTTCATTATGGTGTAAGTGGTCGCAAACTTGTTTGGCAACTACTTTCTCAAGAATTTTGGATAAGAAAGGAAGATTGGATATAGGTCTATAATTAACCAAGTCATCTGGGTCAAGAGACGGTTTCTTAAGCAGAGGTTTAATTACAGCAACCTTAAAAGCTTTAGGTACATATCCCTGTAACAGAGATAGATTAATCACATCTAAAATGGAGGAGGAGATCAAAGGGAATACCTCCTTAAATAACCTGGTTGGAACTGGATCTAACATACAAGTTGAAGGCTTAGATGAAGACAATAATTTTGCTAATTCAGAAAGTTCAACTGGATCAAAGCAGTCTAAACCCGGTTCAGATTCCATGACTACCTCAGGTACAATCGCGGATAGAGGAGTGCTTATGATCTTATTTTTAATAAGATCAATCTTATTTATAAAGAATCCCATAAAATCATTACTGCTAAGAGCAGGTGGAATGGACGGTTCAACAGAGCTATGGCTCTGGGTGAGTTTGGCAACTGTATTAAAAAGAAATCTAGGATTATTCTTATTCTCCTCTATTAATGAGGAGAAGTATGCTGCTCTTGCTTTACAAAGGGTGCTCTTATACAGCAGTAAACCATTTTTCCAGACTAGGAAGGACTCCCGCAGGCCTGTGGAGCGATATTTTCTCTCCAGTTTCCTAGCATTTTGCTTCAAAGTACGCAAACATCATAAACATGGTAAAGCCATTATTAGGCAGCCCTGTGACATGTATAGATCACCTGTCCTCATGAGAACACCCCAACCAGATGACATCCAGACATTAGCAATTCTTCTGGACTTATTTGATTTGCTCCTATCATGAATAATTCAGCTTGGCATCAAATGAAAGTCAGTGAGGTCCAATCTGAGAAAGCCCTCATGAGCAGCAGAAACGGCTCCATGCGGTGCTTTTATTATCCCCCCTGGCAGCTGATTTGAAGGGATTCATCGACCTTTGACATGACGATGATGAAAGTCGAATAAAATCTTGAATCCGCCTGCAATCCCTTTTACACTTTGACAGTTAAAGATTGAGTCCAGGTGGGGGCGGGGGTAACTTTACCCAACAATTTAACATCTAGCTTTATCATGCTGCATTATTAATGAGGAGAAAAGATTTCCTGCTGTCCCTGGAGTCCTCAGAATTACATCTTCATCACACTTTTCCAACCGAGTTCATAAAAAGCTAAAAACTGTAGGTATGTGGAAAGGCTGAATCCGCTCGTTTATTACCCTAAATGATTATGCTGCCACTTTTATAGCAAGTATTTTATCTCCGCATCGCTGTACAGAAAACATTCATCTCCTCAGGGGAAAAGGAGCCGATAAAGCATTAAAACTTTCAAACTGCTCCGAATACTTCTTCTTCTTCTGTGTTATGTGTGCAAAGGCCATTTATAATTGAGTTCAGGCAACAATACGTGTCTCAGACTGAATCTACTGTAAACTTTGATTACAGAAGTCTGACTGAGCAGAAAGAAGGCTGTAAGGGACTTTGGCTGCAGGTCATAACATTTAATAGTGTGACTGCAAAAGCAGTCGGTCAAGTACAAGTACAAAAAACAAAAAGGAGACTAAGGGCTCAATCAGATAAGTGTGGGTAACAACTCGGTAAATACAGAGGGAGGAAGAATCAGAGGGAAAAACCTTTCGTGCAAAACTGTTGCCAAGGAAATTGGTCAAAAGGTGCTAGACGAAGACTAACATTAGAGAAATAGAAAAGAGAAAAACAACCTTTTGCACAGGAAGTGCACCATGGCAGATATTGCAAATATAGAACAACTATATGAAATTAAACTAAGTAGTATCTGCATTTCGTGGTCAATTTTGTCCTATTTTTAAGTGTCAACGGGGAAATCAGTGTTCTGTCAGATGAGCATACCTCGTCAGACCAGCATACCTATAGTCAATACGCATATGCACAATGTCAGATTTTAGTTAATCCCTTTACTTTTGTACAAAAAAACTATTCAGGTCAGTTCGCCATACGCCTCAAAAAACATCAAAAAAGTAAGTATGTTTTTTGTACATGACTAAAGCGACACACACCCATTGAGGTTGTTTTAAAGTGTATTTTTTGTACAAAACTAAAGGGATAAATGGGTTTTGCCTATGGGTATGCGCATCTGACAGAACACCGACCCTAATCAGGTCACTGGCTGTTTTTTTGAGGTGATGTTTTGGTCCTGACGGGCCGCACCTTCTGCCAGAGGAAGGATCTGGAAAAGCTGCAATCTTTCATGCTGGCCTCAGAGTCCTGGAGGCGTACAGTTCCTGAACAGAAAGAATACCCTTTCTGCAATCCCTACTGCAGCCTGAACCTGTTAGAGGCAGGAGTGAATGGGCTGAAAGATGGTGGAGTAGACGTGAACTATCATTGTCTTTGGCAGGCAGGTGGCCCTTCTGGCATTAGTGGAAAAAACTTAAGTGACTATTCTTTAGCAATCAAAAACACACTCGCCGTTTCCAAATGTTATCCATCTCTGTTATTCTCTAGCAATGATTTAATATTTTGTAGGGTCCAATGTTGATATCAGTTTATAAACCCTCAGTCAACAGACAACAGGTAGGATCACCACCACCATCAAGGATTTGTCGATTAGGACGATTCTGAGTAAATCTCTGCATTCACAAAGAAAGTCAGTAGAGTCCATACAGCCAGAACAAGTGGTGACTCTCTACCCGTAGGGCATAAGTGCTACCAAGCCACATTGCAGCCCAATTTAAAACAGACTTACACTGAGAAATCTGCTGATTTTAAGCTTGTCAGATCCATGAAAAGCTATTTAGAACTTTCTGAACACCCTTCATCTACTCTCACAGTACAGTTAGGGTCAAGTTGATGATGCTTACAGGTACAACTGCTTATCAAACTAATTAAGCTAAATTCTAACGGTGTAAAACTTTATTGATCTCACATTGGAGAAATTTATCTCCTGATTTATCCCATTCCCTTGGGGATCAATGGGCTGCCATCGTGGGGTGCCAGTGCAGCAGTGTGGGTTTAAGGGTCTGTTCCTCAGAGACACACTTTTGCTTAGTTTAATATAGTTTTTTATTCTATGAAATTTTTCCTCACTATTTATCCATTATTTTAGAATGTAATAAAATAAGAAAATGTGTTGGAAATGTTGACAGATAGTGTACGTTCAAGGTTGTTTTAGGAATCTATAGGGGATTTTAAAAAGATACCTTGACAGTAAGCTGTCTCCATAGAATCATTCCTCTCCAGGCTATACTTCCAAAATAATCTATACTTCTTTATAATCCAATCAAAAACAATAAATTATTCAAAGATGCTCAGTTACGTCGATGATATTCTGATATTTATAGGCCGTTTTCAGATGGTCTGCCTCAGACTCCCTTGAGTTATCTCATGATTCATTGATTTCAAGCAAGCCGGCTGCTCCGTGATTAGAGGAAATAGTACTTGGCACCGAACAGAGGTGAATATTGGAAGTTCAGTTTAATATTCTGTCACGGTCTTGGTTCTGTTGAAGTTTTCTTTTGAGTTTTCTATTTTACTTTGATCCATGTTTTTCTTTGTTTTTTAATTTTATTGGTTTTATTCCTTTTTTGTGGTGTTTTCTGGATGCATCTGAGTTCTTAGGTATTTCTTTCTTACCTTCTGCTGCCCTCTTGTGTTGGTCTCCTTTTCCCTAGCTCCTTCTAGAATCCTCTGTTCACACCTGCTCCCAACCAGCTCATTAGTCTTGTCTTTGTTCAGTCTACCATATATACTCTCCCTGTGCAGTTCCTCAGTGCTGGTTCTTCATCGTTCTCCTGGCTCCCCATGTGAGTTTTCCCATGAAGTTGTCTGGTTTTCTGGTTCCATATATTGTGTACTTTGGTTTTTGCCTCAGTTGATTATTTCAATCTTCAAGAACCCTCCTCTGCTTCCTCAACTCTGCATTTGGTTCCTAAAAAACCTCAGGCAAACCCTGACATATAATACAAGTATGTGAATAGTTCTGTCTCAAACTAATGAAATTTGCTTAGGTATTTTTTGTTGTTGAATATAAGAGATTTTGCAGATATATTTTTTTATACACACATTGTTTAGATTTATTTATATCTTGCTACCCCTTTTATATCATAACATGTGCTGTTATTTGTTAATACCCCAGGTTGTCTTTTACATTTATTTCACTCTGTACTATCACGAGTGAAGTTTTTGTTCACTTTATCATTAAAAAGAAAGAAAATAAATAAAAAATGTTTGGATCCACAGCCAAAACTCTTCCGGTCTCCTTTTTTCTATTGAGTTTTTACAGCACTAGTGGCTCACTTTTCTGACTGTAGGCTGACAGGAACGGGATATGAGAGAGGGGAAGAGACATGCGGCAAAGGACCTCTGGTCGGATTTGAACCCAGGTTGGCTGCGTTGAGGACTAAGGCCTCCATACATGGGTCGTGCGCACTAATCACTGAACTACCTGCATGCCCCTGCATTATCCTTGGAGGATGCTGCCTTTAAAATCTTACACACCAAATATCTCCTGGGATGTGTAACTGCTGTAAAGCTCATTGATGGGACCAAACATTTAGAGAAATCATAACCTGACTGCTCATAAACTATGTCGTAGAAGAACAGCAAGTTGTTAACAAAGGCTCTTTCATGGGACAGCAATCTAGAGCAGCTTGTAAACGTGCTGCAGCAGGTAATTTATAACAATGTGTAACTGTGGCCTCGACTAAATCACTAGTTCTACTCATTAAAGACAATTGTGACTCCCTTAAATTGTCAGAGATACTTTCTTAACAATGTGATTATTATTAGTCTGTAACTCTCTGTAAATCAGGGGGGTGAGGAAGCGCAGCATGCGCAGCTAACGGCTATCATATGGCACCAGGAGAGAGTATTTCATGCTTACTGTTTCTCCCCCAGGCGGGGAGGATTTTGAATCTTTTAAACGTTCAGTGGTGATACTCGCAAGTGCTCCATTCACAGCCCTGCAGGGGATGCTAAGGACTGCCAACCACATTGGTTGCTATAGTAACTGACAGCACCTCCCCATAAAAGCTCTAATTGATAGTGGTCGATCACCGCAGAGAATTAAACATCACCGCCCCAGTCACTGGTTCTATGAGGTCTAAAGCACACGACTGGGTAATATGGAAGCTGCTCCTGTGGAACTAATTTTCTCAGAACCCCATTTGGTGTCATTTATTTATGTTTCTTTCCTAAATGATTTTCCTTCTGCTTGTAAAATATGACAATACTTGATGGTGATGCAGGAAAAATCCCCTTCGTAGCATGCAAAAAGTAACCAACGCTTATAGATACTGAGTCGTGTTATTCTTAATTATCTTGGATTCCTGCAAAAACATGATGATCCAAACTCCTGCTCAGAGAAATTATGCCATAACAACTGCAATAACTTGAAGTAAGTCAGCATGCAGCAAGAAATCCTATTGTAAAATATTTTTCTATTTGGTGTTGCTGCAATCTGTCCTTGGAAGTCATTAAAGTTTGAGTGCTAAGCCTTTTTTATGCCTGCATTTTTCTACCAACAGCCACAGTAGCAGCATGGCAAGCACTTTCCGAGGATCCGCTGAGCCATGATGCAACAGGAGTCAAAACTGGGAAGAAAAAAAAAGAAAAACAAGAACAAAAAAAAAAAATAAAACCCCACATAATTACTGTGTCTGTCTGCACATTTGCTGGAGCGGATAGATTTTAGCCTTTCTGTCAACACAGTTGGCAGGGTGGAAAACAGCCTTGCACAGGCAGAGTGAAAGCCAGGGTCTGAGGAATGACAAGATGTAGCAGAAATGAAGGATCATTAAATAAGAAGCATGAATGGAATGGTGATGAAATCCAATGAAGTGCAAACAAGTGACTTCAAACTTGCTGCATTTGGAGCAACACAGACAGAAAAGTCGTTCAGAATAAAGTCTGGTGCCTGATGCTGCTTCTGTCTCAGTGAGACACTGGTTTTGATTAAGGTTACACATCCGGATTAAATGTGGACTGCAGGTCTAGAGCAGGTCTGTCTACTGCTTTTACTTTGTCCAAAACTTTGGAGCACCAGATTTTTCTCAATGCAATCACAGAGTAAAGATAAACAGTTTTCCTTGTTGGTGAAGATGTCATCCAGGTCATAGTTATTCCAAAAAAGTTAAAAATCAATCCACTGGACTTTGTTTCCAAGTTTGAAGATGTTTCACTTCCCATCCAGGAAGCCTTTTCAATTCAAAATGTCTGAAATAGCGTTGAGTTTGAGGCTTTATAGAATGGACCAAAACAAAGCCTTGTTTTGGCTTAGAACAGATGAAATTTGAAACGGAAGAATGGGTCCAACCCTAAGGAATGGGGATCGTTTGGCTTCTTTGGTAGCCTGCAATACCTGACACTGCTCTATGTCTCTAAAAGGGGGGTCGTTAAAGAGAATTGTTGGCCTGGCTGAACAGGCGAGGTCTTCTGCTCCCCTGTTTTGGGATTGTTATTCGGGGTACAATGATAGTGGGAAGGGATCAACTCAATTTTTTTGAAACCTGAGTCCATCCCCTCTGGTTAAGGTTGTGTTTTTTTTCTTAACATAGATGGCTTCCTTCACACCCCTCTCAAACCATCTGTCTTCTTCGTAGGAAATGTGAACATTCTGGTCTTCAAAAGAATATCCTTTGTGGAGAGTGAGGAAAGCTCTGATCTTGATATCGGATAAACCAAACAACCCCTCCACAAACGCATGGCCTAATACATAATAGCGACCTCCTTGGGACAAGACTGTGGTACATCTACAACCCTCCATCCCCATTTCCAAAGGGGCGCACCCGTACTTCCGGTTCAATTTGCATGTTTTCTAAGCCAAAACAGGGTTTTGTTTTGGTTCCACTCTATAAAGCCTTGAACTCAATGCCATTTCTAACCCTAACCCTAACCCTTCTCAGGTCCATTGAATTGCATCAAATTTATGTCTTCAACACATAACTACTAAATGCTAACCTAAGGAGATGGTAACAATCATGCTGTAAATCCTTTTGAGGTGCATCAGCAGAAAAGGCTCAAAAACCACCCAGATCACAAGAACTATTTCTGGTAGCACAGCTGTGCTTCCAGATATTTTCACAGCAGGTGTACTCACCTGCAGGTAAAGAACCCTCTGATGAATGTGTTCCTTTTATATCCTTTTTCGTCCTACAGTTGGCCTCTTTATGGCAAAATGACAATGGCATGGAAAATGAGAAGGAAAGTTATGCTGCTTTAGCTTTACACAAGGCTTTGTTTTAATTGGCTACAGGTCTATTTTACTCTGCTATAAATATAAAGCAGCATTTAATTTATTACTATTCTGTTATTATAATGTCTATGTTGGTCAGAGAAATGCTACTTGGGGTGTGATGTAGGGCTTGGTATGCCACTATTGCTGAACCTTCATGTTGATTAACTCTATCCAGTCTAGCCTGGATGGAATCTCCTCTTCAGGTCTGTCATCCACTGCCTGCTGCTAGGATGGTCCCACTGAGCAATAATTGTCTCAAAAGATATTGAAGAGATGACAAACAACGTCTCCATTTGGTTGAAAGGAAAGACGCTGAAAACTGGTTTTGCAATGTCTTTTCAAAGTCTATTATTGGAATAAGGTGGGACAACATCAGACCGACCAAAAACACCTTAATTTGTAACAATGATTTTTGGACTAAATATAGACATTGACTGACCAACCAGAATTAACCTAAACCCTAAACATCTTAATAACGAGTTGTGTTCGGGGGGGTGGGTGGGGGTGTTGGACCCCAGGCAGACCCCAGGCAGCTAAACATATCCACCATCAGTTGCTGTATAAGTGTTTTGTCTAACCTTTGCAGACTAACTCCTTTTCTTTTCTTATGATAGATCACAATGGCGTCGACAAACATTAGTTAGTTAGTTCATAGGGCCTGTCCTCAGTCTTCCAACACCATATCCAGATAAAAGCAAACATTTCATAAAACATTTCACAGTATTTATGCTGCTGCCATCAACACCCTTGTGTATACATTTTCAAGATCAGCCTGTTTTTCAGTGTAGTCCTGTTTCTCTGACCGTGACTAACTGGATGTGCTCTCTTCATCCTCTAACATGGGAGCTGACTCAGAGCTCGTCTGTCTGGCTGTGTGTTTCCTGGACGGGGCCGCCTGTGGAGCTGGTTGACCTTTGCCTTTTTTATCTATGCTTCTTTTTCTATCTCTGCTTCTGTCTTCTTAAATCCCAGTCATCCTCAGCAGATGTCCGCTTACAGTGAGCCTGGTTCTGTTGGAGGTTTCTTCCTGTTAAAAGGGAGTTTTTCCTCTCCACTGTCGCTACAAGCATGTGTGAGGGATTGCCTTCAAGTCAATGAGTCGATGCAATTAACTGTTTTCTCTTAGTTAGAAAACTCAATCAACTTGACAGTATAACGTGGTAAAACTGTAAAATGCCTTGAAATGACATGTGTTGTAAATTGGCGCTATAGAAATAAACTGAATTAAATTATTTATAGAGGGATCTAAAATATTAGTGTCTGACTGAGCTTCCATGAGTCATATGTCAAAACAATAAACAACTGATTCTTGATAATATACATTTATCTTTTCTTTAGAAATAGCAATGGTCTATACACCATCTCTGTTCCCTTTTGCATCCTTTGATTTGAATTATATTTGGAGTTTTTTTTAGCAGAGTTACATACTAGTTTGGTAAATTTTTTAGTTTTTTTATGGTACCTCACAATAGGTTGTTTCTGGATCTGGTGAATGGATTCATGGAATCTGTCTACAAACCTTAACAATAACTGACATCATATTAGAAGGCAGTGATTTCAAATCAAGTCCTCTCCAAGTTCAGTGATCAGATTTTCACTGAGTAAAAATAAGGAAGCCTGTTTTCCAGGTTTTTCCAGTCTATTTGCTTCAGTATTAATTCAGGAACTTAACATCCCTAAATGTGTGCAGAGACTAAACATTGAGCACCTTTCAGGTCACAGTTGTCCTCTTTTTAGCAGCAAACACAGCGGGTGGCATGAAGTAATTGTAGGAATGGGGAAAACTGGTCTACCTTAAAATGATGTTAAAGAGAGAACACATCAGGTCCAAACCTGACAATGCATTTGTTAAGAACTTGGAGTAAACATGTCAGGAAGCAGTTTTTAAATCACTACATGATGCTGTAGATTGTTTTAAACAGAGGAATACTGTTATCATCAGGTTTAATCAATGAACAAAGGAAATAAAAATGAATGACTTTTGATTTTCATTTTTTAAATGAAAACATTCTTTCTTAAAGGATTTAAAGGAAACGTATTTGTATTACACTGTTAATGGCATACTGCAAAGAAGCTGGAAAAACTGTTTGTTTTTGATTCTGTGCCAATTTTTTTCCTTAACTCACCAGTTCTACATTAAATATAAGTGAATACAATAGCATAGAGTAGAATCCCAATCTCTACCATGTGTTGTTTATTTCACTAAATGAAAGAAAAACAAAACAACAACTACATGAAATTCAACAAACTGGAGACTTGCCCAGGGTGTAGTCTGACTTTCAGATGGATGGATGAAAGGATGGATGGATGGTAAATGGCATGTACTTATATAGCACCTTTATTCAAGTCAGGAGACTTGACCAAAGCACTTTACACTACATTCATTCACCCATTCATCACACATCGATGGTGGCCAGCTACATTGTAGCCACAGCTGCCCTGGGGCTCACTTACAAAAGCGGGCTGGCACCACCATCAATAGACAATGCAGAAGAAGTGTCTTGCCCAAGGACACAGCGACACTGAAAGTCGGAGTTGGGGCTTGAACCGTCAATCCTTCGATTTCAGGGCAAACTCCTACATCCAACGCCACTGTCGCCCCAGGATGATGGATGGATGGATGGATGGATGGATGGATGGATGGATGGATGGATGGATGGATGGATGGATGGATGGATGGATGGATGAGAGGGTGGATGGATGAGAGGGTGGATTGGATGGATGGATGGATGGATTGATCGATGGATGGATGGATGGATGGATGGATGGATGGATGATGGATGGATGGATGGATTATAAATGATGTATGGATGAATGGATGGATGGATGGTGGATGGATAGATGGATGGATGGATGGATAGATGGATGGATGATAAATGATGGATGGATGGATGGATGGATGATAAATAATGGATGGATGGATGGATTGATAGGTGGATGGATGGATGGATGGATGGATGGATGGATGATGGATGGATGGATGGATGGATGGATGGATGGATGGATGGATGATGGATGGATGGATGGATGGATGGATGGATGGATGGATTGTGGATGGATGGATGGATGATAAATGATGGATGGATGGATGGATGGTGGATGGATGGATGGATGATAAATGATGGATGGATGGATGGATGGATGGATGGATGGATGGATGGATGGATGGATGATGGATGGATGGATGGATGGATGGATGGATGGATTGTGGATGGATGGATGGATGATAAATGATGGATGGATGGATGGATGGATGGTGGATGGATGGATGGATGATAAATGATGGATGGATGAATGAATGAATGAATGAATGAATGAATGGATGGATGGATGGATGGATGGATGGATGGTGGATGGATGGATGGATGGTGGATGGATGGATGGATGGATGGATGGTGGATGGATGATGGATGGATGATTAATGATGGATGGATGGATGGTGGATGGATGGATGATAAATGATGGATGGATGAATGAATGGATGGATGGTGGATGGATGGATGGATGGATGGATGGATGAATGAATGGATGGATGGATGATAAATGATGGATGGATGAATGAATGGATGGATGGTGGATGGATGGATGGATGGATGGATGGATGGATGGATGATAAATGATGGATGGATGAATGAATGAATGAATGGATGGATGGATGGATGGATGATGGATGGATGGATGGATGGATGGTGGATGGATGATGGATGGATGATTAATGATGGATGGATGGATGGTGGATGGATGGATGATAAATGATGGATGGATGAATGGATGGATGGATGAATGAATGGATGGATGGTGGATGGATGGATGATAAATGATGGATGGATGAATGAATGGATGGATGGATGGATGGATGGATGGATGATAAATGATGGATGGATGAATGAATGGATGGATGGACTTTGAATGGTATAGAAGTTATTTGCTAAACTATGAGGAGACCCCTCTAGGAACAGAGAATGAATTCATCTGTTGCTGCCATTTAACTGTAATTTAAATACACATTTGGTTAAATGCAGCCATATTCCCATCAGTCACTGGGGTGAATATGTTTGCTTTACTCTGGCAGGCTCCAGTGGCTCTAAATTAACTCTGCAATCATGATGGACACAGAACTCTGTAATTGTGTTGAGACTTTATCCTGTAATCATATTCAAATGTCTGTGTTAACCTTTACAATCGAGGAACATTCACTCCCAAACACCATCAGATATAAATGATATGAATCCAACCTGTATAGAAATCTTTATGAGTGGCCCCTGTTGGTATTGAATCCTTTAGGTGATGAATAATCCTCATGGCTAGATGGGATATAATGGGTTTTATCCGCTCGCATCCTCCAGCTGGACTACAGCTTTGTTTGTTCACTTTCCAACTTATTGCTCTGTGAGCACGGCAGCGGTGGCCAGAGTTGGGGGGGAATGGAGGTAAGGCATATGAGAGGTGAGAGGGGGGGCAAGTCATAACTGCTCTTCTTATTTATGTGTTCAGAGCTTAATTACACAACCAGCACAGCAGGGCCATAAATATGGATCTACACAAAACCAAATAGCACATGAAAATCGAAGCACTGGTGAAAGAGATTATGATAACATGCTCCACATTTCCTCCAACCTTTGTGTGCATTCTCTACTGTCCCCCGTATAATGATCTGGGCTCCAAAAGAATATCTAAAATTCATAATCATGACATTTCCTTTCAGGAATAATTTAAATTAAATCCACCTCCATTTAGCATTTAATGTGTATCATTCCCCAGATATACCTGCTATTATTAGTGTTTTATTTGAAGAGCATTATAGACATTAACATATGAAAACAGGATAGCATGAAATCATAATTATCTTCAAAATGGTGAAAAGATTAATTCCTGCTTTCCATAAGGTGAAAATAAGACGGAAGAAAGTGTTCCCCTCATGAGCTCCATGTTCTAATAAATGAGGTTCTGTTGCATGCGCAGAAACAATAAAAAGTAATCCGCTTTAAATGCAGAAAGCAAAAAAAAAAAAAATTAAACATTATTAAATATTAACCTAATCATCATTAGTTCTGTAGAATTCTCCCCCTTTACTGTAGTATACCGGGTTGCATTATCATCAGATGACCCCCTTTCTTGTAAGTAAACGTTAATTGCATCATATATTCTAAGGGCTTGTTCTTAAGTGGGTTTATTCCACATCATATCACTGTAATGTTTTTATTTTATTTTGTTGGACTCTATTTCCTGCTCTGTCTAACTGCCTTGCAGACACGATCACATGGGAAGTATTGTCAGGAAGCCTTTGGCTGAAAGCTCGTCATCCATAAGTGAAGACAACGGCTGGAGGTGGGACAGTAGCGGAGGCTTCTCCAACGTTTGCAGTACATGGGATAAGTGGTAAGCGTCAGTCAAAGGCTTCCTTTCACTACTTCCGATGTGATCTTGTCTGAAGGCCCAATCAGGAGGAGGCTTACAGAAGAGGTTTGTCCCCGGCCAACCTGTCAAAACACATTTTCCTTCGCGAGAAAATCAGTCCGAGTGCAGAGATGCTTTCGAGAGCTTAGAAAATCGTGCCCGTCGTGAGATGGATCTCAAAGCAGTTTCTCACGCATGTGTGAATTTTTTGTGCGATGGTAGATAAACCATGCACAGAGGTAGTTTAACATACATGCGAGTATTTTATTTTGCTCCCCGGCATTTTGAAATAAATTTGACGCCATACTAATGGACTTTGTTTGTTTAAGAGTTCAAATTTATGATCTTGGCTTAGCAAAACTACAGGAAAAACTTGGGTCTGATCATAGACCTCTTTATACAGATATCCTTTTGTGTTAAGTTAGCTACCCCCCATTAGGGATGGAAGGGTTTATGAAAATCGGTTCGACTGTCTCTGTTCGGTTTGCGTGTGTTTCGTTCGGTTCATGCGCTGCTCCTTTTTCTCATAGGCGAAGCGTTTACACTCCAGAGCAGAAGGTGGCGGTACTGCGACCAAAGCCAACCACCAGTAATAAACAAGAAGAAGAAGAAGCGAAGCAGCGTAGCCGGGTGTAGCAGAAAAAAATCAGTTTTTGTGGAGAATTGTGTGGGTATGGCGAGTGGGAAAGAACAGGAGTTGGAAGACGCGCCAGCAGCACTTTATAGGTCTGCTGTATGGGACCGCTTTGCATTTAGAGTGACCTACGATGACGGCGGAAAGAAAGTTGTGGATAAAAGTGCGACAGTGTGCAAGCATGGTGCAACACGTTTTGTTTATGCCAACAGCAACACGACCAACATGTCATGCTAACAATCAACACATACCGGATCGAACCGAAAACCGTGACCATGAAACCGTGAACCGAACCGTGTTTTTTTTTAACCGTTCCACCCCTACCCCCCATGCACCTTTTCCTGCTCTTGGCACCTTCTTCTTTTTGACTATTGAGCCAATGTAGCAACTACATTTCTCCACTGTTATACTAGTCAGTTAATCAATCAATCAATTAAAGAAGTAAAATGCAGACTTAGCCTAAAACATTGAACAAGCACACCTTAGAGGTCTCTTCCTCTTTATTCTCTTCTGCAATATAAGTTCTTAACTTTCAACCTCTAATAAAGACCCTTGCCTTTTCTAAGTCATTGCCTCTCAACATGTGGTTGCTGCCTATGTAGACATGACTCTAAAGCCACTGCATCATCATAACACAACACTTCTGGCAGTTAGACTGTTTGTTAGTGCTGAACAAAGTCTATGAACTCTCAGCCAAAAACATACTATCGCAACTTAGACATTAGTTAGACAAAGAGAACAATGTCACTATGCCAATAAGCTGCTAAAAAACCCTCTTCGTGTTAACTTTGAGTAGAAATGACCACGCTCTGTCTTACATCACTACAGGTTTACTAAAAAGCAGGTATGATGAAAAAATTATAACATAATTACAACATAATTCCATATTTGTGTTTTACAGGTAAATAGAGAGCTGCTAGATAGGAGGTGCAGGAGAGGGTGAGTTCTGTACCAGGAAATACTTAGATGGACTCTACAGTCCAAAAAGTGTTCCCTCAACCAAAATTAAATAAATTTAACAATGGACACCCAGGATACCCAGTTAAAGGCGAGTTTTTCCTCTCCACTGTCGCCACAAGCATGCTTAGTGCGAGGGATTGCCTTCCAGTCAATGAGTCGATGCAATCAACTGGTTTTTCTTAGATAGAAAACTGAATCAATTTGACTGGATGATCTGGTGAACTGGAAAGAGCCTTGAGATGACGTGTTGTGATTTGGTGCTATAGAAATAAACTGAAATAAATTGAACCAAAGAATGAAAAGTTACTTAGTGTTGTTTTAGCAAAATTGCTGTTCCTCACAAATATTTAATGGAAATTATTTCTCCTCTTCACACAATTCATGTCATCAAAAGAAGACGACAGGATGTGTGAGATGTTTAAATGTAAATTTAACTGCATTTTGTGTTCAATGGAAACACAGCAACTTCAAAATTCTTAACATTAGCAAAATATCTGCAAAATTTGGTGCATATTTGTGAAGGAAACACATCTTCTCAGTCATAAAAAAATCCTGATTTTCACCACTAGACACAAATGAAGTATGAAAATGAATCAATCCCCCCACACAGCTAAAACCATGACAGCAGGAGTGGAGTTATCCCTACACGCCATGGAAAAAACTCTGGGATTGAGGCTGTTGATATAATTACAATCAAATCATTCAGAATTAGTAAAAAACTCTGTTTCACTTATTACTTCCAATTATGTTTACTTTTTCGACCGTTTGTTGTTTTTTACTGTTGCTGCCAACGTATTAAAGTAGATTGTTTCGTCATTAAACTGTTCCTATTAGTGGTTTGCGTTCCTAGCATTAAAACAAATATCTTGTGAAAGCCGTCCTTGGCAGTGGGTGTCAAAGCAGCTAATGAAATGAATCCTTCCAACCGTGGGTCTGTGGTGGGAGGACGCCCAAATTGCATCAAGCAAATCTGGGGAATGGAGCCCATATGGCTAATGGATTTGGGTTATGATATTGTTTTGTAGGCTCTACAACACGTCGTCCTTCAAATGTAACAGCAACACACACCTCCGCATCTCATAACGTCTGCAGGATGGAAGGCCCTTGATCAGAACAGGGAGGAAATGATGCCAGGGAAAACAAGAGGGCGTCTGCGTGAATAATGAATGTGGTCACCTTCGCCATATATCCCTGTCAGTTAGAAGACGACTCTGATAAGGCTGTTGGTTTTGTATACTTCCCCTCCTGCCTCCACAATGGCTTGTGAAGGCAGGAGTTAATCCACGTTGCAGTGACCCAAACACAGGCATAACTTTGTGAAGGACTGGTGGGGACAAACCCCACCAATAATTTCCGCTTTTTCCCCCTTTTTGCTTATTTACTTTAACCAAAGGTAACAGAGGTTGGGTGCAGTTAACTGTTTTCAGAGCGTTTTGAGTCAGTGATTTTTTTCCCTCTCTCCCGCTGCTCCTGTGTCCCGCCTCTCAGTGTGACATCATCGGATCGGTCGCATTGAGACATCTGATTTGCGGTCGCATTTCGCTAAGTACAAAGTAGCAACGTGATTGGAGGAGAGACACACAGCATCACTGAGTGAATATTATTATTATTATTTTTTCAAACTTTTATTTTCATAAATCTAAAAAACACTTTCAGAAAAGCAGAAACATACAACTGAACATATGCCATCCATAACAGTTTTCTTTCAGAAAAAGAAACATAAAACATAAAAGAATGAGAAAAAAATTAAAATGAAAAAAAAAACAAAAAAACAGGGGTTTAGCTAAAGTATATGGAATGCTTGAAAATTTGAAGCAACTTTAAAGAATCTGCACTTGTCGATAAAGAATTTTCCCATGATGAAAATAATATTACATAAAAAATCCAATTTTTTTATCATTAAAAGTAATGCCAACTTAACTCCTTTATATTGAAAATTAGGAATCACATTTTTCGTTAATAACCAATCATAAATCTTGTCCCAAAAAGACTTAACCAACCACACAACAATTGTAAAAAAGATGTTCTTGTGTTTCTAGATCATTCTGACAAAAGTTACATACATTAACATCAAATTTAAATCCTAAACTCTGCACAGGCACTGAGTGAATATTAACCGGCAGCTACTTCAATGTTTAAGTAAAAGGAGACGAGTTGGTTAAAATAATTAGAAATCATGCCACCGAAAAATCTGTTAGTTTCAGCTAAAAATGGCAACAGATTGTATGTTTATGCAAGTTAGTAATATAATGCAAGAGGCTGAAAAAGCACAGCTTGTTCCTCTTTACTAGTTAAAAAAGGCTGGGCTTCTCAGAGGACCATGACTCCCAGTTACAGGTTAAAAGGTTTATTATACAGACAG
The DNA here is from genome assembly GCA_030533445.1 of Cyprinodon diabolis. Lineage (NCBI taxonomy): Eukaryota > Metazoa > Chordata > Actinopteri > Cyprinodontiformes > Cyprinodontidae > Cyprinodon > Cyprinodon diabolis. The sequence goes on from CM060076.1 coordinate 36,965,356, forward strand.
AATCAGACAGAATTTCCTGCCAGAAATTTTGTTTCTGGCATCATTATATTAGTAAAGAGGTTCATAAACAGAGAGAAGTAGGGAGAGCTGCAGATTTCAAAGGGAAAAAGATTTACTGGGATATGCAACGCTATGCAATGCTGTATTTAAAATGAAGCATATCCATATTTATCTGGATGGATGGAATTGAAATTGTGCTTCTTGGGATACATTATTTATTCATTTTGGCATCGGAATTGGCTGTTATTCGTTGTTTTTTAATAAATTAATGTTTTTGAGCCCTATATATGTAATGCACTAAAAGGTATCTATCTATCTATAAATATAAATATCAGTGTATCATGGTTCTTTTGTTTTCTCAACTATAGGAACGCATTCAATAACTATACGTTTGAGCTCATTTTTGAAAAATACAAAAATCTAATGAAAGCGTTCGGGTGGAGTTACTGTAGGTCAGGGGTGCTCAAGTCCAGTCCTCAAGAGCTACCATCCTGGAACTTTTAGATGCATCTCTTCTCTAACACACCTGAATCCAAAGGCTCAATCCCCTCATTTAGCTCAGCAGAGGCATGGTAACGAGCCACTCATTTGATTCAGGTGTGGTAAAAATGGGGTGAATCAAAAAGTTGCAGGATAGTAGCTCTTGAGGACTGGACTTGAGCACCCCTGCTGTAGGTCCATTAGCCACCACTCTTAGAGCGCCCCAAACAACTTTCATCACAATGTTGCACCCTTGGACCCAAACACGTGTTTGTTAATTGGACGCAGTATAGGCTGACCATTGTGGAGGAGGAGTGATGACACAGCAAACTGCACACGCCAAACTTTCGCTGACTCCAGGAGCAGGCAGCCAAGAGGCCTGACCTGAACCTGGGATGCACTTGATTAGTTAATAAACATTAGGATGCAGGTAAAATGAGATATCATAAAAAGGAGGGATGAGTGTGCCACACTGATCAGGAGCTAAACCCATTCTTTTTTTTACCTGCCAGTTCAAAAGCTAAATTTCTCCTTAAAGTTGTCTGGGAACCTGGAGCTTCTGGCCTAATTAAGGAACCTCATCTACTGGCCAGGTGGTGCCCTATGCCTGGTTTAAATAAATGATTGTGTTTTAAACGTTCATCTGTAGATATGGAGGTTATCTAATCCTCCCAGGTTGGTGTGATGGAGTAGGAACATCCAAGGTAAGCAGCTCAGAAAGCTCTGTGGATCCACTGTGCTCTGCAGCATCTATTCATTTAATACGGACAATACTAACCAGTTTGTACAGAAGCAGGCATTCAAGATGGCCCTTCAAACACCAGCAGAATGTCAGCCCACTTCCCTGCAACTCCCAGCCAAATCCCCTCCAACTTCCAGCCACCGGAGTGATCTCATCTAGCATTTTTTTTATGCAAGTGGGGTCTGACGAGGAGAAGATGGTTCTCTTTAGATCTTTTGTTCACAAATCATGACGGAAAGAATATTTTAGTACATAGATGTTTAAAAAGGAATTGTAGGGGACCAGCCAAATTTTGAATGGCTTCTACTGTATGGCTGTTTCTTAAAGCCGTTACTCTGTGAAGGAGAGAGGATGTCCTGCCCTCTAAATAAGGTCTGCTTCACTGACTGGGATGCTATTCTTTTTCTAACGTACCCGATAAATTATTCAACCAATATATACGGTGGTGGGGAAGAGAAATTCTTGCCCTTTTCCTCATTTCTTATTTGTCTTCCAGTTTATCACATGCATGTGTTTTAGAAAATCACTAATATTATTTAAAGGAAACACAAGTTAACACAAAAAGGAGCTTTTAAAAGAAGGTTTTAGTTATTAAAGAGAAAAAAATTCCAATCTACATGATCCCTGTTTGAGAGTTTGATTGTCCACCTGTGGTTTTTCTCGAGTTCATTTTTCTTTGGCCACACGCTCGCCTGATCACTGCAATACCTGTTTTCTAACAACTAATGATGAGGTTAGGACATTCCTGATGAAATTAAGTTAACCAAAAGATTCTCAAAAACTAGACCTCATGGCGAGAGCCAGAGAAATTTAGGAGAACATGAGAATCAATGGAACTGAGATATATCAGTCTGGAAAAGCTTGTAAAGCAAATTTTTAAAGCTCTTGGTCTCCAGAGAATCACAGTGAGAGCCGTTATCCACAAACGGAGAAAACCGGGAGCAATGGGGAAACGTCCCAGCCGGCCAGATAACCAAAATCACCCCTAAAAACGCAGCGAGGACTGATCGATTACAGAGACTCAGCAACAACATCCACAGGCCTTCATGTTTTCACCATCAGAAAGGAACTGGACAAAAATGGCTGCATGGTGGAGATCGAAGACGAGAGCCACCTCTGCGCTAAAAAATAAGGTTGGACTCTGATGATCCCTAAGATCCTGGGAGAATGCACTGGAAAAACCAGTGTATTTACCATTGACTGTGATGTTTTCTGAAATAAGATAATTAGATAATATGCACTTTAAATAAGACACTTTAAAGTGTACTTCAAATGAGACAATACAATTGTGTTTTCTTATTTTAAATGTAAATTGTCTTGTTTCATTGGCAAAATGTCTCTTTTACCTCCTCAATCCAAGAACAAATGCACTCATTACAAGAAAAAATGACTTATCTAGATTTAGATTTTTTTCCAGTGTTTGCTGTCGTCTGAGACAAAAATTTATGTTTTTCTGAAGGCTTTAGTTCCCTTACATTAAAAAGTAAGAGCACATTTCAGAAAAAATAATCCCAGCAGTAGAATACGGTGGTGGCAGTGTGATGATCTGGAGCTGTGCTGTTTCATGAAGGCTGGATGTGAGAAATGGATCCAGGAATTCTGCCATTCATCTCATGATGAAACCAACCTTGGTTCTACGGTAGAACAATGATCCAAAACACACCGGAAAGTTCATCTCTGGATGTGGAAGAGAACTAAATGAAGACTTTGAAGTGACCTACACTTTTCTTAAAATGAGACCATTTTTTCTTGAATTAAGCAGTTAAGTGATACACTTTGCCAATTGAATAAGGCAATTTACATTTAAAATAAAAAAAAAACCCTGCGGTCTCTTATTTCAAGTGATTAGTATCTAATCATCCATTTTTTACTTATTTTGAGATTACAAATATTCATTCCATTGGCAGATTATCTTATTAACCTGCTCAAATTCAGGGTAAATACACTTTAAGAGATTTTAACTAATTTTTAGATCGTTTTTGCAGTGTAGTCAAAGTTGATCCAGCAGAGATGCTGTGGAAGGACCTTAAAAAGGCCATTCATTCTGGAAATGAGTGGAACAAAACTTCTCTACAGCTGGAAAAAATTTAAGAGGTTTAGAAGAAAATAATTTTTCACACAAAACAATGTAGTTTGGGATTTTTCCTTTTCATTAAATCCTTGTACATCAACATATCTTTTTATCTCTGCTTCTTTCTATATATCTGCTTCTGTCTCCTTGAACCCCAGTCAGCCTCAGCAGATGGCCGCTCACACTGAGCCTGGTTCTGCTGGAGGTTTCTTCCTGTTAAAAGGGAGTTTTTCCTCTCCACTGTTGCTACAAGCATGCTTAGTGTGAGGGATAGCCTTCCAGTCAAAAAGTCGATGAAATCAACTGGTTTTCCTTAGATAGAAAAGTTTGAATCAATTTCCCTGGATGATCTGGTGAACTGGAAAGTGCCTTGAAATGACATGTTGTGTAAATAAATTGAAATTGAATCATTTCTTTGCTCTGAAACACTTTAGCTTGACAAGCAATAAGCTAGAGATCAGAGAGAGAGCAAACACCCAGCAGCAGCTATGTTAGCTTCAGTTGGAGCTACAGCAGCCAGGTTGGTAAATGCTGAGGCTTCAGAACAAGAACATCCAGATCCAGCTCTTTGAAGAGTCCATTTCTCTCCAGCTGTTCTGGTTTCTCTCACACACTCCAAGAACTAGCATGCTAGATGACAAGGAAATTCTAATTTGACCTTAGGTGTGAGCGTGGATGTGATGTATGGTTTGCCTCTGTGTTGGAGGTGTGATGGACTGCCGACCTGCCCTGGATGCACCCTGCCTCTGGCACGGTGACTGATGGCCACAGACACCAGGCCCCCTAACGACCCTGAGCAGCAGTAGAATAGAAAAAATGAATGGCTCTGTCCAGTAGCTGCTCTTTGATTCTCTCTGAATCTTATCAGACTTTAGGTGAAGCTTTACTTTATAAAATAAGATGCACGCTTTTCTTTATATCACAATAATTGAAACAATATAAGGAATATATATATAAATATATAGATATACATATATATCAAATCGAATTTCTGTCAAGATTAATACTAATGTGCAAAATCTGAGGAGCTAAAGTTGGTTAATTAAGTTTGTAAAGTTATTTTTAAACTCAAAGCAAAAGAATTTTAAATAAAAAATATTTTGAAAGTGAAAAAAAAAAGAAACTAGATAAATAGTTTTTCAGAACTGAATTTAAACTTTTCATTTTGTTTTTCAATTTTTTTTATAATTTTCACATGTCTTCAGTTTCAAACTGACATGGGGGCGGGGCTTAAATTGATGACTGACTGACAGACAGCTTAGGTGCCAGGACAGATTTGTACAGCTGCTGGATTCAGTACTCATGGAAGCTCTAAAAATCTTTACAAATGATTGATTTTCTATGTTTATGTTTGTTTTTTTAAAACTATGATTCTTCATGGATCTGATCTCTTTATGTCACCTCATTACACAAATCTCATTGCAGAAATGTATTTGTTAATAAGTTTGCAGATATTTTCAGTAGCAGTAAAATAAGTCCAGCCGGCCTCAGCAGATGGCTGCTCACACCGAGCCTGGTTCTGCTGGAGGTTTCTTCAGGTTAATACTGTGCGATTTTTTCAATTGTTGCACGCTGCTGCACCGTTCACAACTCACAATGTATGTGCAGCTGACACTCTGATGCGATCTACCTGCTCACACTGTATGTCTAAAAACCAGGTGGGATTCAGCTCCGCAGTTAGATGGCCCTACTCGGACTCGTCTATCCAGAAGCGAAACCAGTAGAAGAGGAATCTGAAGCTCACAGGCTGCCTTGGCAATTTGTGCAATTCTGTGCTGAAAGTCCTAAAAAGTAAAGGCAACGACGTATTTGGACAAAGACATGGCTGAGCAGACGTGGCTACTACGGTCTGTCCATTTTACAGAAAGAACTACATTTCATCCGCACCCCCGCAATGCCTCTGAGTTTTCATCTGAGAGGAGGAAGAAGAAGAAGAACAATCCTTGTTTGCGCACTGAGCTGTTTGCCCACGAACACGTTTGATTTGATTTTCTCCCGACCTTCTGATTCCTGATCAGGAGATGGTCGTCAGAGGCTGATCGCCCCTTGTTACCCCCGTTCACTAAATGACGCATGATCAGGCTGAAAGTCGGGCAGATCGGAAAATTCTCGCACGACTGGAAAGTCACACTTAAAAGGGAACTTTTCCTCTCCACTGTCGCTACAAGCATGCTTAGTGTGATGGATTGCCTTTCAGTCAATGAGTCGATGCAATCAACTGGTTTTCCTGATGGAAAACTTTGAATCAATCTGACTGGATGATCTGGTGAACTGGAAAGTGCCTTGAGATGACATTGTGAATTGGCGCTATAGAAATAAAGTGGATTGAGTTGAATTGAATAAGCTCAGATCAATGAAGCTATTGCTGTAGGATCTTATAAACAAAGATCCTACAGCGTAGAATACGTTTTCAATTTTTTTTTCAGTTTCATGTGATTTTCTTGTATATAAAAATCTTTTTAATAAACTTTATGGCCCTATTTTAGCTCTTCATACGCCCATTCTCCATTCAAAGCTACTACATTCATCAAGAATACCTTTAATCACTTTTATAAAGAACAACAACTATTTGAAACCACCTCAGCTTGAGGCAAAGAATAAACACAAGCATCTAACTAACATATCAGATGAAAACCATGTATGCATATACACATCTTTATAAACACAACTAACATCTACATCATCATCAAGTTCGACAAGCAAAAATACTGAACAACTGAAAATACATTTCAGGGTCATTTAAAAGATATCCTGAGCTACATCTGGAAAGGTAAACACAGAATACAATTACTATCATCAACAATAATATATAGCTAAAATTATAACAGTGACATAAACAAACACAACTGATATTTATTAATTAAAGTAATTTAATTTTCAAGGCAGGAAAACTGATTAAAGTTCCCAGCTTCACTCGTAGCTCCCTTAATGCAAGGTTTTGCATAATTTGATCTTTATATATAAAGAATTCTAACCTTATGACTCGATAGATAGATAGATAGATAGATAGATAGATAGATAGATAGATAGATAGATAGATAGATAGATAGATAGATAGATAGATAGATAGATAGATAGATAGATAGATAGATAGATAGATAGATAGATAGATAGATTTACATTGTGGTATTCCAGCTAAAGGAAAGCTCTAAATGTAACCATTCAATCGGTCAAAGAGAAAACTTCTCTGAGAGCTTCCATCAGCCATCATGTTTTCTCTTTTTTTTCAAAAGAACTCTCTATTTGAGCTGTGCAATAAAAGAGGAAAGTGTCCACTTATCTCCAAGGGGGTGTTTTCAGCACACAAAACAGCCAGCATGCAGAGGCATCTGGGATGGAGCATCAGCAGGAGCACAGAAGGTTATTCTGGAGTCACTCTTTGATAAAACATTCACTATAGTAGAGCTTTAATACTAGATGGGCAGCAGGAAAGGGACTGTTGTGGTTGTTTGTTCTTTTTTTTCACATGACTGGTGTTTAATTCACACAATCTGCAGACGGATCTATTTTCCTAATATGTATAAAAAATACAAATAAAACCACTTTATGTTTCAGCTCCAGAGCTTTAATGAAATAATCACTGAGTCATTAATCAATATTTCTTTGGAACCTTCCCTCATCCAGAGTTTGGTTCAACCGAATCAGAACATATTTGCAATTATAAAAACCTACAAACTGGTTGCGGTGAGACAGCACATCCTGCTCAGGTGAGACTGAGGTCAGACCCAACTTCCCAATGTCCAGACTCCTCTTTCTGATGCTCGTGCTACTCATTTCACCAGTGAGCTTTAAATCCTCTGTCTCTTATTTCAGCAGATCTGTTGCTAAACGGTCATAAACGATCCGGAATAACCTGAACCACATAAACCAGAGCGGCATCTAAGGAGGTTTCCTCCTTACCTGTCCGGCATCCTTCCCAGAAGCTCCAGATCCTCTCCCTCCCCGCAGCTTCCAAGTGTCTGTGGATCAAACTCCTCCAGGGCGCGCGCTCTGTCGGCAAGTTGCGCAGGAAGGAGCCACGCGCAGGAGAAACTACTCGGCTCCAGGTCCACAGAAGTCTGGCAGAAGTTGTTGGGAGAGTCTGACATGGAGGAGAGACACCGACACCTCTCTGCTGCTGCAGCTGCTGCTGCTGCTGTGTGCGGGATGCAGCTGTGTGCGGGATGCAGCTGGGGCGTGTTCTTCAGATGGAGGAGGAGGGACAGAGGATGCGCAAACATGCCCAGAGCGACCAAGACGTCCCCATAACGGAGAAGATGATCACCTTTGTTTTTGGATAAATTAAGAACAGAGCGTGATCATTTGGGTTTAGCTTAAATCATTTGGTTTTCCTCTGGACAGAATATACCTACAGGATTTACACCTCAGAGTCATTTTTTCTAAATCAGGAGAAGTAAAAAAAAAAAACTACGTCTAAATTTGATGCGCAGTTACCGAAATGTCTCTTAATCAGAGGCGGATTTAGGAAATTTGGGGCCCTAGGCAAAGACAGGCAGGGGGTCCTCTGAATTGAGAAGACAACACATAAACAGACCCATTCTATAGATAGAGAAATGTTAATAGAATAGACATCCATTATCTGTTCTAGGTTGTGTCCCTCTCTTCTTGTCCCTTTTCTTCTTGTTTTCCTCTCTATGTTTTGTACTCAGCTGACTTTTCATGCTGTCTCTAAAGGAATGAAAGATTTTCTCCAAGCACTAAGCTCACTTAGCTGATTGCTCCTTCCTGTGTTTCCAAAAAGGCCAAAGTAAATAACCCAGTCCTTCTTTTCACTGTAGACAAGCCATGATCTGCTTAGACACACTGAGACACACTTAATCTTATAAGCTTCCAACAGTGATATTAATGTTAACTAGTCACAGAGCTGGCCACTGTTCAATTAGTTGACCTCCTGTTCTGATTGGCTCTTTGCTGAGATAGGCAATCATACCTACAGAGTATTTGTACTGCAAGTGAGCAGCTCGTGTAAAATGGTCCTGCTAGTTCATCCAAACTATGATGTGCTTTTTCCCCATATTGTTGCCAAATAACTGGCAATTTGGAAAAAAAAAAGAAAAAAAAGCATTCCAGAAATAAATCTTTGAAAACTTTTTAATCAAAAAAAATATTTCTGAGTGTCCTTTGTTGGGATCTGGGGATGTACCACCTTCCACCAGCAGAGTGCGCTGTGGGTCTCCTGGGCTGGAGCCCTCCAGCACACCTGAGACGCATCTTCTCATCAGGAGACCTGCCCTTCATAAGCAGCTGCCAGACCTTTCTTCGACGCCGCAGTGTTGACCTTATTTTGGTTAGCAACCTGAGCCTCTGGGTGAGCTTAACCTGCCTTCCAGCCCTGGTGAGCCAAACCTGAAGATTCCTATTTGGATTTCCCCTGCTGCTCTCTGTGAAGAGCTGGGAACTCTGATCAAGGTCTGCCATTCAAAGTCAGAAGCTAGACGCTGCAGCTGCTTGAGCACTCTGCTGAACCAACAGTCTCTGGACCCAACGGTTCCCTCTCTCACAAGAGAAGCCTGGACCCCGTCAAGGTAGAATCAGAATTATCTAAAAGGACTCTTTAATCATCTGCCTGCCCAGCTAATCAAGCTATCATCTCTGCAGACTTCAGTGAACCCAACCCGGACCTGTTCCAGATCCAGTTCATCTTTTTTGTGTCAAAAATCTTTAATAAACTCTGTTAAACTTTTACCCAGCCTCCTTTGTGTTCTGCATGTGGGTTTGATATTAAACCGATCATGACATCCTTGTGTTTTCTCTGATTTTATTTCAAAGTGTTTTCATAATTATATTTACAAATAAAATTTTTTAAACTATATTTTTTCAATTATTTCTCTTTTTCAGATTGAGTTTTATGAATTCCATTCCTTATTTAAACATCCCATTCTCTTCACTTCAAGGCGAAGTGAAGAGAATTTCTCTGCACCAATAAAAATGTTGTTAAGGTTCAGGTGGACCAATAGAAATGTTTTCTTTGCTCCTCCTCCCAGAGGGAAGCCCGGCTCAGAAGAAAAGAGAAATTAGCTATAAGATAGAATCTAAAAGAAATCGAGTACATAAAACCCTGTTAAAAGGTGAAAGGCAGAAAGCTGTTAAAAAGCTGTGGAAAACTTGGTTTTCAATGGGGAACACCAGCAGACTGCTGCGGACTGCAGCAACACAAGCATCTTACATAACTCCACATTCAAATTTAACTGATCTACAATTTAGGCCTGGTTCACAATTTACTGCATGACTGGAGCCCCCCCACCTCATCTTTTTCTGGTCAGACCCAGAATGTGTTATGCTTTCACAAAGACGAAAGAGAATCATAAATTATTCACCTGTGCGAATGCTGAGCTCACAGCTCATCTCAGAATAAGCAGTTAAGCTTTTTAATAGATACACAGCATCTGTTTATGCCGCCTTCTAATGCATCACATTAAGTCAGTCCATGTCAAACACAATTATGGAAATGAGTGGAGTCAGACAGGAATGTGCGGAAAAAGCTATAAACCAAAACATTGTCATAAATTTTCAGAAAGACATAACGTGCCTCTTTTAATGTGCTACAATTACTGTGGCGTCCATTAGTGATATTAGACTGAGGCTTTACTGATGGCAGGGATCATGATTGGAGCCATAATTTCTCAGGATAACTTCTGTCACTTTTACAGAGCCATTGACACTATGAATACATGCCATTACAAAATATGCCCACGTTATATATGAGCACATTAGCAAAGATGTATGATCTATATTTTAGCTTCTCCTCCAACCTACCCTGCTTGACCTCAGTTGAAATGTTCCCACTTTGTCAAGGTTGAGACGATCTGACCCGGCGGATACAGACATGTTCTCATGCTACTGATGTTTACAGTCAAATGTGTTACTCTTAGGGCAAGTGTGTGTGTGTGTTGGGTTCACCATTAGATGAAGATGCCCGGCGTTAATCCAGTCGGAGGTCGGTTACTTTGATCTCTAGCTGAGAGGCTCTGTAGTAAAGCTCTCCACTTTACCTCTTCTGTTAAGAGCCACTCAAATTTTACAAATAGGCTAATCGAGCATCTTCAGACAAGAGGTCCGTCCCACCCAGAGGTGTTGTTTCTATTTTGGATCAGTACTCTGGGAGCAGAGGAAGCCTCTTCAGATCATGCAAATAAGCTTATTATGTGCTCTCTGTTAAAGACACTTGTTCTCTAAGTGCATAGTCTAAGTTGTTTAATTATTACGCTGTATTTTAAAGCATTACAAAAAGATTTTCCAGTTTCAATGTGCATGTTTTCTAAGCCATTACAAGGATTTTGTTGGACTACTCTATAAAAGCCAGAAACTCAAAGCAGATCCAGACATTTTAAATTGAGAAAGCTTCCTGGATGGGAAGCTAAGCATTTTCAAACTTAGAAAACAAAGTCCAGTCTTTTTTTTGTGCTTTTTTTAACTTTCACTTTTTACTATGACCTGGAAGACTGAGAATCTCCACCAGCATATATTAAAGCATTGTTTTTCATGTTATGTTTCAAATTGATGTTATGAATTTGTTTCAACCCCTGGCTGGTGGATCTATTTTTGGTTTGCTCTCCAAGAAAGAAACACAGACATGGCCGAATTCTTACAAAAGATGAAGGTGAACCTTATGAAAGGTAAGTCCATCTTTATGACAGAGGCATTTGAGTTTTTAGAAGTTAATTATGTTTAAGTACGTTTGGCATAAAGTAGTTGAGATCTGTGTTCAGAATTCACTATTTACACAAAAAAAAAAATATATATATATATATATATATATATAAAACCCAGCTTTACATATGTCAGCTGGTAATATGTGTTTATGAATGTGAGTGAAAACCTTAAAAACAGAGGGATAAAACATGGTGATAAAAAAAATTACAGACCATTTTAACATTCTCCATTTTACCATTTAAACCATCATTGGTGCAAAATGATTTTTTTTTAGGATTTTCATTTTTCTTCTTTTTTATTGCAGCTTTAATTATCAGGTAACAGTTTAACCCTTTGAAGTCAAGTGTATCATATTTGATACAGGAGATTTGGAAACCTCTTCATCATCAGTGTGATGTTTTTGTTCTTCAAACCCTGACTTACATAATCAGACACATGTAGTGAACAGAAAACATATAAAAGATGATATAGAAATGCATAATATATCGAAATTGATGCAAATAAATAATGTAATTTAATGTTTTCACAAAATTTATGTAGTTATTTCATTTGTCACAAAGTTCAATGACAATTCTAATTCTGGAAAATTAGAATCTTCTGTCAATTATTTCCTCGTTCAGGCTTTAAGGGTTAAGATCAATATCTCGTCTAACCCTTTATAAAATGGACCACAACAATTAACTAAGTACTTTTTATTTATAGTAATTATTTTCTTATGTCATTTCTACTTTAACTTGAGTACTAAGTACTTTTTATTTATAGTAATTATTTTCTTATGTCATTTCTACTTTAACTTGAGTAACATTTCGCCCTTGTAACTTTAATGGTATTTGAGAGAAATTTTGAACTTAATTCATGTACTCCTTCCATCTCTGCACTGGACCTGTACAGGTGTGATCTAGCGCTGTCCTATCAGATTTCAGCTGGATGTCGTATTTAACAGGCATTTTATTAGTCAAAGCTAGTTTCTGTCTTCCGAAACTAGGCGTCTCCCATCGCTCTCTCTGCTGTGAGGAGGAGCAGCTGCTGAAGAAAGTGTTTCCAGACAATCTGAAAAGATAGAACTTAGATTTAAATATTTGGCTACTTAAACATGCATTGAAATTTCAAACAGAGGTTGGTTTGGTGTTTAATTTTTTTGTTCAAAATTCATCATATCAACACATTTGTTTGAGATTCAGATCTATTCATAAGAGAATATTGGTTAGAGAAGCACCATGGATGGGTGGGGGGGAGAGAAACTGAAAAACACATGGGGGAGCGGTGGATGTGTGCACAGATGGAGCTGGAGCTATATGCAGCGGGGCTAGAATAGTTTGAGGGCATTGGTAGAGGTAGCCCCCCTCATGTGAAATGTCTCCACCTCCTGATCCACAGGGAACCACCTGCTGGAAGGTGTGTGGATCCAAAGCTCCGTGATTTTTCTTCAAACATCTGTCAAAAGTGTTATATTTCATAAATTTAAAACCATTCACAGCAGACTCATGAAATTGGATCAGAACATGAAGCAGTTCTCTTTCACACAGAGATCAGGCGTCTTTGTCATGGCAAAGTTTTAACGAGGCTCTTTGAACTGCATGAGGAGGACTGCATATTTTTATCAGACTGTAGTTCACAACTCCTCAGAGTTGACTGATCTGACAGGTCTTTCTAACATTAAGCAAATAATACAGCTGCTCCTTTCAATCAAGCGGGCCCAACTTTCACATTAAACAGTTGCAGGGAACATCTCTGCTTGTGACCTGGAAGGTTTTTCTTTAAGCTCTCATATAGATAGGTAGGCTGTTTTCCAGTGTATTTTGTTAAAGTTTAGCTGTTATCCATCAAAGCTCAGAACAAGAGGACCCAATTCTTATTTAGAACGTTTATTTAGAAATCGAATTTGCAGTGAACAGCCTTGGTTATAAAACAGGAACCTCTGCAGGGAGAGAACACAGGTTAGTGACCACGTTTATCTGTCTGAGGATGACAATGAACATGTGAGTCACTAACCTGGTCTTATAGTTCAGTCCGTGCCCAGAGGTAGAGGTTGGTTCAAGCCGGTAGGCTGCCTATGACATGTGGTGGACACTGCCCAGAGAGTCCCGTATGCTGGAGTCCCGGGGGCCGGAGAACATGCAGGAGATCAATGCCGAGCAGATGAAGGAAAGCAGGATAATCCCGAGGGTTAAGCCAAACTGGTGTTGAAGATTTGTTTGGGAGTCAGAGCCAGGAGATCAGAGGTACGAAAAGGTACCAAAGGGAAATTCAGGAAACAGGAAACTGTTTCAGGTTCAGTTCACTGACAGGCAGATATCTGGTAGGAGTCAGAAGACAGGTCAGTCAAACAGATCAGAATGGGGACATGCAGGCTCAGAGATCCAGAGGCAGAATGAGTCAGGATCAGGAAATCAGAAAACAATCAGGTATGCTGGAGAACTCTCACAAAATGCTTTAAAAATCTGGCACTGATGACTGGAAGAAGGCTGGTTAAATAAAGACTAAAGCAGGTGGATCAGATGAACAGTGATGAGAACTGGGAGAAGCTAGGCAGGTGAATGAAACGAGTTATCAGGCCAGTCATCAGGCCAAGATCAAGACAGTTATCGTTTTTATTATAAAGAATTAAATGTTTGTGTTATTTGTTTAACTGCAAAATGTTGGGATGTTGCGGCCAATGTTTGGAAAGTTAGCCTCTTGATGCTGCTTCATGTTTTTCTCCCACTGTGTCTCAAAATAAGAGGATAAAGAGACTAATAGCTAAAATTTCAAGGTTTGTGACTCACAAAGTTTTAGAACCACTGGTTTAGTGGGTGACCTTTTAGCTTCATGTTTCAGAGGGATCTTCTTGTCTACCTCTTTGTGACCTGCTCACCTAAAGCCAATGCTTCTTTCTTCCTGTATACTGTATACACTCACCGGCCACTTTATTAGGTACCCCATGCTAGTAACGGGTTGGACCCCCTTTTGCCTTCAGAACTGCCTCAAATCTTCGTGGAATAGATTCAACAAGGTGCTGGAAGCATTCCTCAGGGAGTTTGGTCCATATTGACATGACGGCATCACACAGTTGCCGCAGATTTGTCGGCTGCACATCCATGATGCGAATCTCCCGTTCCACCACATCCCAAAGATGCTCTATTGGATTGAGATCTGGTGACTGTGGAGGCCATTTGAGTACAGTGAACTCATTGTCATGTTCAAGAAACCAGTCTGAGATGATTCCAGCTTTATGACATGGCGCATTATCCTGCTGAAAGTAGCCATCAGAAGTTGGGTACATTGTGGTCATAAAGGGATGGACATGGTCAGCAACAATACTCAGGTAGGCTGTGGCGTTGCAACGATGCTCAATTGGTACCAAGGGGCCCAAAGAGTGCCAAGAAAATATTCCCCACACCATGACACCACCACCACCAGCCTGAACCGTTGATACAAGGCAGGATGGATCCATGCTTTCATGTTGTAGACACCAAATTCTGACCCTACCATCCGAATGTCGCAGCAGAAATCGAGACTCATCAGACCAGGCAACGTTTTTCCAATCTTCTATTGTCCAATTTCGATGAGCTTGTGCAAATTGTGGCTTCAGTTTCCTGTTCTTAGCTGAAAGGAGTGGCACCCGGTGTGGTCTTCTGCTGCTGTAGCCCATCTGCCTCAAAGTTCGACGTACGGTGCGTTCAGAGATGCTCTTCTGCCCACCTTGGTTGTAACGGGTGGTTATTTGAGTCACTGTTGCCCTTCTATCAGCTCGAACCAGTCTGGCCATTCTCCTCTGACCTCTGGCATCAACAAGGCATTTCCGCCCACAGAACTGCCGCTCACTGGATGTTTTTTCTTTTTCGGACCATTCTCTGTAAACCCTAGAGATGGTTGTGCGTGAAAATCCCAGTATATCAGCAGTTTCTGAAATACTCAGACCAGCCCTTCTGGCACCAACAATCATGCCACGTTCAAAGTCACTCAAATCACCTTTCTTCCCCATACTGATGCTCGGTTTGAACTGTAGGAGATTGTCTTGACCATGTCTACATGCCTAAATGCACTGAGTTGCCGCCATGTGATTGGCTGCTTAGAAATTAAGTGTTAACGAGCAGTTGGACAGGTGTACCTAATAAAGTGGCCGGTGAGTGTATATCCCATGCACCTTTTTCTTCCTTTGGCACTTTCTTTTCCTCGTTTGACTTTTTGAGCTGTTGGAACGAGTACATTTCTTCACTGTGAGATCAATAAAGTCAATCAGTCAATCAATCAATCAATCAATAAATACTTGCTAGGTTCACTTTTGCTGTTCATTCACCTATGGCTCCACTGCTTTTACTGTAGGCTCTGATGATTCAAGTGATGATGACAGACGGTAAACAAAGCTGTGTGTGAGGCCTAAATTGCTCTTCTGTGCATATTTGTTAGACATTTACCCTGAGGATTGGAAGAGAAAGAACGATGGCCTTGCACATATGCAGTTTTTTAAACAGCAACTTAAGCAAAAATATAATCCTACATTTCCTGAAAAAAATCACTCTCCATTTTTTTTTCTAGAAATTTTGCTATAGAAAAGCTAAGAGAGAGAACGCAAAAATGCTTAAATCTACCTGTCATGATCTTGACACTTATAACTGGATTATTTGTTCATTTCTTCCACCTGCGTACCTCTGCCGAGTTTTTATTTTCACTCAGTTTTAAATTGCTTGTTCCCAGCCATCAGTGACTGATTATTCAAGCTGTGTGTTAGAGTTCTTTATACTGTAGAGTATACAGTGTGTTTCTGATTGTCTGATCCTGACTAGTTTCTGCTCCTGGACTTCTGAGCTTTGCTTACACCAGTTCTGTTCTGTTTTGCCTGACCTGTCTTCGGAGTACTATTTGGATTCTGCCTGCTAACGACCTTGGAGCTGTCCCCTGACCACAGCTTGGATTTTCATTCGGGACCTCTTCTGATCTCTGATCTTCTGGCCTGGACATCTGCTTCGGTCTCTACACTAACTTTGGCTTATCTCTGGGTGGCAGCATTTTGTGGAAAAAAAAATCATTGGGCTGGATTCAAACCTTTCCTCTGAGTTCTGTCTGAACTTAAAACCAGGTTGGTGACTCATGTGCTAGCTATCGTTTCCTGTCACAGTGTCGTGGTCACTGACCTGAGTTTCTACCTCTACAGAGATTCCAGTCATCCTTTCTCAGCTGACGAGCCGCAGATTACTGAGGAGTAAATAAAATGCTATTAAAATCACTTTTGTCTGCCCGAATTCAGGGTCGTACATTACGAATCCTGACACCACCACTTTGTCCCACTATCCTAACTATGCTTCTGTGTTTTCCCACTTGGGGTTAATTGACAAAGCTTAGAAAGGGCAAAAGAGTCCTAAAAAGAGGGATAAAGTTCGCTGATTCTAAGATGTAATAGTTTGGGGTTTAAATCTCCGACTTTCTGTGTGGGTTTTGCTTATAGGGGATTTATCTCTTCAGCTTAAATGCTGCATATTAGGCTAATTTTAGATTGACCTTTGTGAGTGGGTGGACGCAAAGGTTGTTTGTCTCATGTGTATTTAAGCTGGCCCTGTGATGGACTGGTTAATGTCCAGAGTGTATGTTAAATTAAAAGGTCAAGTGCTCATCTCCCCAGTGCCGGCTTTTTAACCTGGTATTGGAACAGCAATCTCCCTAGATGCCATCAGATGTGTCCAGATTCATGATATATGCTAAATGTAAATCTAAATATTGTGATGCAGTTTAAGTAGCTGGCAAAGGTTTGTATAAATCCAAAGTAAGCCTCAAGTTAACTATTTAATATGTGTATGTAGAGTTGAAAAAAAATACTTTTAAGCCCTTTCTATTTACTGACAGTTATCATTTCATCTTTTAAATTTTTTCATATTCTCAAAAAATGCATTACAGGAAAGATATTTTACCTTGAAATTGTAACATAGCAACACTCACATCGCAGATCTATTATCCTTTTCCTCAAAAACTAAAATCATAAAATTAGGAATTTTCAATACACTGGAAAACAATAAATCCACATTTCAAACCTCCATCATCCATCCATCCATCCATCCATCCATCCATCCATCCATCCATCCATCCATCATTTATCCATCTAACCATCCATCCATCATTTATCCATCCATCCATCCATCCATCCATCCATCCATCCATCCATCCATCCATCCATCCATCCATCCATCCATCATTTATCCATCTAACCATCCATCCATCATTTATCCATCCATCCATCCATCCATCCATCAATCCATCCATCATCCATCCATCCATCCATCCATCCATCATTTATCCATCTAACCATCCATCCATCATTTATCCATCCATCCATCCATCCATCCATCCATCCATCCATCCATCCATCCATCCATCCATCCATCCATCCATCCATCCATCATTTATCCATCTAACCATCCATCCATCATTTATCCATCCATCCATCCATCCATCCATCCATCCATCCATCATCCATCCATCCATCCATCCATCATTTATCCATCTAACCATCCATCCATAATTTATCCATCCATCCATCCTTCCATCCATCATTTATCCATCCATCCATCATTTATCCATTCATCCATCCATCCATCCATCCATCCATCCATCCATCCATCCATCCATCCATCCATCCATCCATAGCATGTAAAGACATTTGAGGTATAAATAACAACATAAGAAGCGAGAATAATGTGAATAATAATAATACTGCATTGTTTTGCATTTCGTTGTAATGACAGACAAAATTAAAGACCCTGGTAGCCCAAATGAACATATTTCTTTGTTAAATTTGACAGTCAAAATTGAGCTCACACAGATGTCAATTGTAAACCGTTTAAGTAGGCAGCAGGTCACACCAGTAAAGCTTTACTATGGTAAATCAGTGCATTGCTGTTTGGTTGCAAAAATATTGCAAAACTGGACAACAATTTACTGAAATTTTCAAGTGATGTGAGTTACTGCTGCCTGGAAGGAACCTGAAAAAACGACAGGGAAGACTGCAGGGGGCTAGGCTGACCGGGCAACCTGTTGTGATCTGAGGATTTTTTGGCAAACTGCCTTTACCTAAAAACATCTGAATTCACAGTAGAAGTTAAATCAGAGGGCGTGACATTTTACAAACAAAAGAGGAGGTCCTAGAAGGGTGTTTTAGTAGATCTAATATAAAGATCTCAACAAGGAAAATGCTGTCAGCAGATAGATCAGGATTAGCAGGTAAGAATATGTTTTTACCGCAAAATCAAACTTAGAAGTTGATACTTATTTTTAGTAATGAAAAATACCAATATAGGATTGAAATAGTCCCTAAACTTGTTCTCTAGAATCTAATAACAGCTGACATTCTTCCTCTGACTCTGCTTAGTCTCCCTCTGATAGCAACTAAATATTTATATGGAAATAGTCAATATAGATGTAACCAGCTCACATTTCAAGTTCTCAAAGAATTGCTACAGTAGTCTGAAACAACACATGCTCTTTTAAACAGTGTAACATTTATATTAACAGCATTTAATAAGTGTTATTGTAACAGAAAATTATTTTTATAGAATAGTCCAGCTGCACATGTCATTTCAATCTTCAGCTGGCTTAACAGAAAGAGAAAGTCTGAAATAAATCACCTTTATTCTGTTTTACTAAAGTTTTCAGTCATTTCATGTGGTGTCTATCCGGTCAGACATTCATGGGGTCATTAGTAAGAAGCTACAGCTGACATGAACAGATCCTTGTGGGCCATGCGAGGTCAAAAATTGAATTTTTAATGATAACAAATGTATAGGTGTCTTAAATTGGTAAAGGTAGTTAAATAAATAAATGTGGATGAATTCAGGATTTGTATTTATTCCTTGATGCATACATGCATGCAACATGTTTCATCTGTTAGACTCTGTGAGGCCTTAACTCAAGTCTCCATCTTTGCTGAGTTTGGCTCTAAGCTCCTACTGGCTGACAAATACCCTCGCTCTGTCTCTCCTTAGATGAATTTATCAGTTCTGTTCTGCTGTGCCACATTTCCACCTTGACATGTTAGATGGATGCTGAGAGTTTGGCTCTGTCTCAAGTCCGAAAGGTAAACAGGACGCAGAAGGAGGGTTTGACCAAGCTTTATTTAAAAGAACTGAAACACATTCAGACTGCAGGCAGGATCAGTCGTCTTTATGAACAAAACAGTTTTTTGTTAATTATAATTTACAGGTGAACTATTTCTCTTCATTGCAATCTTCTACAAATGTATTTAGAAATGCTGGTGGTGGAACAAAGAAATTGATCTTATTTGAAAACAACCACAATTAGCTGTTAATCTAGTCGCTTCCTGTAGCTTTTAATGAGTTCCTGGATCCTGGATGAAGGGATTTTTGACCATTCTTCTTTGCAAAACAATTCAAGTGTTAGGAATCCAGTCTGTGTGGGTTGTGTTTTTCCCCCTCCACCACCAGGAGGCGCCCTGTTCTCGTTGGTCCTCCCACACACCTGCGGCTGGTTGGCTCATTATTGAGGACTTCTTAAGCGGCTGACTGCCACTACCTCGACGCCAGAGTGTTTCCCAGTTTTGGGTACTCTAGCCAAGCTGAATTTAGCTGAGTCTACCTGAGTCTTTGTTTCTCTGAGTCTAACGTGATTTTGTCTTTTGCCTTTCGGCAGGAAGTCATCCTGCATACTGGATGTTTGGCCTTCTACCCCTGGAAGGATTGTTTGAGCTTCACACTGAGCAGGGGATTCATTTCCACTCGTCCCGTTCAAGTTCTCCAGGAAATCTAAGTAGCAGTCTGCTCCATTGCTCCTCAGGAACCAACCAAACCAAAAACCTGTCCGCCCTCCAACGGGCCCCTCTATCTCTGGAAAAACCCACACAAAAACCTTTCTCCGCAATCGTGAGTCCCGTTTATCTCTGTTTTTGCAAGACGTCATTCAAAGTTCCCATGGACCCTGAACTAACCTCAATGAACTTCCCTTCTCACTTCCAGTTCCGGTTCACCAGCTCTCTGAGTTTCCCTGAATCCACCCCCTTGAACTCCTCAATAAATCTGTTAAACTTTTCTCTGGTTTCTCTGACTGGTTATCTGCATGTGGGTCAGACCTCTTAGAACATCATGACATCCACTTCAGTTAAGTTTGATTGTGGCCAATCATGGACAGCCTGCTTTAAATCATCCAACAGATGTCAATGATATTCAGATCTAGGGATTAGGATGGCCATTCCAGAACATTGGAATTGTTCCTCTGCATGAATGCCTGAGAAGATTTGGAGCAGTGCTTTGCATCATTGTCTTGCTGAAATATCCATCCCCCGCATAACGTCAACTTCCTAACTGATTCTAGAACATTGTTCAGTGCCAGCAGTGGCAACACAGCCCAAGCACGATGGAACCTCCACCAAATTTTACAGTGGGTAGAGAGTGTTTTTCTTGGGACGCTGTGTTTTTTTTTTTTTGCAGCCATGCATAACACCTTTTTTATACCTTTTTTTTTATAAATAGATAATTATATATATATATATATATAGAGAGAGAGAGAGAGAGAGAGAGAGATAATACAGATAAATAAATATTACACTTAAGTATTTAATAAGTTTTAAGTAGTAACAGACAAGACAAGAATCTAACCTACAACCTAATTGCATGATAGCTACTCCTACCATTTAGTCAATCCATAAAATTAATTATTAAAATACTTCTTAAAGACCAAATCAAAAATCAAATAAAGTGCTGGCCACACTTTAATACCAATTTAAAGGACACACATTCATTTCTGGTGTTTGGGGAAGTTGATCTAAAGAACCCTTTACCGACTACCAAATATGGCTCCTGGTAGTATCATGTTTTGGGGCAGTTTCTCTATAAAAGGTGAACATAGTAATGATGAATCAGGACCCCTTTGAAATCATTAAAAATCCCCCTGAAATGAAGAGCTAGATGGAAGAAACTTTGATGGAATTAGGTATTCAGAAGAGAGTTAAAATAAAAAAACAAGCTAACAGCTTCTCAAATGGTCCTCTTAAAGCCTGGATATCTTTAAAACAAAACACCTTGAAATATGCTTACTAAAATCTGGGTCTGTAAAATTTCACTTCCTCAATTTTCATTTGTTCTATGTTGTAAGGTGATGAGGCTTTATTACAGATATACAATCCAGGTATCATGGTCTATCATGCTTGTTATGATTATAGTGTAGCAAGACAAAACAAATGTAATGATGCCATCTATAGCAGCTTAAAAACAAGGGCTTGAATTTACATGTATTTATTTTTTGATGCTCCCGATCACCCCAACTGTTGTGAGACACAAAACCAAGGAGGCTTGGGGGAATCCAGATTCTGCTGGATCCTCACTTAACGGGCATCGAACAAGTGGGAGTAAGGACATCACTCTTCATTTCACTATAGTGAGGAGGAGGAGGAAGAGTGATCACTGGATGTGAATGTCATGTCTGAGAGATCAATGATGGGAGCCAGCTGGGAAACCAGCTCACAGAAATGTCCAGCATGAATATTTACATCTTTGTCCTTCTCTGTGTCGGAGGAGAAGAGCTCAGTCTTTTCCCTTTTACTATGACATATATAACTCTCTTCATCTTTAGATGCCACCTGTGTGTTTCTGATAAGCAAAACGGACTGCTGTGTTCAGCTTAAGTCAATGAATCAAATATCTATCTATCATTTCATCTATCTATCTATCTATCTATCTATCTATCTATCTATCTATCTATCTATCTATCTATCTATCTATCTATCTATCTATCTATCTATCTATCTATCTATCTATCTATCTATCTATCTATCTATCTATCTATCTATCTATCTATCTATCTATCTATCTATCTATCTATCTATCTATCTATCTATCTATCTATCTATCTATATTTCTATATATATTTCTATAAATATGTACTATTAAATACTTAATTGGACTATTTATTTATGTAATAGCTATGAATTAAATATATTTTTAAGTATCAAATGAACAATTTATTAAGTGCATGTTATTGCATGACACATGTATTTTTTTAAGTAAAATAAATTATGTCAATCCAAATATAGCATAAAATTACTATATGTATCTTCAGGGGTTATCTTCAGGGGTCACTATAGAGAAGAACATTGTAAATTAAAATTTTTCTTTTCCTAATTTTGGTAATAAAGAAAATACTAGTAATGAAGTTGATTGGTAGTTAAAAAATAGAGATCACTGAAGTTGAGGACGGATGCATAAATGAGTGAAACGCAATAAAAAGGAGTAAGAGTGAAAATAATCAGATGTTGCTAAGTTATTGGTGGAACAGTGTTTTTTTTCTGAGGAAATAATGATGAAAGCTCTCATCCCTTGTCCCTAAGATTTTGGATAATGAACCCAACCCTCATCATGAATGCTATTAAGATACTTACGGCTCATTGCACTCTGTTAGAGGAGAGACGATCCGACTGAACCACAGATATCACCAAATAAAAGAAGAAAGGTTTCCTACAGAAGAAACAGAACATAAATAAAACACAGCAACAAAAAAATAAGCACTTTCAAAGCAATCGGTTTGCTTTCCTACATTCTGCATACATTAAGTACACGAAATGTTTAACAGACCAGTGATCCAGAGTTATTGTCTACCAACCAACATTTAAAATGTGTCCTTTGTAATAAGCTTACATTTGTAATAAAGCTTTTCAATGATTGAACAAGATCCATCATTTGCTGAGAGGACCTGCTTGAAGTTTAAATAATTCCATCCTGCAAAAATTTTGGAAATTCCCAACCTAAATATTTACAGCATTGATAAAAAAGGCTGTCTTGTGAAACATTTTATATGCAGGTTGATTATGAAATGGAGAGTAAACTCCATGTTTGCATCAGGGTGATTCATACCTAGAGCAAAATGCATGTGTTTTTAAGTACATTTAGTATGCATGAGCATCGATTTCTTGCTCACAAGTAGCAGTTCTTTTGGCAATGATAATTTACGGACACTGAAAGGCATTGGGCAAGCTTAATTCCTCTCAGAGGACCTTTGTTCACATCTTTTCTGTCTTTAGTAGAACAAAATCAATAAAAATGAGAAGAGGCTGTATTTACTGCGGCTCAGCAGACATAGAATACATATTTACTCTTTGGTAATAGTACCTCCCTGCATTGAGGGTGATTAGAGAGACCCAGAAACACAGATCTTTTCCTTCTGAGGACCTTTTGGCCATATTTCATAAAAAGTGGTTTGTATACAGGTATAAGGTGGTTTGAGCAACAGCTTGTTTGCTGAGAAGATGGAGAAATTCATTATCCTTTGCCAACTATTCCACTCACGCTGCCCAGAGCCTCCCTTTAATTGTCCGTGTATTCATTCACACACTGACACTTTAAGTAAACCCAATGGTGTCATGTGTGGTGAGGCTGAATCACAACCAGAGTGCAGACAGGAACTCATCAGCTCTTCACTCTGTGAAAAGAAGAGCTTAATAGCAAAAACAAAACATAAAGCTTATAGCCAGGCAGGGATAGAACAGGACGTGTTGCACAGGCTGAGAAGAGAGCCGGTTAACATAGTAACAGAGCATCAAGAGGTAAAAAAGAAGAATCCAGCAGGGCAGGGGGGATCTACCATTAGGCAATACTAGTTGCCTAGGGCCCTACGTTCCTGGGGGGCCCTATTAAACTCTGTTTACATGTGTGGTTAATACAGCTATTCCTTATCTGTGCACATTAATTTTGTTTTTTAGAAAAATCTTTTCACTAAAATGTCATCAGAATACTTATAATATTAAGTGTGTCTCAGCCCCCCCCTTCAGTGTCCACCATATTGGATCAGTCTATTTGCTGCACATGTTCAGAAAGGTCCAAACAGACAGCAGCAAACCATTTGAAAACAAACCATGCAAAGAGCAGTGTTGCCAACTTAGCGCTTTAGTCGCTATATTTAGCCACTAGCACTTTGATTTCTAAAAAGCTCCTAGCGCCAAATCTAGCGACTTTTTTCTGCAACTGGAGACTCTGGAGACAACATCTAAAAGCAGCGAACTCTGCTCTCCAGAGCAAGTAGATTGGTAACCCCGCCTCCTGCTCTCCTCTATCTTGTCTGCTGTCATGATTCATGCAGCTATTATTTCATCCAAATGAAAAATGGAGAACAGAGAAGCAGATCATGGCTTGTCTACAGTGAAAAGAAGGACTTGGTTATTTACTTTGGCCTTTTTGGAAACACAGGAAGGAGCAATCAGCTAAGTGAGCTTAGTGCTTGGAAAAAATCTTTCATTCCTTTAGAGACAGCATGAAAAGTCAGCTGAGTACAAAACATAGAGAGGAAAACAAGAAGAAAAGGGACAAGAAGAGAGGGACACAACCTAGAACAAATAATGGATGTCTATTCTATTAACATTTCTCTATCTGTAGATTGGGTCCCTTTATGCGTTCTCTTCTCAATTCTGTCTTTGCTTAGGGCCCCACATTTCTTAAATCTTCCCCTTCAGTAGGGAAAAAAACAAAACCAGGGGCACAGGGTTTAAAAATGACAAATGGCGGTAGTTAGAGTAAGTATGGTGCAGCTGAGGCATAGTGAAAAGAGGGAGCGGAGGGAGGTAGACTAATAAATAGTTGTACTACAACGTAGATAATTTTCCAAAAGGAAACACGAGCACTAACCTAAGATGAATAAAATCCAACTGCACAAAGAGCAGGGCTACGTTCCACAAAGAAGGTTTACCCAGAACTCTACCTGAAAACAGGGAAACTCTGACTTTTCTGTTCCACAAAAAAAAAAAAAATGTAATTTGGAAAATATATTATTACAGTTAGGTATAGGACTTAGATTTTTATCAGGAAGAATCTTATTATAGTGATCCAAAAATGAAACAACAAGGAGATTGCTTTTAATAAATGTATAAACAGGTTGCCATAGACACTTCACGTTAACTGACGCATTAACTTGAGCTACAATCTTCTCCTTCACCATCTTCCTCTCCTTTGTAGCTGTAGTGCTGTTTCCTTATCTTTGAAACACGTTCTCGATTTTTATTTTATCTTTTTATCATTTCTGCATTAAGATCTCTAGTTCCATTGGGGTGAAACAAGCACTTCCAGTCACCTGTTGCCATGGTGATTCATCAAATGGGTGCTCCACTGATAATGGCTTTTCATACTTGTTGCGCACATGCTAAACTCTGAGTGGTTCTACTTGGAGTTGATTGAACTAATTTATACCAGCCGTTGTGAAACCGAAAACTCAGAGTTCCCGACTTTATTCTAGATCCGTTTAGAGGTAGGTAGGTGGCAGTAGTGTTCTTTGACAAACATGGATGCCTCCAGTAAAGCACATTCAAATGAAAATTACTGTTAATTAAAAACTCTGATCATTTATTGAACAGTATGGAATAATTTCATATTTAAAGTACTTTCAGAAGTTTGAATTCTGAATATGACCGCACTTTTCCTTTATATGGTATATTTATTATCCTTGTTCATATCAAACATTAATATTACCTTATTTGCTACTACCTTGAGATGCAGGTGTACATAAAATGCTGCTGTTATATTTGTAATCTGAAGTTTGGATGGTATTCTTAATTATTTTCAAATATGAGAGAGGAAAGAATACATCCTCTTTATAAATAATTATTTTGATGCCTATGCCTCTAATTAACATGTAAATATTGACAAAACTACAACTAAACACCTAAATTAAGTTAATTGAAAGAAATGATTTGTGCCTCTCACAGAGAGAAACGAAGGATTTTTGCACTTGGGTTTGGAGAAGCTCATTGTGTGACTTGAAAGATACTTGCTTAAGGTCACAAATCAGGATTTCCATGGGGTGTCATTTTGATTTATGGAAGTCAAAAACACATTAATAAGTTACGACTTTGGTGGGTTTGGGTTGCCAAGATCCTATCTTCTCTGTCCCATGTCTTTCGAAGAGGGATTTCAGCTCAATGACTTTAATAACATGCATGAATGGCTGGGCTTCTTTTAAAGAAAGTTGTTGCAGCTTTTCTTCCCTTTCTCTCCTATTTCTGCTGATAGCCAGCAATCAATGGGCTATTGCCTTTTTAATGTTTTCTTGTGGATCTTGCTCAAAGTCAGACACACTTAAGGGTATCTGCCTCAACTCATTCCTCTACTGCTGCTTCATTTCTGCTCAAAAATGGGTACAAATAATAAAGATAATGTTCTCTTAGTAATGATTTCCAATTTTCTCCTTACTTGTGACCTGTTATTAGTTGGATCAGTATGGCAGTGAAAATTAATTATCTTTTCACTTAGAGGGGACATTACCATGATTAATTTCAGGAGCGAGTGGATGAAACTGGAGGATTGGTGCAATATGAGGAGTGAAATCCATTTACTGCGATGTGAGGAGAGACAGGAAATGTGAGGTATAAACAAGTATGAAATTATCCTCTGTCTTTTCCTCCTTTGAAAAGAGAGCATCGTTTGGCAGGGTCTCTTTGTGGGGAAGGTGTCACCCTCTTTGACCTTTATCTGGAAGAGAGGGACTCGCAAGTTAAATTCTCTCCATCTACGAGCCATTATTTCAAAATCACGCACTGGTCTGGACTCCGGGAAATCGATTTACAGGCAAAGACGAGAACGAATAATGAATTCAGAACTGTTTCCCTTGGGATTTAAACTGTTGGTTCTTCACATTTTTGAGGAATTTTATTTATGTTTGCTGTAATTCAACCTGCTGTTGAACTCTTGCAGAAACATTGCATCTTTAAACTGATGGAGTATGATTCTATAAGTGATAGCAGGAAATGTTTTACGTAGTTGCTGTCAGAGAAGCACAGTGAAAAGGTGGTTCAATACTTGAACATGTATGTTTTCTTTGGGTATACCTATACCAAATATACTGATGGTGCGTCGTGTAGTAGGGGTGTAAATCACATCCATCATGGCGATTCGATTCAGTATCGATTTCCTGACCCAACGATTCGATTATTTTCGATACTCAAGAATACACCACGATTCGATTCGATTAATCGGTTAATTGTTAATTTTTTTATTATAATTTTTTTTACACCTTACAGGCTAAACAAAGTTTCAAGTTTGAAACAAATCAATGAAAGCTGTAATATCATTATGCATTTTCTTTAGAAACAACAGCAAATAACAGAAGTAGAAAAGTTGCATCAAAAAATACTGCAAAAATACTGCACAATATCAGTGTAATGAGTTCAATGCAATACCTCGGCTCCAGAGAAACTGTCCAACATATTTTTTTTAGAATGTAATAAATATACTCAGGAAAGAGAGATGTTGCTTAGAGAGTTAGACAGGAATAAAAATAAAATAGATATAAGGGAATTGTTTCAAAGGTCATCTGGGGATGTAGTTTTTGGGGGTATTTTTAATTTTCTAAGAAGAACGGGTATTTTAGGTAGAATATAAAAGTTTGTCTGGTCCATACTCCATTCTGGAAGGTGGCGGTAATGCACCTATAAGTTGTTTGCCAACCGCCATTAAAAAAAAGAAGAAGAAGAAGGCTCCAGAGTGTCGACGTCACCGCCCCCTTGAGAGACGCTCCGCTGCACCTCTCCCAGATTGTAGCTGACCGCAAACAGTGCAGCAGACAGGAGGCCGGCTTGTTTTGTTTTTATGACCGAAATTGCGGAAAACAACTCGTGAAGTTTGACCCGCTAGAAGAGCGAGGTGCGCGAGACCGCTGGGACCCTTTTTCCAGCTGGATCTCCGCTCTTTTTGGCCCTCATGTCCCTCCGTCGTCGGACTAAACTCGTCCCCACTTCCTCACCTCCTGATCAGGAATCATAAAGCCAGGAGCCTTGTTTGAAATTCATTTGGCCGTCATGGGATAGTCTCTTAGTGAGCAAACAAGGATTTTCCTTTTTCTTCTTCCTCTCAGATGAAAACACAGAAGCATGGCGGGGCTGCGAGTGAAACAGTTCTTTCTGTAAAATTGACACACCGTAGTAGCCACGTTTGCACAGCCATGTCCAGATCAAGTGAACGGAGTGCAGCACAATTCCTGCTCATTAGGTCCACAGCTCAAGTTGCGCCAGGACGCTCCGCTCAAAATCCATTGCGCACTTACATTAATTTTCCTGTAAATTTTCAGGAAAAGACATTTTCTGACATTTTTCCTTCATGTAATGATACCAGGGCCCTGGGACAGACGGCGTTTGATTTAATGATGTGACCGATACAAGTGTATCATCTTATTCCCAGCTGTGAACGTGGCACCTTACTCCATTCATGTTACCCCGCGTTTCCTATTTAATTTTTTATTTATTTTACTAGACTACATTAAAAAAAGGTCACTTTGCATCCCATTGCAACAGAGATAATAGCATATAATGCATGTATGTGATCTATTTTCAACAACATGCTCTTACCACAACCGGAGAATATGAGCGCATAGGAGCAAACTGCTTTATGGGTAATTCTTGCTCTGTGTTGGTCCAATCTTCTTTGGACAGTATATTATAAGCCTTACCAGACTGTCTGTAAGTCAGTCTGTGTGGCCTGGATAAAACTCTTTCTTGGGCATTTTTTTAAATATATTTTCCATATCGAATTCTCTTTACTTCTTGGGGCAGGCTTTCCTCTGGAGGGTGGAGCAGAAAGGCATTTCTATTGTTCTGCTAGATGTTAGCAACAATATTTTTATTGGTCAAGCTAACGTTTGTATTGGGCTTGAAAAAAAAATTGATCTGAAAAATGCATTTGGGAAAGAATGCATTCTTCTTCATTAAAAGTTTAATTTCTGGATTGCATTTTTCACAAAACGTGTTCATTTTTTGCAACAATAATGGAACAAAATTCACTTTTTTAATTCACTCAGGGACCTGGAAGATGGAAGTCCAGCTTGGATAAAACAGGAGGAGAGAACCTGTCCATGATGAGCAAGCATGAAGTGACAGTAGAGAGGAAAAACTCCCCATTGGGAAAAAACCTCTAGCAGAACCAGGCTCAACATGGCGGTCTTCTGCCAGACCGGTTGAAATTAGATGCAGAATGCAGTAAGAGTCCAGGAGGAATGACACTCTGATGAAACTTTTGCTACTATGGTGGAGGAGGGGATGGAGGTGGGTTGAAACAGGGTCATCTGAATGAAGTCAAACAGAGCAACCACCGCCTGCACACTAGGTAGCAGACGAGTTGGGGATCGGAAGCCTTTTAAGATGAACTTAAGATGCTGATTGGCTTTCATGGAGGCGTGATTCAAAGCTGATTGGCTGTTTCGTAGGAGGATGAAGGAGAGCAATCAGTTCATCAATTAGTAGAACTTCTGCCTAGGCTCCATTTCTCCTTTTGAAAAACTCAGATAAACTGTGATAATCATCTGTGGGTTTTAAGGCAGAAATGCAGCAAAAAGTGGACGGCTGAGCCTTTTGTTCAATGATAATGTTGCCCTGGAGAACTGTCTAAATGAGCAGTAAGTGGATCACTCTAAACAAGAAGCAAAACCACAGAGAGGCAGTCTCACAGCCACCTACAGTAAACCAGCCCCTCGGTTTTAGGTTTGCTGCCCTTCAGGAGGTGATTGTGTTTGTGGATAAAAGCAGACAGTTGGGAATCTGGACATGAGCTCCTGTAGATGACAGCAGGATTTATTCTTCACAGCTATTTACTGCCTTCTGTGCACTGTTACTGCCTGACTTATTACTATCATATATTTAAAAAGATAGGTTGCTAATGCACTATTTTACCACTGTTATTATCCTTGTGTCTGTTCTTCACCATCAATTTAAATTCATGTTTAGTATTCTTTCTATGGACATTTTCTATGGAAATAATTTCTATTTGGAATTGTTGAACACAATGTGAGTATTGAGTCTGAAGTTACATTTCTTGTTTGTGTACACAAACATGGCGATCAATGTTGCTTCTGGTTTGCAGGTTAGGATGCTCCTTGTGATAAGGCGACATGGGCTCTAAGTGTATTAGCCCACAATAGAAAAAAGACTATTTGGGCTTAAAAGTATTATAAGCAATCATGATTAAACGTTTATCCTGGAGTAAATGTCACATAGTGTCATGAGGTAAGGGAGGAGCAGTGAACTCTCTCACTGCGTGGAATTCACCACACAGTTTAGGTTTTGTTGCATTGATGAAACTATAGAAAATGGATAAAGGAATCTTTCTATGGTGGACGTGTTTCGTTTGGGAGGAGCGGATAGAGTCATGACATCCATCAGAGCAGAGCTCTCTAACCCTGAAATCCCACCTCCTCCCTCACCAGCGTTCCTTGGTGTCATTTTTATGTTCAGGATTTGGGGGGAAAATAGAAGAAAGTTTCTATCCCTGCATCAGAGAACTACGTGTTAGATCTGTGAACTGTTTTCTATGCTTGCAACCAAACTAGCAGCAGTGGTGGAGTTAGGGGACGTAATCCATTTCTTAAATCTATTTTTGCTCTCCTGTAATTTATCCAGAAGTTCTGCAATCGCACTTTTTCTCTCACTCCCAACTTGGTGATCGGCTGCATATTTAGCTTGTCTTCCCTGGAAATGCCTTTCCAAATTACTGTTTTTATTTTTTCACAACCTCCAATCACAAAGAAACATGCAGGCAATCCTTCCGCATTGATAATGAAGGCAAATGATTCGTTCCGTCCTGAATCCTCTGTTCTCATCTCTATCTTCCTTTTTTTTCCTATGGGATCCATGGCCAGAATTCAAACCTGCCGCTTTCTTTGCCTGGCACTGCGCCGCGCTGAACGTGTGCTGCGACCCAGTGGTGGGGAGTGGCAGCCTAGTGGTGGTGAGTGGCGGGGATGGGTGACCTAGTGGTGGGGAGTGGTGACGTTTTGGCGGCCTAGTGGTGGGGGTGGTGGCCTAGTGGTGGGGAGGGACAGTGTAGTGGTGGGGCCTAGAGGTGGTGAGTGGCAGGGAGGGGCGACCTAGTGGTGGGGAGTGGTGGCGTTTTGGTGGGGGTGGTGGCCTAGTGGTGGGGAGTGGTGGCCTAGTGATTAGGGCATAGAGATTGGAATTGTGAGGTTCTGAGTTGATCCCTGAGCAAGACCCGGGGAGCGCCATGGCAGCCTACTGCTCCCTGAGGGGATGGGTTAAATGCAGAAATAATTTTCTACAATGTGAGATCAGTTCAAATATTATTTTTTTATATTATTATTATTATTATTATTATTATTATTATTATTATTATTATTATTATTAACATTGTAGTACTCACTGGCTTTACTGATTACAATGGTCACCGGCTCACTCTACTATTGTTTGTTATACTGCACATTATCACTGGAGTTGTCAGAGCCTATTCCAAGGCTTCCTATACAACTAGTGTTGCACCAATACCAGTATTCGGCCGGGCCCCAATCCAGCACTAAAATGGTGGTATCAGTATCAGCGAGTACCAACAAATAGGGCACTGATACCATTTTGAGAGCAAAAAGTTTATTCAACTATTGTCACCCATTCCAGGTAGGCAATAAAAAGTTCTACTGGATTCACTTTGTTTTAGTCTTTTTCCTGCTTCACAAAGGCAGGCAGCAGCTTGACAAAGCCATGATGGCAATTATTTTACATCCAAATAGTATACAGTTCTTCATATATACACACACACACACAGATGGTATCGGTATCGGCCGATACTGCACAGCCAGGTATCAGGTATCGGTATCAGGGCCAATAAAATAGCATCGGCGCAACAATAAATGCAACCAAACTGTAACTTCACATTCCTGGTTTCCAAGGTTACCATGAGGCATTTGGTGTTAAGTAAGTTGTAAAAGTAAAACCTGGAAGCATAAAATTGTGTTTGCTGCTGTAAGACAGGGCATTTGAAATCATTTCAAACCTATTCTTGGCTGTTTCAGTGGACTCTAGTCTGTTTCCCTTTCATTTTATCTCTTTACTAGAAAACTCTTGAGGTCAAGCTGGACTTCAGAGAATTACACTGAACATCATCCCTCATGCGCAACTTCCGAGGCATGAAGGCCACGGAAAAAGCCCGTCCTTGGTAACCAGTCATAATATCTAGAGACTGAAAGTCAGCGCAATTGACAGATCAAGATAGATGGCTGAAATCTCCGTCCTGTCTTGGCATGCTGAAGATGGGTCCTACAGTTTCAATGAAGACAGATGGGCTTTAATGTGTGACAATTTTGGAGTAAGCTGACTGCCTTTGTTCAGAGTAGTGGGAGTATTGAGATGAAGAAGCTGGTGTCCTTGGCTGGTCAGTTTAAGCTCTATGTCTTCGGGGATGACTCTCCAGTAATAGGGTGAGGAACACATTGGGCCTCCAATCTTTTCTTCAAGACTGCTGAGGCAGAGCTGTGATGCATGAAGGGAGAAATCCTCTAATTTTCTGTACTGTGGGAAGAGATCATGAAGGATCTCCTCCAACTGCTTCAGACTGAAAATTATATTATATGTTCTTCCTTTCTGTCTCACGATGAGTCTATATTTATATCCATCACCATCTCCTTTCCTACTGAAACCACAACCCTGAGACCTATATATAGAATATGTCCCTAAATTACTCTTTTTAAGTCTTACTGAAAAATGTATTATTGCAATATACTTATTGTGGCTGTTGTTCAATATAAGGAGGACCTTTTATCCAGTGCTAGCAGTAGATCAGTATTTGATAGACATGTATAATGAAGGAAGGTAAAAACATTTTCTTTAATTTAAAATAAAAATTTTTATCACAAACCATATTCTAGATGGTCATTTTATGCCATAAAATACAGTTGTTTTTCTGAAAAAGCCACAGATTGGAACAGATGAGGATGATGATATTTACGGTAAAATGTACTACTTATTGCAAATGTCCTGGTTAAATTTTAGCAGACAAGGAAAAGAACAACAGATAAAAAAAAAAAAGTATTGAGAGGAAAAAAATGTGAAGTTAAGAACACAAATGCATGAATAAAGAATGATGAAATTTAGGAAGGCAGATAAAAAAACGTAAAATAAAGCTTTAAATAAAATAAAGCATGCAAGGAATATGAGGCCACAGCCTGCTGGCAGCCACAAGTGAAACGATTACTGAAAGAGGAGAAAGTGGCTGATCAGAGACGCAGCGTAGCCGCCATGGTGGACGTGTAACTGAAGTTGAGCTAAGGAAATCATGACTGACAGGGAGCATAACTCACTGACATCTAAAGTGTCATGAGCTGTGAGTGGAGCTGGACAGGAACTCAGGAATAATATGATGAGTTTAAAGATTTAATAATGAAATGAAAAATGCACAAAGGAAAACGGTGAGGAAACCGACATGGAACCGGCATGTAGCAGATCAACAAAGGGTTAAAGGACCATGAGGCGTAAAGCAACGGGAGGATCGGTTGGTCTATAACAGGGGAAACCAATTTAAAATCAGCGGGTCTGAATAAAGAAAATCATCAACCAGTAAAGGTCCGGACACATTTTTAATTATAATCTGTTACTTTAAACTGAATTTAACACTGAAATAAAATTAGATGTTTATGCATCCATGTTATACATGACTTTTTGAATGAAAAATATAAGAATAAATTAAATATTTTTCCATACTTAAATCTAAAGTGTTTTTGAAGTAAAGAACAACAATCGTTCAGTTGGTATACAGACAATTTCCTGATTCACATATTTCATAAAACACCTGAGCTGACCGTTTGTTTTTCTTTTTCCTATCTTAATGAGAGCAATGGGCTTTATGCTGCCCTGCAAGGCTTTAAACCTGGTTTGAATGGAGACTAAGCCATTCTCAAGCACATATCAAGGAGCTCATTTTGAACCTGGATCCAGATTTATTTCTGATTCTGTTCATGGTGGAGAATCCTGCTTCACAGCAGCAGGTTGAGCCAAACATCCTCTAAATGTTCAGGGTCATCTTTGAGCACCATTTCA
Organism: Cyprinodon diabolis; assembly: GCA_030533445.1. Classification (NCBI taxonomy): domain Eukaryota; kingdom Metazoa; phylum Chordata; class Actinopteri; order Cyprinodontiformes; family Cyprinodontidae; genus Cyprinodon; species Cyprinodon diabolis. Next base: position 36,999,064 of record CM060076.1, read on the forward strand.
CTTTTCTTTCACCAGTTAACCACAGTTCTTCCAGCAGTCCACACTTTCTTTGCTCTCTTTTTCTCATCATCTTCTCCTTCTTTCCCATCGCCCGGCTTGCCACAGGTTTGCCTGCTGTGTCTAAAAGTAGCAGCAGCAGCAACCCAGACTGACAGCAGCTCATTGGCTCATTTGGATCACATGCAGCCTGGTGCGGGACGCTCTGAAGGGCTTTACCGTATTAAGAGAAGCAGCACAAGTGAAATTAGACACTGTCTTTGAACAACACGGTAAATCCGCTGACCCCTGTTTTAGACATTTCCTCTGGTTCAAAACAACAGAATCAAATAATTTGGACATTATCAGTCCTTTGCAGAACTTGCTGATGTACTGACATGATAATTTAGCAATTCAAATAAGGTGTGTTTAAGCTGGGAGATGTCTGAAAGATATAGGACAAACATTAGCGTCAACTCTGGAGAGTCTAAAGTGTTAGATGTGTTAAATCCCTTTAATTCATCAATACCAGACATTATATTAGTCAGAGCACTTTAAAGAGGGATAACTGTTGCAGTATACAATCTCAAAGACTTTTTTTTTCACATTTTCCGGGCTCTCTGGAACCAGATACAGAATAATGAAATCAAACCAAATGCCATTAATCTGCCAGGATATTTTTTAACTCTATCAATCTGTGTTACAGTACCCATGTTGAACATTAACAGGCTCCAATATGCTATTAAATGAACATGACAGATATGTTTCTTTTAATTGAACTGATTCATGGAAGCCTTTTCGAGGCATTCCTCAGAAAATGATAGAAGTCAGCAAGTTTAAATGATGTGCCTGTCCTCAGAGGGGAGATGTTTCCTCTCAGTCAGGGTCGGAGTGTTCTGCCAGGTTAGAAGTTCATGATGCAGCAGAGAGCATTCAGCAGCATCTCTCTCACAGACGCCACCATGACTTCAGCACCTCCACGCTCTTATCGGTCCTAATGGTGGTACTGCTGGAGCCACGCAAGCCCATCTGATTAATTAAAAGCTTATAGCTGAAACTAAAGGACGAACCGTTATTACAGCTCTCTTTCTCTCCCCTCCAACATCATCCTGTTATTCTATTATCTTTACAGGACTTTGCATTGACTTCAATTTATTACATTTTCTTTTCCATGGTCTAGTCCTGACCCTAACCCTTGCTTTACACACCTTAATCCTAAACCTGACCACAAACTCAAAAATACACTGGAAAAATGATCTAAAAATGAGTTAAAAATCCTTAAATTTGTCATGTTCTTTTTAAGGGATCTGACCCACATGCAGGAAACCACTCAGAGAACCAGAGAAAAAGTTTAACAGGTTTATTGAAAGTACAATGAGTTGGATCCAGAGTTACTCAGAACACTGGAGAACCGGAACTGGAAAAGAGAAGGGAAGTTCAGAGTTTAGTTCAGGTTCAGTAGGAAACTTGGACGACTTGCAAAAGAAAAGACTGAAACGGGACTCACATTTCCAGAAAAAAGGGTTCCTTCCCAGAATCCAGTCGGTGTGGGTTATTCCAGAACTTGGTTGACTCATTTGAGGGCGGACAGGTTTTACTTAGGTTAGATTGGTTCCCTGAGGAGCAATAGAGCTGACTGCCACTTAGATTTCCAGGAGAACTTGAAAGGCACGTGTGGAGATTTATCCCCTGCTCAGTGTGAAGCTCAAACGATCCTTCCAGGGTGTGAAGGCCAAAACATTCAGTTTTACCTGCCGAGAGGCAAAGAAAAAAAACAACAAGGTTAGAGCTCTGGGAGAAAAGACTCAGATAGACTCAGCTAAACTCAGCTTGGCTAGAGCACCCAAAACTGCCAAACACTCTGGCGTCGAGGTAGTGGCAGTCAGCCGCTCAAGAGTCCTCAGATAATGAGGCAACCATCCGCAGGTGTGTGGAAGGGCCAATGAGAACCGGGCGCCACCTGGTGGTGGAGGGAGAAAACACAAACAACACACAACCCACACAAACTGGATTTCTAACAAAATTAAGTGTATTTACCCTTACATTGAGTAGGTAAATAAGATGATCTGCCAATGGAAGGAGTATTTTTACACTTAAAATAAGATATTTAGATAAAATGCACTTGAAATAACACAATGCAAATTTCTTTTCTTATTTTAAATGTAAATTGTCTTGTTCTATTGGCAAAATGTCTCTTTTACCATTTCAATACAAGAACAAATGCACTTTAAGAAAAAAATACTTACATAGATTTAAATTTTTGCAGTGTGTCCTCACTCTCCGAAAGTGTCGTGGATAAAACTTAATATGGTCCACTGCCATCAACACTCACACCCTCAACAGTACCTTCAACCTCATAGTTATCTTTAAACAACTAGTAGTTTTTTAAGCTGTAATACAAATATTCCTATGCAAAGTACTATTTTAAATATGAATATGAACTAATAGCAAAAACATTTGGACAGTCATAGAATTAGCTGCGACAACCTTTCACCCACAGTCTCTTGGAGAGCAGCACAGAGAGCATGAAGTGGAAGAAGCTGAATGGATGGATATTTGGAATTAGTTTCATTAAGATTCTGTTTTATTTATTTTTATTTGTATTATATAATAAAAAAAATGCAAACAGTTAAATTCTTTTGATTTAATCGCCTCTTTATGGGACCACAACAAAAAAGCTACCATGTAGCTCAATTTTCAAACAAAGATTTTTGTAAATATTTCAGACAAACAAAATCCAGTTATCATCAGAAGCAGGGTCTCTGGGTCTTAGTGTTTACAGTTAGTTGTTTTATTTAATTGTTTTTAGTTTGTTGCCTTGTTTACCACTAACTTTGATTCATCTCTTTTCTTGAGGTTAGTAGTTGTTACTTAGACAAAGACTTAATTCACTTCAGTTTATTTCTATAGCGCCAATTTGCAAACACATTTCATCTCAAGACACTTTACAGTTCACCAGATCATCCAGTCAAATTATTTTCTATCTAAGGAAAACCAGCTGAGTGCATCGACTCATTGCCTTGAAGTCAATCCCTCACATTAATCATGCTTGTAGCGACAGTGGAGAGGAAAAACTCCCTTTGAACAGGAAGAAACCTCCAGCAGAACCAGGCTCAGTGTGAGCGGCCATCTGCTGAGGCCGACGGGGTTCAAGGAGACAGAAGCAGAGATACAAAAGAAAACACTAAGGGGAAGCACTCAGAAAACACCTTGAGGCATAGGTCTAATTGCTTATGAATCAGAAGTGGAAGCAAATCATCAAACCAACAACATCATCTCGTTAACTAAAAGTTAATCGCAGGATTATTTACTGAATTACACATAGGCTGCAATGACGTATACACTCACCGGCCACTTTATTAGGTACACCTGTCCAACTGCTCGTTAACACTTAATTTCTAAGCAGCCAATCACATGGCCTCAACTCAGTGCATTTAGGCATGTAGACATGGTCAAGACAATCTCCTGCAGTTCAAACCGAGCATCAGTATGGGGAAGAAAGGTGATTTGAGTGACTTTGAACGTGGCATGATTGTTGTTGCCAGAAGGGCTGGTCTAAGTATTTCAGAAACTGCTGTTCTACTGGGATTTTCCCGCACAACCAATTCTAGGGTTTACAGAGAATGGTCCGAAAAAGAAAAACATCCAGTGAGCGGCAGTTCTGTGGGCGGAAATGCCTTGTTGATGCCAGAGGTCAGAGGAGAATGGCCAGACTGGTTCAAGCTAATAGAAGGGCAACAGTGACTCAAATAACCACCCGTTACAACCAAGGTGGGCAGAAGAGCATCTCTGAACGCACGGTACGTCGAACTTTGAGGCAGATGGGCTACAGTAGCAGAAGACCACACCGGGTGCCACTCCTTTCAACTAGGAACAGGAAACTGAGGCTACAATTTGCACAAGCTCATCGAAATTGGACAATAGAAGATTGGAAAAATGTTGCCTGGTCTGATGAGTCTCGATTTCTGCTGCGACATTCGGATGGTAGGGTCAGAATTTGGCGTCTACAACATGAAAGCATGGATCCATCCTGCCTTGTATCAACGGTTCAGGCTGGTGGTGGTGGTGTCATGGTGTGGGGAATATTTTCTTGGCACTCTTTGGGCCCCTTGGTACCAATTGAGCATTGTTGCAATGCCACAGCCTACCTGAGTATTGTTGCTGACCATGTCCATCCCTTTATGACCACAATGTACCCAACTTCTGATGGCTACTTTCAGCAGGATAATGCGCCATGTCATAAAGATGGAATCATCTCAGATTGGTTTCTTGAACATGAAAATGAGTTCACTGTACTCAAATGGCCTCCACAGTCACCAGATCTCAATCCAAAAAGAGCATCTTTGGGATGTGGTGGAACGGGAGATTTGCATCATGGATGAGCAGCCGACAAATCTGCGGCAACTGTGTGATACCATCATATCAATATGGACCAAACTCCCTGATGAATGCTTCCAGCACCTTGTTGAATCTATGCCACGAATACTGATACTGGACCTCCGGCTGGTGTAGGGCACATTTCTTTGGCTGGATCGTCAGCCCAGCTGCGTGAATGCGCTTCAAAATCTCGGCCAGGTGTTGAATATGGTTTTGCCAGGTGGCACTGTAAATCACCACATCGTCCAAATAGGCTGCAGCATAGGCTCCAGTGCCCTCCAAGACTTGGTCCATCAGCCGTTGGAAAGTGGCTGGTGCTCCCTGTAGGCCAAAAGGCATAACAGTAAATTGATAAAGACCTTGAGGGGTATGGAAGGCCGTGTATGGTCTGGCTCCCTCCGCCAACGGTACCTGCCAGTACCCCTTACAGAGATCAAGGGTGGTGATGAACTGCGCCTTCCCAAGGCGCTCGATAAGGTCCTCCAGCCTCGGCATTGGATATGCATCAAAGTGAAACTGAGCATTAACTTGCCTGAAGTCAATGCAAAAACGGATGCTCCCATCCTTCTTCGGCACGAGCACAATGGGACTACTCCAACCACTGCTGGAACGCTCGATGACCCCAAGCTGCTTCATGTCCTCCAGCTCCTGCTGGAGGGCCGGCAACAAGCGCTCAGGGATATGATACATCCGCTGCCTCACTGGAATGGAGTCTTTCAGCGGGATGTCATGGTCCACCAATGAAGTGTGCCCCGGCTGCTCGGAAAACAGACCTGCAGGTATGACAGCCTGCACTTCCTTGGCCTGCTGAGCAGTCAGGTGTGAAAGTGGGGGAAACAGCAGCTGGAAAGAACTGCTCTGGTGGATCCTCATCCTCCTGCACTGCTTGTACCATCAGCTGTTGGCTGACAGGTGGCTCCCGTCCGTGCCACTCTTTGAGAAAGTTGACATGGTAGGCCTGTCGAGTCCTCCGCCTCCCCGGCATCTCCAACTCGTAAGTCACTGGACCCAGCTGACGCGTAATCCTGTACGGCCCTTGCCAACGGGCAAGGAGCTTGTTCTCCATTGTCGGCAACAGCAACAGGACCTGCTGCCCCAGTGAAAAAGTTATCTGGCGTGCAGACTTGTCATACCACCGTGCTTGGGTCTCCTGCACCTGCTGCATATTCTCCTCCACCAAGGAGGTCATCTTCTCCAGCTTGTCCCGCATCCTAAGGACATAGGAGAGGACGCCGTCTGCTGCTTCCGGTTGAGGTGCCACCCAGGCATCTCACAATAAATCCAGAGGGCTCCGGACATGGCGCCCGTACAACAGTTCAAAGGGCGAGAACCCCGTGGAGGCCTGGGGAACCTCCCTGTAGGCAAAAAGGAGGTACGGCAACCACTGGTCCCATTCTTTGCTATTCAGAGCAACAAACTTTTTGAGCATGCTCTTCAGTGTGCGGTTGTATCTCTCAACCAACCCATCAGTCTGGGGGTGGTAGGGAGTAGTCCGTATCCCCTTTATCCCCAGTAAGCTATAGACCTGTTTGAGTGTCTTAGATAGAAATGCAGTGCCCTGATCTGTAATTATCTCCTGAGGTATGCCTACCCTAGAGATCAGCTGGAGTAAGGCACGGGCAACAGCAATGGCTGTGATTTTGCGCAAGGGGAAGGCTTCTGGGTAGCGGGTAGCACAATCACATACAACAAGGATGAACCGGTGACCTGATCTTGTTCTCTCCAGGGGACCAACGATATCCATCCCTATTCTATGAAATGGGACACCAATAATGGGGAGTGACTTTAGTGGGGAAGGCCTAACTTTATGGCTACTGGTCAGTTGACAGATGGGACATGACTTGCAATACTTCAGGACATCAGTATATAACCCTGGCCAGTAGAATCGCCGTGCTATCCTCTCAAAGGTCTTGACATTACCCAAATGTCCTGCTAAGGGAACATCATGACCTAGGGCCAACACTTTTCCCCTCAGACACCGTGGCACTACCACCTGCTCAATACTGCCCCCCTCAAGTTGATGAAAAAGCAAACCATCCCGGATAAAATAATCCTCCCCATACAAAGCAGTGGCTATCCCATTCTTTTCCCCTTCAGTTTCTGTTGCTTTACTGAAAAGCTCCTTTAATGACTCATCTTCTTTCTGCAGATCCCTAATGTTACTTGGGGGCTCCCACATGTCGGCTTTATCAACTTCTGGAACTGGCAACTGCTCTGCCATTTTCTGAACTGATCCCAATAGCTTTTCCCTTCTTCTCTGTCTGCGGCTTTTGTGTAACTTCTCATGCTCAGGGAAGTCTATGTCAGTGTGGCTAAAAGGCATAGTTTCTATCAGTGCTCGGGCAGTAACCTCTTCTAGAATCTCTTTCTGCTGAGCCTTGGCCTGAGAGCGGGTTACAACCAGGCTAACTGGCTTGGAAGACTGAATAAGCTCAGGCAGATTTAACACATCCTGCCCCAACACTACAGGATAGCTCAATCCTTTAACCACTCCCACGTTCAATGAAAACCTTTGACCTCCAGACAAATGTCTGCTACCGGGTAAGCATGCTCATCTCCATTCACACAGCAAACCCTGAGCTGCCCTTTCCCCAACTCAACTGGCTGCTTTACCAGATGAGGCTGGACTAAGGTGTGAATGCTACCTGAGTCTAAGAGAGCAACTGTAGTTTTGCCATTCACTTTGACAGGTGTAGTCTGTAATCTGGCAACAACTCCAGTTCCAGGCCCTGACAGGCTACACAGGTTTTTAGCTTTCCTAACGGGGTAATCCCGAATCATGTGACCAGGTTGGCTGCAGTAGTGACAGATAACAAAAGTCCTGTTCTGCGTAGCTGTGGGTGCTGGGGCCTGTCTAGGATGTGAAGTAGAAGGAAAGGGGTAGGCCTGTTTATCCGGTATCCTACTCTGTACGGACCCCCTAGCACCAACTCCACCACCGAATCCCCCAGACTTACCTCCAATAGCTGGTCGGCTGAAGGTCTGAACCCGGAAAGTCTTTGGCCCCTGAAGAGCAGCAAGGAAGGCTTCCACCAGCTCTGCAGCTTGCTGGCCTGTAGCTGGGCGGCGCTCCTTCACCCAGACACGCACCTCTGGAGCTAGGGTACGCAGGTACTGTTCCAGGACCAGAATTTCTCCTACTTCCTCCACCGACTTCCCGGACGGCTTAATCCACTTCCTGTAGAGGTCCATCAGGCGGTTGTACAGCTCCCGGCCGCTGGGGACGGCGCTGCTGGGTCGATTGCTGTATACAGTGAGGCTGCTGGAACTGGCACAGGAAAGGGTGCGGCCGACGCAACCACCGGATTCAACAGAACTTCAGGTAGCACCGTTGGATGCTGTGACACTGGTGGTGTGGCTGCCGGACTCCGCTGGGCTTCTGGAGACGGCACTGGTGGTCTGGCAGCCGGACTCCGCTGGGCTTCTGGAGACGGCACTGGTGGTCTGACTGGCAGTGCTGGTACAGCGGCTTCAAACACAGGTCGCTGACACCCCTGTCGCCCAGAGTCCAACTCATCCCACACATTGTTCAACTGGACCTGAACGCTCCCACTTAACACCCCTGCCCCCTAATAGTCTTTTCCAATGCCCTGGGACAATGGATAAGAGACTGGCTCCGATGCGGTACGTGTTTCCACACGGAGCAGTATGCTGACGGACTAAGGGAAGAGAAAGTGTAATTTGACTGGGAAGTTTTATTGCCGACTACGGAATGTATACTGATGCTGACGCAGTGGATACTTTCAGAGTTCGCTACGCTGGTGAGTAAGTAAAATGTTAAATGAAAGGTGACGTTGTAATTTCAGAACTAGTGTAAATTACCGGGTGAAATGTTTGAAACTGCCGCCGACATGACGGCCGGTCTGTGGTGCATGCTGGGAAATGTAGTGAAGGATGCGACGCTGTGTGTGATAGACGGCAGCTACACTTTGGGAACAGAGGGGGAAAACGGCTCTGTTTTTACAGGATGTAATCAGTTTTAACACACACCAGTTATCCGTTATCACAACAAAATGGCTTTTGTTATCTGTAGATAATGAGAAAATTTACTTGTTTTCTCGAGAAAACCAACGTGAAAAAGTATCGGAGATACAAGACCGCTCTGGGCTCCCATAGGTTTTGGACAAAAATGTGATTAAAATACCCACATTTTGGATGAAAACGACCCTGTCTTATCAATGCATTAGAAAGAAGACAAAAGGTCCCCACACCACAAATCTGTCATTCCATTGGCCATGATATTAGTTTTAAAACAACTGAACTTGACCGACATTTGGCCGGTTTGGTGGGGTGTTAATATCAAGAAGTTACTGTTCATTTATTCTATATATGTGCAGTGTTAACTCTTTGCCCATGATTTGAGCTTAAATTATACTTTTATCTGTTGTCCTGGCGCAGAAAGTTGAATGTATGTTCAGAAAACACCATCTTAAAGTCCAAAGGTTTCTCCCAGAAGCTTACTGGATGCTAAAGTTCTCAACCTTCATATTGATGATCCTCATGACGTTTCTTTAGCTGCCCCATGGTCTGTACACTCTTCCTCAGTATTTTATATATTAGCACCATGGACAGCTGGCTACATGTGTAAATTAGACAGCAAGAAGAGAGATATTGTTATGCTACAACTAAATAACCGAAAAAGAAAGAAAAAAATCAAACAGGGGACTTACCCTAGCTCTGCCCTTTCTGTTCTATAGAAAGCTGTCCTCCTGAAGCCTTTGATGCACTGCAAGGACTCATCAAGGGCAAAGATTTTCTATGTTGGAGCTAAGAAGAGGCTGGTGGCTGGATAAGTGCTAGATTATCCACTTAAAGGCTAGACCAATCTCTTCCTTTTGCATATCACTGAAGTATCACTTAACATTTCACCTCAACACTTCAACTCCAGCAGTGTTATAAAAGTGACACATATTACCTACTAAATGAAATGGGAGCATGATATGGCCCATAAATCCTACCAAGCATCACTCCATTCAGAAACAACTGATGACTTCTCCTCAAAGTAGGGTCTAAATATTATGACATGCTACAGATATGTCTATATTTGTGTCTGTGAAGGGTTGGGGACTGATAGGGGAGGGCTTCTGGGTGTCTGCAAGTGTGTGAGTCATGTTTTTATCCAGCCAAATTGGAAATTGGAAAGTTCTCTCACAAATAAAAATACCATCTCTTTTGACGTGATCCTAAAGATGCAGGATGAACTGCTAACGAGAGATTCTGAAAAGAGCATTCAGCTCAAGTCTAAACATGTTAGATAAGCAAAAGCCTATAAAATGGAACAGCTGGGACTGCAGCAGGTATCCTGAAGTGCCACAAATATCATATAAAAAGTGTACTTTAATTTGAGATGCATGCCTCAGATTCATAGAAACAGGAATTTGAAATGCTACAATTAAACTTAGGAGGTATTAATGTCAAAATATCCAATATTTTGTGCCAAGCTCATCTAAACCTGTCAACTGGCTTGAATGTAGTTTTGAATTTTCCTTAGGAATATTTTGCCTAATTAACGTCATGAGGAAGTATATCAATCGGTTTATGTCCAGGCTTTGACTAGACCATTTTAGAGTGCCTTAATTCATTTGGCAGCAACACAACCCAACAACTTAAATGGCGACAGTAACGTCAGATGCTGGAGTTTGCCCTGCAGTTGGAGGGTTGCTGCTTCAAGGCTTTCAGTGTCATTGTGCCCTTGGGCAAGACACTTCCCCCATATTGTCCATTGATGGTGGTCAGAGGGCCCGGTGGCGCCATTGTATGGCATCCTCACTTCTGTCGCTGAGCTCCAGGACAGCTATAGCTATAATGTAGCTCGCCGCCATCAGTGAATCACTGAATGTAGTGTAAAAAGCTTTGGTCAAGTTTACTGATTTGAGAAAGCACAATGTGTGGAGGCATTTTCTATTTTCAAGTCATTAATTGATTCCCAGAAATTTATCATCTGGGTTTTCTAAATGAAATAAAAAAATACTTAAACGGGACACATATTTTCTAAAAATCTCCACATCTTTCTGTTCATTTCGCAAAGCATTTTCCAAGGTCTTTGTGGTCTTAAAATGTAGATTTCTCTTATTTCATATATTAATTTATGCTATTTACTCACTGAAAAATGTTTTCACTCAGTCTTTTTCACCTGCAAGACCCCACAATGTCTGAGTCAGGATTGTGGGAAAAGAAAAAATACTTATTCCCATAACAACCAGATCTTTTTTTCAAGGTTTATTCATAAGCTTTTACTGTTTAACTAGAGTGTCTGTAATTTGTTTTAACTCTGACTAATTTTCATTATTGTAAGTAAGGAAGACACATGCTGGCCAGATCAGAACAGGGATGATTACCATGCAATAAGGCCTAAATGATGCTTTTTTTTCTGTATTTGCAAAGATTTAATAAAATGCTGACTGAGTGAAATACGTTGATTCCATTTATTTAAATGGAGTGAAAAGATAAATACTTTTTTGCCACAACAGTCTTGTAATGCCTTTTTTGTTGTACATTTTTGTAAATGTTGGATAAGGCATTGTATTTTTAGACAGTAGTGATTTGACCATTACTCCCTGTCTCTTTTTTACTGTTGAGTCATTAACCCAGTTAGTGAGTCCTGCAGTGTTTTACACGTTTTTCAGGAGTAATCTTGGATCTCATGGATAAGAAGGTAAAATCCATGTAAAGTAGCAATAAAGTTGTGCTCTGAGCTTGTTACATAACAAAATATGCATTTATAATCACTCAGCTAAATTTGAATGATTAAAAACAAGGCTGTAGAATAGAATGGTTATTTATATTTTCTCCCTCTGTACCTGGCTAATTCCTGGATGTCACTGAGGTAATATCTCCATGCAAGCTCAAAAGGACCTATCCATTATTTATACTAGAACAAAAAATTATGAAAACATTTAAGCAATTTTTTTACTTTCGTATGAACCTACTACTCAATATTCTTTATATGTCGTGTGCAAAAAAAAATTTGCCTGTACAGTCCAGTTAAATAAACAAAAATCGATGAACTTCAGTGTCCCCCCCCCTTCAGTGTCCACCATATTGGATCAGTCTATTTGCTGCACATTTTCAGAAAGGTCAAAACAGACGGCAGCAAACCATTTGAAAACAAACCATGCAAAGAGCAATGTTGACAACTTAGCGCTTTGGTCACGATATTTATTGACTTTTCAGACCCCTCTAGCACTTTGATTTCAAAAAAGCTCCTAGCACCAAATCTAGCAACTTTTTGCTGCTACTGGAGACTTTGGAGACAACATCTAAAAGCAGCGAACTCTGCTCTCCAGAGCAAGTAGATTGGTAACCCCGCCTCCTGCTCCCCTCTATCTTGTCTGCTGTCATGATTCATGCAGCTATTATTTCATCCAAATGAAAAATGGAGAACAGATAAGCAGATCATGGCTTGTCTACAGTGAAAAGAAGGACTGGGTTATTTACTTTGGCCTTTTTGGAAACACAGGAAGGAGCAATCAGCTAAGTGAGCTTAGTGCTTGGAAAAAATCTTTCATTCCTTTAGAGACAGCATGAAAAGTCAGCTGAGTACAAAACATAGAGAGGAAAACAAGAAGAAAAGGGACAAGAAGAGAGGGACACAACCTAGAACAAATAATGTATCTCTATTCTATTAACATTTCTCTATCTGTAAAATGGGTCTTTTTTATGTGTTGTCTTCTCAATTCAGAGGGCCCCCTGCCTGTCTTTGCCTCGGGCCCCAAATATTCTAAATCCGCCCCTGTGTGGCCGGATAAATTTTGAGATGAAATCTGAGCATTTCTTATGTTCTAATCATGCGCAGCACTCTGAAGGGCCTTTTATTGGGTGGACGTAAGCATAAACACAAAAGTCTTGAGTCAAAACCTCTGTAGGATTTAAGGGACACTTTGTACATTTTGAACAGTTTTCATGCCAGTTATTTCTGTGTTACATGGTTGTCCTTTAGCATGATAAAGTGCACAGGTTCTTGAGCACCCAATGTGAATTATAAACACTAAAACCTGTATGTGTAGAGAGAAAGCAAAAAAATAAAACAGAACTTTCCGTATTCTTTCCTTAATTTAATCATTCTGTTTTGTCTTTTAACACTGGTTTGAAATACACTTCAAACGGTCAGCGTTAGATTAAAACTGCAGGGCAATGTGCCACCCTGTCAGGTTACATAGTGTTAAAAATGACACATAATGCCAGAATGATATGTTGTCCTCCAATGATATGTAACATGATTTGACATGTTGTAAATGCTTTAGCACCACAACAGGCTGCAGGGTTCCATGCCATAAAATAAATGATAGTAATATCATGTAACATGACTTTGCGAAAAATATTAATTTTATGCTTCATGAGTCAAGGCATTAAGGAAAGTTTAATTTTGGATGTCATTCTGAACCTCCAAGGCAATATTTTCCAGACTTTAATTAAGGTTGAGTTGAAAGGATAGAAAAATAGGAATATAATGTCAGCAATGATATCAGAGCAGCAGATGTATGTTAAACTCTTTGAACTTCTCATAAGATTCAGAAAAAAACATTATTTTCTTCAAACACAACTATTCTATTGCCCTATATTGTTATATTTCAACTGATTTTACTTTTTTTTTTCTTGTACTTACTAATACTTTCATTTAACTTTATTCTATTATTCACATATGTAAAGGTTTTCTTTGGTTTCTTTTCTTGTTTCTGCCTTAGTTGCTCTAATTTAGATGTTTACAGTATTCTGCTAAAAGATGTAAATTTTTTACTATAAACCTTGAATTCTGATTTAAATTGTTGAATATGATTTGCACTGAACAATAAACCGAATGAAGAACAATGTTTGAGATGTATTTGTAGGAAACTCTCTAAATGTTGTAAAGATGCTGTTTTTAGCAATAACTCTATAAGCTTTAGTTTCAGAAAGATGCTCATAAATCTCAAATATATGGGATTAGTTGACTGTTAGTAAAAATTATGCATAGGAGAATTTATAAGTGTAAGTCAATGATCTGAATGGTATGTGATAGTTGTACTTTTGGCTCAGTGTTTGCAAACTGAAATACAATAAAACTGTTTACAATGGCGATCCTGTATCATAGAAGACATTTTAATTTCTAATTTAGTTAAATTCAAATTCATTTTATTTATATAGCACCAAGTCATAACACATTTCATCTCAAGGAACTTTACAGAGACAATACAGTCAGATTGGGTAAAAGGTTCTGTCAACTTGGATTAACTTGCAGAAATGATTTTCATTGGATTTTGTCATTTACTCTTCAGCAATCCGTCACACTAAGCATGTTTGCAGCAACAGTAGAGAGGAAAAACTCCCTTTTAACAGGAAGAAACCTCCAGTTGAACCAGGCTCAGTGTGAGCGGCCATCTGCTGAGGCCGACTGGGAGACAGAAGCAGAGATAGAAAAAGAAGCATAGATACAAAAGGCAACTGTAAAAGGCAGCCCAGTCCAGGACGAGCTCTGAACCAGCTCCCATGTCAGAGGATGAAGAGAGCACACCACACAGTTAGTCACAGTCAGAGAAACAGGACTACACTGGAAAACAGGCCGATCTCTAACATCTATAAACAAAGGTGTTGATGGCAGCAGCACAGCTGTGTCAACATTTCTAAAAAAAACGTACTTGAATTGTATGGATTCAGATCTTTTTTGTATTGTTATCTGTATTTTCTCCGCTTTTTTCAACAACCAGGTGTTGCCTAGGAAAACCCAGCGACCCCCATACTCCTGACCCACCTCCTATGGGGCATCACAAAGGACATGTTTAAATCCCTTCTTAAGGTCCACAAAGCATATGTACACTGGTTGGGCAAAGTCCCATGAACCAGGGTAGTCCCTTCGAAAAAACATTTGTTATTGACATAGTGTAGGATTATTGCCTCGTTTAATTCAAAGCAATGCAGTTTGAAGCAAAACATTAGGCAATTGAATAGAAAATTACGCTCTACACATCAGAAGGAGTCTGATTTAACCTGGAAAAATGTTTGCTGATGTTTTATCACAATTAGTCTATTAAATAGTTTGAGCTCCATTTAAACTCTTTCATCTGTTTTGGATTTGGACTTTGATGTTTTTTATGCATAAGGGGAGAGGGAGAATGCTATGACCCAATTAAGGTTTTGTGTTATAGTGCTGGTGTTAAGAATTGCTGCTCAGCATGAAAATGCAGACAACCAATTTGAAGTCAATTTATGATAATTTAGTGAAAGATGAATAATGACACATGTACTGCTCATGAGGAGAAAAGTAATATATTAATCATTTCCTTTCTTTTTTTATTGTCATTACACTGTCACAAATACAGATCAACTAAATGAACTCTGCATTTAACTCATTTCCTTGGGGAGCAGTGGGCTGCCATTGTGTGGCGCCTGGGGACCAGTGTGGGGTTAGGGGTCTTGCTTAAGGACCCTGAGTGTCAGTCTACCAAAATACAGAAAGAAACTGAGAATAAAAAGACAGCTGATTAGAAACACCATGAACTAAAATACATAAACTAGAAAACACCTGGCAAAAGAAAGCAAACCGAGCAAATGATGCTACCTGAAAAATGTAAAAACAGAATAGAGCAAGACAAAAAACATAAAACTCCTAAAGTAAGGAATTTAAACCTACTGTATCAATGAAAAACCTCAAACCACAATGAGGGAATTGTAAAATTAAAATAAACCCTGTGCATTGAGATAGTCATTAAAGAAAGGAAAACCAGTATCCAAATCATTAAAAAACTCAGAATGACCCAGATCTTGACAACTGGTATCAGGTTAAAGGAAAACTCTGGTCAGCAAGGAATAATCAATGGATCATTATTCATACCTAAAACTAATACCTTCGCTGTGATTTAATGAATTTAGTGTTAATCAGTAAAAAATGTTTTTTTTTTTAAATTAGCGCCATTCTCCCCGCTTTACAAGCTAAATCAATGGGAACTACTAGACACATCTGCAATCAACAACAATTATTGAAGATTTCCAGAGGACTTCACCATTGAAATTCACCAGAGCTATAGTGAAACTGACAATGCCCACGTGCATGGCAGCTGGATGCTGGAATACATCGGGTAAAAGTGGAAAAAAGAGTTATTCCACCTTTCTGATTCCTAATCCTCCACGGACGGGTTGGTCGTTGGATCGCCAACTTGAAGAGGGAGGATTTGCCATTGAACTTCTGGCCAGAGAAAAAACACGTAATATGTAGCCAACATTTGGAAGAAGAATGTTTTCAAGATGACTTGGATAATAGCGCGTTGTGACAAACACCAGATACAGCACTGGGACTTGATCAACAGCCGATACCGCACCGTGACGTCACAAACCAGTAGGTGGCAGTAGTGTTCTTTGACAAACATGGATGCCTCCAGTAAAGCACATTCACATGAAAATTACTCTGAATTAAAAACACTGATCATTTATTGAACAGGATGTAATAATTTAATATTTAAAGTACTTTCAGAAGTTTGAATTCTCAATATTACCAGACTTTTTTTTTTAAAGCTTTCATTTCTGATAATTAGAAGACATGCTTCATATTTTAGCATGAGAAGATCAGAAGGCTGACTCCTGTTGCTCAGTTTCATCTCTTCTCATTTTAGGAGATTTAACAAAAACACATCTCACAATGCAGAACAACAAAAGAATCTGCTTATAAGGGAAATATTGTTCAGCCTCTCAGAATGTCACATTTAAACAAAGAGGTGGTTTTGATGGCAGGGCAAAGGCCCCGGGGGCCAAAGGACCACATCGGAGAGAGCCCTTCTGTCTGGCCTGCTGCTGTGTAAACTCAGCCGGCTCCAGGAAAAGATGGATCCACACGACCACTGTCTCCGAGGAAGCCCTCATTGTCATGGAGCTCAGCCTTTCTGAGACACCTGATCTGAATCCAATCAGGGAAGCGCTCTTTGTGTGCTCTCTGTGAACAACAGCCACCCAGGAGACTGGCCGCCGCTGGCCTCTGTCCTGATGAATCTAATGTGGACCCGTCAGTCCGCTGCCAGCCTTCTCCCAAAGGAAAAGCTGAAATTTTACAACCACAGACAGAGCAGTGTGAATGCATCTGGGCTATTCTCTATCAGCCCGAAATTACTGAATTAACACTGAGTTACTATTTTAGAGCTTTTAGCTTGAAAAATCATGTTTTTCAATCTCCTGTATGGACATTTTAATGTTATTCTTTTCTTTAATTCTTTTAAAATCTGTCATGTTACAAACAAAAGGTTAATTTATGTTTTTTATGAAAGACCAAAATAATATTAAAGTGAAAGTTGAATAGTAACAATTCTAAAAACAAGTATTAGACAACACTTGTTTTTCTGTGGTTTTTATTTTGTGTGTGTAGGTAGGTAATAAAATTTAAAAACAAAAAATGAGATAAAAAGATGACCTTATGATATGTTGAACAGCTACACATTAAGAATTAAGAGTTTTTACTGTCATAGTCACAATGAAAGCAAAGAAATCGTATAAAAATGCAAATTAGAAACTGCAAAAATTCCTACTATTTTGACAAGGGGCAAAAAGGACCTACAGAAATATTCGGTGCTCTGTACAATTTTCCAGGATTTCAGCCAAACTCAGACGGGTTTTAGGAAAATTAAACAATGATTCAACTTTAGTAATGATTGATAGGTTCCCTAAAGTGAAACAAAAGAACCAGACATCAGTAAAACCATGGAGGTTGAGAAACCATTTGAGCAATACTTGTGCAGTGGGATAGATTTAATTAGATTAAATTAGATTTAATTAGATTAAATTAGATTTGATTAGATTAAATTAGAATTAGACTTAGACCAAACTTTGTAGTCATTTTGTTCACACAGAGTGTATACAAAACAATCAGATCAGATCTTGTTATAGTGATCCCCTATTGTCTATTATGTCTCAGGTATTTTGAAGGATAAATAAAGAGCTTAATATGGGATGAATCTGAGCCTTTTATGAGATTAAGCTGACGGGAATTGGGAAAAGTCAGAGAAAAACACCACATTGGTTGACAGGCCAATTTAAAACCCACACTCGCCTTAGTAAAGGACTAGGGTCACCACACACAGGTCACATGTTTTAACCTCTGTGCCACAGACATAAATGCGGCAATGCTTCCCAATAATTACGTCAAATAAAGACACATTTTAAATCGGCATAATGTGTCACATTTTCCCCTTAGCTGAGGTCAGGAAAATAGACAGATGTGAGGAATTTCAGGAACTCACACAATGCTCACTTGAGACCTATTTCTCAGGAGAGATTCTGGAATTTCTAAAAGTCGGCAGATATTTCAGGTATCAGGCTGCTCTCCTGTGGAACCAACTACCAGTTTTAGTCCGTGAGGCAGACACCCTGTCTACTTTTAAGGCTAGGCTTAAAACTTTCCTTTTTGATAAAGCTTATAGTTAGAGTGGCTCAGGTTATCCTGAGCTATCTCTATAGTTATGCTGCTATAGGCTTAGACTGTTGGTGTCATGATCTGCCCGGATAGCTCCCCTAAATTACTCATGCCTTTCACCTGCTTCACTCTTTCCAGCTCCCAATTATCACTCATCTCATCCACCTGCAGGTTTCCCTTATATTGGGCTCAGGTCCAGGGCTAATTATTGTTTGTTTGCTGATTGATGTTTGTTCCCTGTTTCCCTTCTTTTAGTGTCCTGCCTGTCAGTTCTGTTAGTTTTAGATTCATTTCCATGTCCCTGTTCCAGTGAGGAGTTTATTCTTCAGCTAGTTGTTTCCCTAAGCATTTCAGAGCGTTTCAGCCTGAACCTCTGATGGACTTCTGCTGGATTCTGCCTCTCTGTGCGTTTCTGTCTGAGCTGGATGCTCCACACACGGGACTCTGAACCTGCCTTCGTGCTCTGATGGATTCCTGGAACCCAGATCTGTCCATTCCCAGTGATGGGACTAACGGCGTTGAAAGTAACGGCGTTACTAACGCCGTTACCTTGTTTTAGTAACGAGTAATCTAACTAATTACTTTGACTGTAACTATAACGCAGTTACCATTGTAGTCACCCCGTTACAGCGTGTTACTCAGGTCGCACAATGAACCTTTTTTCATGATAGGACTCGTGCGCGCCTTGTCATGAGAGAGGGGAGGATGAGAATGGCTGATGTACAGTGAGATTCCGTCTGTCAGTTGGGTAGGTGGGTGTTTCTGCTGGCGGGTGTTAACGTACAGCACACACAGAGAGATGGAGAGTGAAGAGGACTCCAGCGGCAAAACAGCGTTTTCCAGATGGAAATACCGGTGTTACATCGAGCTGCGTTTCCCCATCACATACGGTTACCTCTGCATCTCCGCACAGCGCAGGCGGCACGATTCACCGCGCAAGCGACAGGAAACGCGCATGCTCGCTAAAGGCGCGCAACAGTCGCCCTGTGCTTGCGCCACAGGAGAACTATGGAGAGCGTGAACGATCAAATGAAAGGGAGAAATCTGGATGGATGGATGGATGGATGGATGGATGGATGGATGGATGGATGGATGGATGGATGGATGGATGGATGGATGCTCTGCCTTTTCAACCTACTGTATTTTTTATTTTAAACATTATTTGATGGCCTTTGGGGCAGGGATGGAGATCATTATTTTATGTCACACACAGAGTATAGATCTAGATAGATAGATAGATAGATAGATGTTGCAGTATCTATAACAACCCAAACACACAGGATTATTATTTCCAGTTATTAATTTCATATACTCACCAGATCTGAATGCCCTGTTAAAAAACTTCACATGGCGTTCCCCCCTGATGTCATTTACGTTTAGTTGCAATAAATGCTAAACTCTCTGCAGGTTATTGTCTTTGTCATCCGCTCTATTCAGCTGGCTTTGGAAACAAACGGCGAGAAGGTGGGGGCTGGGTGGTGAGGGTTACGGGGGCGAGAAATGCAAAAGTAACGCAATAGTTACTTTACTAGTAACTAGTTACTTTTATCGTGGAGTAACTCAGTTAGTAACTCAGTTACTTTTTGGGAGAAGTAACTAGTAACTATAACTAATTACTTTTTCAAAGTAACGTGCCCAACACTGTTCATTCCTGAGTGGACTGTACTGTTAAACCGTAATCATTGATGGGTGGCGCTCTGCACCTGCAGTCTCTGTTCTGTTTTTATTTTAATAAACGTTAGAACTTTCCCACTTGCTGTCTCACATTAAATACTGGGTTCATCTGTCCCTTTTCATGACAGCTAGGACATAGGGACCCCCAATTCTATTAGTTCAATCTCTAACGTTCTGCTCTCTCTGCTTTTTCTCGTAGTAGCTTCATCTGGTCTGTTCCTGTTTGGCTGTGACTCCATCCTGGAGAGAAATATCAGCTGTGCTGCTGCCATCAACACCTTTGTTTATAGATGTTGGAGATCAGCCTGTTTTCCAGTGTAGTCCTGTTTCTCTGACTGTGACTGGCTGGATGTGCTCTCTTCATCCTCTGACATGGGAGTTAGCTCGGAGCTAACTCTTGGTCTACCAAAAGAGGAATGGACATTAGACCAGTGGAAATCTGTGCTTTGGTTTGATGAGTCCATATTTGAGATCTTTGGTAACGATCTGTTACCAAAGATCTCAAATATGTCTTTGTGCGATGCAGAAAAGGTGAATGGATGGACTATACATGCCTGGGTCCCACCATGAAGCATGGAGGAGGAGGTGTGATGGTGTGGGGGTGCATTGCTGATGACACTGTTGGGGATTTATTCAAAATTGAAGGCATACAGTAGTGAACCAGCATGGCTACCACAGCATCTTGCAGCAGCATGCTGTTCCATCTGCTTTGCGTTTAGTTATTCCATCGTTTATTTTTCAACAGGACAATGACCCCAAACAAATCTCCAGGCTGTGGAAGAGCTATTTGAGCAAGAAGGAGAGTGATAGGGTGCTGCACCGAACAACCTGGCCTCACCGGACCCAATCCAGATGGTTTGGGTTGAGCTGGACCCCAGAGTGAAGGCAAAAAGTGCTAAGCATCTGTGGGAACTCCTTCAAGACTGCTGGAAGAACATTTCAGGTGATGACCTCTTGAAGAAAAAAAAAGGTGGCTACATTGAAGAGCGGAGAATATAAGACATATTTTCAGTTGTTTCCAACTTTTTTGTTAGATATATAATTCCACGTTTTAATTCATAGTTTTGATGCCTTTAGTCTGAATCTACAGTTTTCATAGTCATGAAAATAAAGAAAACTCTTTGAATGAGAAGGTGTGTCCAAACTTTAGGTCTGTACTGTAGATGTTTAGTCATGAAGCTCAGCAAAACGCACAATCCTCTCCTTCCACAAACCATGGCTTCTATATTTGCATGTGTCGATCGCTCTTTCTGCTATGCTGTCCATTTTCCCCCCACTATTAAGTAGATGAATGAAAAGGGGAAATGAGCCTGAGGGAAACTTATTGTGCCTCAGTGCTTCATATCACTGTCAGTGGGCAGATGAGATGCACTGAATGAAAACGGAGCCCAATATTTCTCTTTGATGTGTGACTGTGTTGCTCTCTCTCGCATCCTGAAGCTGGGAGATTAACATGTCTGTCACCATCATCATTAACTGCCTTGGGGAGGTTCTCTATAGACCGGCTTATGTTTTTGTTTTGTTTTTTGCTGAACATTGTATTTTTAAGATGATAAAATCAAAACAAAATTGGGTGTAACCTATTTGAACAAGTGGAAATCAGACATTCCATCATATCCTTTATCTTTAAGGATTACAGGGTAAAAATACAGATAAACATCATCACAACACACACTTGCATTACACAGAAGATAACCAGAGCTTTAAAGTTTGCAGCTAAAGTTCATCTTCATAAAGTCAGTGACCTGTTGCGTTTATATGGAAGTCTCTGATCAAAATATTTAAAAAATAATTAACATAAAAAAATTGTCTAAATCCAGGTGGTTGCAGCTGAACTGACAAAGTGATGGATTACTTCACTTCTCAACAGCATGCATTAACATTTGTACAGATTGTAGAAACAGTATAATATTTCCATAAATGTAATCATGAAACTGAACCTCAGACACAGGCTGGGTGTTAAGGCTGCTGGAGTCAGCATGTCTGCTGGTTTACCGTATGACATTCTGCTTTCTCTATCAATCAATCTAGACCAATCTGCAACGGTGGATTTACTTTTGTGAGAGCAATGTCACAGGCTGTGTTGTCTAAAATGTTGGCCGCACTGCTCTAACTTTTTTCTCTATAAAGGATTTATAGAGATATTTAAAATATTGTTCTTCCAAGAGATGACTTAAAGAATTTTTGACTTACATAAATGAATGCACCCTAAATTTTCCTGAATTTTTAAAATTGCATATACTTTTTGCATTTAGTATATATTAATGTGAAGACGTGTGTGTATAGAAGGTAAGTTTAGTTTGTTTGTACAGTAGTAGCCATACAAAACTTGCCCACTTTCCTTGATGGGTCCTTGGCCGGTCCCCTAAGATTCCTTTTTAAGCATCAATCTTTGTAGTAAAATATTCTTTCTGTCATGATTTTAGGAGATTAAGATCTAAAGAGAACCATAATCTCCTGGTCAGACCCTGTAATTCAGTGAAAGGGTGGAGTCAGAGTAAAATAATATGCAAGAGGCTGGAAGATGGAGGGGATTTTACTGAGAGTTGTAGGGAAGTGGGCTGCCATTGGGCTGGCGTTTGACTGGGCAGGGCCATTTTGAATGGCTGCTACTGTAAGCCTTGTCAATGTTGCAGATGCACTAATGTAAAAGTAAAGCATAAACTTTACAGCAACAAAAACGGTCCATAAGACAACATCCTTTCCAGGGACATTCATATATCTTAGAATGGACCAAAGAGATCTAACCTTTGTGATACAAAAAAGACAAAGAGAGCCGTCTATGATTAATGGACGGGCCTGTCTAAAGTCTGGACCTCGCTTCTACAGACACCCTTATAATATGTAACCTTCCTGCACTCCAGGCTATAAAACCATGTTATATTAAAAAGTAAAAAATAACACTAACAAAAAGAAATCAGAAAAACATTAAAAACATGAGATGTTCTAAAACACTAGTTCCGTCTTGTAAGAATTGATAAAGCGATCACAACACAGTAACCCTATGTGTGTCTGAAGGAGATTAAATCCTCACTTCTGCTAATGTTCTAGTAAAGCTGAAATTAGCTTAGAACATTTTGCCATAAGATTTTACATTCCCTGATGGTGTTTTTTTTTTTACGTTTCCAAAAAAGTAAATGCGCTAAAGAGGGGATGGAATAACATCTGTCGAATGAGTTCAAAAGCCGCAAACATTTGCATCACATGACTGATCAGCTGCTTCCGCTGCGGTCTCCTGAATGCTAACATTAAAATCGCACTCTTTCGACATCTGCGGGTGGCACACGCCATTTTGCAACAATCATACGACTTGCCCAATTTAAACACATTCATTACAATCTGGGACCTTTAAAGATCTATGCTCTGCTCTGTTTGCTTCCTCTAACAAGCATGATGAAACATATGAGTCCATTCCACTTAATGCTACCTTGTTAATTAGATAGAAATGTGTCTAATTTATATTTTCTTTTTTATATATTTGGAGTGAAAGGGCAGGGCTGAGATCACTAAACTCCAAGGTGCCATTGTTGAAATAAAAA
This sequence comes from Cyprinodon diabolis, assembly GCA_030533445.1. Classification (NCBI taxonomy): domain Eukaryota; kingdom Metazoa; phylum Chordata; class Actinopteri; order Cyprinodontiformes; family Cyprinodontidae; genus Cyprinodon; species Cyprinodon diabolis. Next base: position 37,021,999 of record CM060076.1, read on the forward strand.
GGGCAAACATGAATCTACCTATCATAAGTGTAATTAAAGTTGCATGCCACAAGTATCAACAGTCATTAACACATCAAGGTTCCCTTCCTCTCTTCTACTGATTTTCTTGGTGCTGTAAAGTAGATGTAAATCATAGATGTAAATGTATTTTTTATGTGTTAGACCAGGCATCCCCAAACTCGGTCCTCAAGGCCCGCTGTCCTGCAGGTTTTAGAGGTTTCTCTGCTTCAGCACAGCTGGTTATAATGATTGCAGTAGACCAAACGCCTGTTAATCAGCTTTCAATTAAAATCAGCTGTGCTGGAGCAAGGAAACCTCTAAAACCTGCAGGACAGGGGGCCTGGAGGACCGAGTTTGGGGATGCCTGTGTTAGAGTGATTTTGCTGCTCTGTTGGTCAGCCTGCTGACATTAAGTTAGAGATGCTAGGGATCTAACATTTTCCCTCTTGATGGACTATGATGAGTCTGTTCTCCAGCTGTGACACCTTCTAACAACGTGTCTCTAATAGCTCTAACTCTTTAACTCTCAAGGGATATCAGGCAGCTCAGGGAATGCAGTGCAGCTGAACTGGCCAGAGCAAGCGTCTGATCTCTATAAATAACAAAGGCATTGTCCCTTCCACTCTCTTACTGTGCAAAATTAGAGATGTCAACAAAACGATTAGCCTCATGTGTCCTGTAAGGTGGAAACAACACGAACTACAGAAATAGATTTTAAAAGATTTCTCCTTGGGTCTACCTTGGCCCCACAGTGGCTCTACCTTTCTTATACCTCATCCAAAATAATCGGGTTATCCTGAGATACAGTGGGGCAAAAAAGTATTTAGTCAGCCACCAATAGTGCAAGTTCTCCCACTTAAAAAGATGAGAGAGGCCGGTAATTTTCATCATAGATATACCTCAACTATGAGAGACAAAATGAGGAAAAAAAAATCCAGAAAATCACATTGTCTGATTTTTAAAGAATTTATTTGCAAAATATGGTGGAAAATAAGTATTTGGTCAATAACAAAAGTTCATCTCAATACTTTGTTATATACCCTTTGTTGGCAATGACAGAGATCAAACGTTTTCTGTAAGTCTTCACAAGGTTTTCACACACTGTTGCTGGTATTTTGGCCCATTCCTCCATGCAGATCTCCTCTAGAGCAGTGATGTTCTGGGGCTGTCGCTGGGCAACACGGACTTTCAACTCCCTCCAAAGACTTTCTATGGGGTTGAGATCTGGAGTCTGGCTAGGTCACTCCAGGACCTTGAAATGCTTCTTACGAAGCCACTCCTTCGTTACCCGGGCGGTGTGTTTGGGATCATTGTCATGCTGAAAGACCCAGCCACGTTTCATCTTCAATGCCCTTGCTGATGGAAGGAGGTTTTCACTCAAAATTTGACGATACATGGCCCCATTCATTCTTTCCTTCACACGGATCAGTCATCCTGGTCCCTTAGCAGAAAAACAGCCCCAAAGCATGATGTTTCCACCCCCATGCTTCACTGTAGGTATGGTGTTCTTTGGATGCAACTCAGCATTCTCTCTCCTCCAAACACGACGAGTAGAGTTTTTACCAAAAAGTTCTATTTTGGTTTCATCTGACCATATGATATTCTCCCAGTCATCGTCTGGATCATCCAAATGCTCTCTAGCAAACTTGAGACGGGCCTTGACATGTACTGGCTTAAGCAGGGGGACACGTCTGGCACTGCAGGATTTGAGTCCCTGGCGGCGTAGTGTGTTACTGATGGTAGCCTTTGTTACTTTGGTCCCAGTTCTCTGCAGGTCATTCACTAGGTCCCCCCGTGTGGTTCTGGGATTTTTACTCACCGTTCTTGTGATCATTTTGACCCCACGGGGTGAGATCTTGCGTGGAGCCCCAGATCGAGGAAGATTATCAGTGGTCTTGTATGTTTTCCATTTTCTAATAATTGATCCCACAGTTGATTTCTTCACACCAAGCTGTTTACCTATTGCAGATTCAGACTTCCCAGCCTGGTGCAGGTCTATAATTTTGTTTCGGGTGTCCTTTGACAGCTCTCTAGTTTTGGCCATGGTGGAGTTTAGAGTGTGACTGTTTGAGGTTGTGGACAGGTGTCTTTTATACTGATAACGGGTTCAAACAGGTGCCATTAATGAAGGTAACGAGTGGAGGACAGAGGAGCCTCTTACAGAAGAAGTTACAGGTCTGTGAGAGCCAGAAATCTTGCTTGTTTGTAACTGACCAAATACTTATTTTCCACCATATTTTGCTAATAAATTCTTTAAAAATCAGACAATGTGATTTTCTGGATTTTTTTTTCCTCATTTTGTCTCTCATAGTTGAGGTATATCTATGATGAAAATTACTGGCCTCTCTCATCTTTTTGAGTGGGAGAACTTGCACTATTGGTGGCTGACTAAATACTTTTTTGCCCCACTGTATCTCTATAGTTATGCGGCTATAGAGACTAGTGGAGGACAAAGGGACCCTTTTCCATCATTCTGCTTCATTCTCTCTCTATTCTCTCACTCTGCAGAATCTGTTAGTTCAATCTCTAACGTTCTGCTCTCTCTGCTTTTTCTCATAGTAGCTTCATCTGGTCTGTTCCTGTTTGGCTGTGACTCCATCCTGGAGAGAAATATCAGCTGTGCTGCTGCCATCAACACCTTTGTTTATAGATGTTGGAGATCGGCCTGTTTTTCAGTGCAGTCCTGTTTCTCTGACTGTGACTGGCTGGATGTGCTGTCTTCATCCTCTAACAATGAAGCTGGCTCAGAGCTCGTCTGCCTGGCTTTGTGTTTTTAATGCTGATCCTGAAGGTGAATTCAGAGGAGCTAGGATCAGTAGGAGCTAAAATTTGAGATATTAAGAAGTAACCCATGTGTGCGCTGCAGGAGCCTTACCAAGAAAAACTTCCTGTTAGTGTAAAGGTATGCATTTGCTGATGATCTTCCAAATCGGGACCATAAAAAAATGACGTCTGTGATTTCTGCATTACACTGAGCAAACTCTGGTTTAGCCATTAATCAATGTTAAATACACAGAAACTGCTGATAATGTGGGGACGCAAGTAAAATGTGGTGTCGTTAGCAAAATGTAGAGTAGGAAGTAGTCCAGATATGTAAAAGAGTGGCTGAAAAATATAATAAAATATAAGAAGTAAGCTCTGCCTGGTGACTGGTGACCTGTATGCCGCCTCTCACCCATAGGTTGCTGGGTATAGGCACCAGCCCCACCACCACCCTGTCAAGGACTAAATGGGAAAAAATGGATGGATGGATGGAAGTTCAGTCTGTAATGTAAAAAGTTAACCATATCTGGCATCAGAACCAAAAAAAATCCATTAACTTTTTTAGTATGTTATAAAACAAGGTTATTTTATGTTCCATGTATTACAAAAGTACAGGATTTTTATTTTTCAGATGAGAATTGTCTAAATCTATTAGGGTTTTTCTTTTTTTCTTTTTTTTTGCTGGTCTCATAGGTGTCAGGTAACTATACTTTTATGGTTTGCTACTTGGCACTAACTACTTTTTGTTGTTGAAATAAATTATTGTACAGTATTTCATTGTTTCTCTTTTAACTCCTTACTATTGTTTTATTCTTACACATTTTTCTAAGGTCCACATTTGTGTGACAACTTTTTCTATAATCTTTTTGCTCTATTCTATACTATTCTGTTATATTCTATTCTACTATATTCTATTCAATTATATTCTACTTTGATATAGGTTTAGATATTGGAAGGCCTCTTTAACCCTTTATTGGGCACTCAGTGAAATATTAGCCAATAGTGTTATTGGAATCCAGGACAGGACCTTATTACCTTTGTTACTCTAAAAAAATATGGATATTTTGATGGAATAAATTAATGTGGCTCCATTTGTAAGGAGTAGGCAAGTGATCAAAAATGTTAACTTGCCCAATAAAGGGTTAATAATGATCACCTATGTAGGGTTAAGCTTAACCCATTTGTTTATGCTTGTGAGGAGCAAGTTTTTTTGAATTATAGTGTTTATAGAAATAAAACAGCATGATCCTTTGACCAATCATGTTGTTTTTTTAAACCTTGAGCTCACTGAACCTTAAAAACAGACACTAGAGAGCTTTTAACATCCATATGCAATGTAGTGACTCCCCTTTCCACCTGCAAAGTATACTGATGCAGAAACAGAAAGGGAGATAAGTAAAGAAAGAACCAAGGAAACCTTTTCAAATGTATACAGGAGACGCCTATAGTGCAGAGTCTGCTTTTCAGGACCTAGTGACATTATCAAATGGATTGACATTTCAAATATTTGCAGTGCTCAGCAGGTCCAAATGTGGTATAAGTGAACCATGGCCCTCCTCTTTGCCGCCCAGCAAGCCATGCATGGCCGTTTCATCATAAGCGCTACTTTACAGACCTTTACTGTGCAGACAATGCAATCTAAGGAACAGGTACTTTCCCTTTAGTAGGCCATTGCCTTGCACTGAGTCCAAAAGGTACAAAAGTAATTTGGAAGCAGTGACAGTAAGTGATTAATTCAAAAATGTGCAGTAAGGCGGTATTTATAGCATATTCTCTACACGGCAGAAAATATTTTTCATGCCTGCTAAAACACACCTGCTCTCAAGGAATCAAAGATGAAGCAACTTAAACTTTATGATGTGTTTCCCATTAAAGAGTATGTGCAGTGCAAAGAAATCTTAACATTGTTAAGTACAATATTAAGATTTCAGCAATAGAAGCAGCCTTGAAAAGATCAGAGCCATCAAACCCATAGTCCAAAAAAGCTTAACTATTAGGAGCCAGAAAAAAAATTTGGAGGAAGGGCGTCTAGTTTAACACATCAAATAAAGCCCCTTCTGAATTAGGCATCCAAGATTAAAGTGTTTTCACTCCTAACTTAGCATAATGCTGTCAAATAGTATGTAATGAAAATATAGTTCAAGCAGGGTCTACTGTCACTCTGACTTTTACTTACCTGTTTTATTCTAGGAATGTAGTTATATAGTATAAAAAAACTGCCAGCCTCAGTCTAATTAGCAGTATATTAGTGTATGGTTCATATCTGTGTCTTAGTAATAATTCAATTCAGTTTATTTCTATAGCACCAATTCACAACATGTCATCTCAAGGCTCTTTACAGTTCACCAGATCATCCAGTCAGATTGATTCAAAGTTTTCTATCTAAGGAAAACCAGTTAATTGCATCGACTTATTGACTCTTCAGCAATCCCTCACACTGAGCATGCTTGTAGCGATAGTGGAGAGGAAAAACTCCCTTTTAACAGGAAGAAACCTCCAGCAGAACCAGGCTCAGTGTGAGCGGCCATCTGCTGAGGCCGACTGGGGTTCAAGGAGACAGAAGCAGAGACACAGAAAGTGACTGTAAAAGGCGACCCCGTCCAGGAAACATACAGCCAGGCAGACTGTCAGAACCCTTGTGTGGAGTGTTTTTTCTATTCCTTCCGTAGCGCTGCAGGTGGGCGTGGCCGGCTGTCTGAGCACCTGAGATCCATCAACCGTCTACCTGTCAGGGATTTAAGGAGCTGCAGCCATCTCTTCCTCGCCTGATGGTCCCATACACTGGTACCAATCTAGCCAACGTTAAAATTCCCCACGAGAAAGTTCTGTCTGATTCATAGTGAAAAGTTCCTAATTGCTCACCTCTTGTCTCTCTGGATTCCCAGGTTCAATTGAAGCACTCCTGGACTGATTCCTTCAGCGTCTAACTCCGCGAGCTGCTCCCATCTGCCGCTTAGGTTCAGTCAGCCTGCCCGCTCTCCACCACCTCTGTGACAGCTCTCTGACGATCTCCTCCTCCTAGAGCGTGCGCCTCCAGCCACCTGCACAGCCTGTGGCTGTGTCTCCCCAGGGTCTCACAGTCCATCCCCATCCAGTTTGGCTGAGTTTATAACAAAACCTCTTCATTCAGTTGGTGTCCGTGCCTGATTCTGCATGTGGGTCCATAAGGTTCAGCCAGACATGACACAGATGAGCTCCGAGCCAGCTCCCATGTCAGAGGATGAAGAGAGCACATCCAGCCAGTCACAGTCAGAGAAACAGGACTACACTGAAAAACAGGCCGATCTCCAACATCTATAAACAAAGGTGTTGATGGCAGCAGCACAGCTGATATTTCTCTCCAGGATGGAGTCACAGCCAAACAGGAACAGACCAGATGAAGCTACTATGAGAAAAAGCAGAGAGAGCAGAACGTTAGAGATTGAACTAATAGATTCTGCAGAGTGGGAGAATAGAGATAGAATGAAGCAGAATGATGAAACATGGGTCCTTTTTTCATCATTCTGTTTATTTAGGTGTTTTATTTGGGGGGTCCCTAAATAAAACACCTTTTCCCCATTACCCCTTTTTAACTGACATATGGTGCTGAATGACACACGTACGCGTACACACGTAATACATACGTACTAAGAGGGCCTGTATAAAACAGACAAAGTTAAGCGGAAGATATTATGATCTGACAATCTGGGATTTTTGGTTCAGTTTAGTTTTTAGTTGGGTTTTCAGTTAGGCTTGCGTTTATATTATTCGGTTTTTTACTTTTAACAATTTACATCTTTTTTAAATTACTTCTCCTGGTTGTTGGCGTTTCAGTTATCTGCTATTCAGCCTTCCTTAGTCTTTGCTCTAGTTTAATTTAGTCATTCATTAGTTATCTTTATCTTATATTTCCCAGTCATTCTTCATTGCACCCTAGTGTCGCCTCCCTTCCCATTGCTTTTCTTGTTCCTTCTCTGCACACCGGTTCCCACTCAGATCGTTAGTCCAATCTTTGTCCTGTCCTCTCCAGTGTATATACGATACCCCTCCTCTGCAGTTTGTCTTTGCTGGATCAACGTTTTTATTTCATGTCCGCATCAGTTCCTGTCAGCCACCTCCCGTGTTTTCCCTTCTTGTTCCCGTGTTCCTTGCCTGATTACTTTTAGATTTATACTACCATTGCCTTCATCATTAAATCTACAGGAACTCATCTCTGCCTCTGCTTCTGTATTTTGGGGCTGGCTACTAACTTCTACACATCCTGACAGAAGTTCGCCTCTTCTCCCTCTGGTTATAAAACAGTTAAGAGCTGCTAATGAGGATGTTTATAGAAGGAGACTGTATGATCATCTTCCTCAAAGGCATCATCGTCTCACTGTTTATGTGGACTCCCAAGGCAAGGTTGTGGCATTCATAGAAAAACTTAAATACAGCAGGCCTGTTTTATACAGGGAAGCTGGCAGACAAGCAGCTTAACGGGGAAAAGGAGAGCAGTACAATCTGCATGCAGTTCTCAAGGAGATTCAGTTTATTTTTCAGTTTATTTCTATAGCGCCAATTCACCACACATGTCATCTCAAGGTACTTTACAGTTCACCAGATCATCCAGTCAGATTGATTCAAAGTTTTCTATCTTAGAAAAACCAGTTGATTGCATTGACTCAATAACTGGAAGGCAATCCCTCACACTAAGCATGCTTGTAGCGACAGTGGAGAGGAAAAACTACCTTTTAACAGGAAGAAACCTCCAGTAGAACCAGGCTCAGTGGGAGCGGCCATCTGCTGAGGCTGACTGGGGTTCTAAAAATCACTGTGGCACATTCCTCATTTGGAAATATTTTACTTTTGTCCTGTTTTTTTTGTTTGTTTTTTTTATAAACACTTACCAAAATAAAAAAAAGTTTAACAGATTGAAGCTGTTAAAGGTATTTTTCCAATCTAGATAGATAGATAGATAGATAGATAGATAGATAGATAGATAGATAGATAGATAGATAGATAGATAGATAGATAGATAGATAGATAGATAGATAGATAGATAGATAGATAGATAGATAGATAGATAGATAGATAGATAGATAGATAGATAGATAGATAGATAGATAGATAGATGCTGTTGGGATCCTCAGGCTTGCCCACCAGAGGACTGGAGTTACTGTTGGTATCTGGAGCTTTACCACCTTCCTCCAGCAGAGTGCGCCGTGGGTCTCCTGGTGCTGGAGTCTTCCAGCACACCTGAGACGCATCTACTCATCAGGAGACCTTCCCTTTATAAACACCTGCCAGACCTTGCTTCTACGCCGCAGTGTTGATCTTAGTTTGGTTAGCAACCTGAGCCTCTGTTACTGAAAGAATCTTAGTTGTCTCTAGTGAGAGATCAGATTCTAACTCTCCTTTGTTTGTGCCTCACAGGAAACCTGTCGCTAGTCTGTAGCTCTGGGTGAGCTGCCTCACAGGAAACCTGTCTCCAGCCTGAAGCTCTGGGTGAGCTTAACCTGCCAATCAGCCCTGGTGAGCCAACCTGAAGATTCCTAAGTGGAATTAACCTGAAGATTCCTATGTGGAGTTAACCTGCAGATTCCTATGTGGAATCAACCTGAAGGTTCCTATGTGAATATCCCCTGCTGTTCTCTGAGAAGAACTGGAAGCTCAGATCAAGGTCGGCCATGTTAAGTCTGAAGCTAGACGCTTTAGCTCCTCATGAACTCTGCTAACCAACAGTCTCTGGTCCCAGTCAAGACTTCAGTTAACCAGCCGAACCAGTTCCAGATCCAGTTTTTGATCTTGTGTTTTGTGCAGACTCAATAAACTCTGTTTAACTTTTACCCAGCCTCCCTTGCGTTCTGCATATGGGCTTGAATCTTTGACCCATCATGACAGAACACTGTGGCCAAACACAAAGCCCAGCAGATCACCTCCGTCGGTGGATTGAGGAACGGGACGCTCAGATCCTTGGTCATGCGCATACCCTCCGTGAGTTGCATTCTAAATTAGAACATCAGAATCAAACTTGTGCCAGCTACATGGGTAATGCTAACGCCACGCCAGCAGTACGTCCAGTTCCGGATCCATTTCCGCCTCCTAGGTCACTGGCAGTGACGTCACTTCCAGTTCAAGATAGTAATCTTCCTTTCTGGTCTAAACCCAGCCCGTCGTTTTCAGTATTCAGCCCTTCACTGCCTGAGAGATTTTCCGGCAACCCAAGTAAGTTCAGGAGATTTCTGTTCCAGTGTCAGCTATTTTTTGAGTTTTATGAGTCGAGTTTTCTTTATGATATGAGTAGGATAGCTTTTGTCGTATCTTTCCTGTCCGGAAAGGCCCTTGAATGGGCGGAGACCAGATTTCCGTTGGAAATTAGATATAACTGTACTTATGAGAGATTCATCCAGGAGTTTGAAAGGACCTTTAATCAGGTTACTAACAAATCCATCGTTTCTAGTGGACTTTTTGAAAAAAAAAACAGGGAGATAGATCCGTTGCCGAGTTTTCCTTTGATTTCCGGGTTGAAGCAGCCGCTTCCAGGTGGAACGAGTCTGCGCTCAAAACCGCCTATCTCCGTGCTTTGAATGAACCGGTCAGGAACGAGCTGGCATTTTACGATGAGCCAGCTAACTTGGAGGACCTCATTGAGCTAGCTATTGGGGTAGATATAGAGTTGCAAACCAGATCCAGAGCCGTCCAGTTTCAGACTCTGGATTCTAGTTCCCTTCTGCGCCAGGTCAGTCTCTGCAAACATATACTCGATCCTCACTTAGCTCCATCTGTTAAAGGACTAAAAATAGGCCTTCAAGTTACACCTCTAACTGTTAGAGTTCCCCGCCAGCCTGATCAGACACCTGAACCCGTCACCTTTGTTTCTAAACCTGTTCCCGTGCCTGATTCTCTAGCCTCTGAACCAGTAATCCGTTCTGGAATTCTAATTTTTCAACCTGTTAACTTGTTGCCAGAATCAGTCTTCAAACCGGTTAGCTCTGCTCCAAAGACCCCTCAGCGTAAGAAACGGCGTCGCCCTAAGTCAGCTTTGTGCCGTCTAGAGGCCCCTGAGTCAGCTCCGTGCCCTGAATCAGCCCTGTGCCGTCCAGAGACCCCTGAGCGTACATTTAAAAGGGCTTCAGAGTTCGGAGTTGGTGGAAATATGCCTCCAAAAGCCTCTTAGCAGGGGCTGCAAACCGCCAAGAGCCCTCTACAGGCGCTTCAAGCCACTTCAGAGACTGAACTTGTGCCTCCATGGGTGGTCTCCCCTGTTCCTGAGGTGGAGCCACAGTAGGTGGTTTCCCCTGTTCCTGAGGTGGAGCCACAGTTGATGGTCTCTCCTGTTCCTGAGGTGGAGCCACAGTCGATGGTCTCTCCTGTTCCTGAGGTGGAGCCACAGTCGGTGGTCTCCCCTGTTCCAGATGTGGAGCCACAGTCGGTGGTCTCCCCTGTTCCTGATGAAGAGCCACAGTCGGTGGTCCTCCCTGTTCCAGAGGTGGAGCCACAGTCGGTGGTCCCCTTTGTTCCTGATGTGGAGCCACAGTCGGTGGTCCCCTTTGTTCCTGATGTGGAGCCACAGTCGGTGGTCCCCTTTGTCTTCGGCCCCGCAGCCGGCCACCTGAGACTCTGCTCCGTTAGCGGACCCTCGGCCGGCCTCCAGAACCTCTGCCATGCCTCTGGCCCGGCAGTGGTCCCCCTAAGACGTTGCTTCGTCTCCAGCCCTGCGGTAGGCCTCCGGAGCGTCAGCCTCACCTTCTGCCCCGTGGTCGGCCTCTTGAGCATCTGTCTCGCCTCCGGCCCAGCGGCAGGCCCCCTGAGAATCGGCCTCGCCTCCGTTCCAACGACCGACCTCCAGAACATCTGCTACGCCTCCGGCCACGCTGCCGGTCCCTCGGCCGGCCACCTGAGACTCTGTCCAGCTGCCGGTTCCTCGGCCAGCCACCTGAGACTCTGCTCCGTTAGCAGACCCTCGGCCAGCCTCCAGAACCTCTGCCATGCCTCTGGCCCGGCAGTGGTCCCCCTAAGACGTTGCTTCGTCTCCAGCCCTGCGGTAGGCCTCCGGAGCGTCAGCCTCACCTTCTGCCCCGTGGTCGGCCTCTTGAGCATCTGTCTCGCCTCCGGCCCAGCGGCAGGCCCCCTGAGAATCGGCCTCGCCTCCGTCCCAATGACCGACCTCCAGAACATCTGCTACGCCTCCGGCCACGCTGCCGGTCCCTCGGCCGGCCACCTGAGACTCTGTCCAGCTGCCGGTTCCTCGGCCAGCCACCTGAGACTCTGTCCCGCTGCCGGTTCCTCGGCCAGCCACCTGAGACTCTGTCCCGCTGCCGGTCCCTCGGCCGGCCACCTGAGACTCTGTCCCGCTGCCGGTCCCTCGGCCGGCCACCTGAAACTCTGTCCCACTGCCGGTCCCTCGGCCGGCCACCTGAGACTCTGTCTCGCTGCCGGTCCTACGGCCGGCCATCTGAGACGTTGCCCAAGAAATCGTCTGGGATTTCTTTTGTCTTCATCCACCGTAAGTGGATCGTTTTTTGTTCTGGACTCTGTTTTTGTCTGCCTGTTTTCCCCTTCGCCCACCCTGGGTGGGTTGTTTTTTGTTTTCTGGACTCTGTTTTTTGTTGTTCCTGGCCCTCCTCGCCCTAGTGCCCCCTCCGCCCGCCCTGGGTGGGTTGTTTATTTTTTGGACCTTTTCAGAGGGCGTCTGGAATCCGCCCTTGAGGGGGGGGCTCTCTTGGGATCCTCAGGCTTGCCCACCAGAGGGTGCCGAGGATCCTCTTCTGCTCTTTGTTGTTTTTCTGTAAGGACTGGAGTTACTGTTGGAATCTGGAGCTTTACCACCTTCCTCCAGCAGAGTGCGCCGTGGGTCTCCTGGTGCTGGAGTCTTCCAGCACACCTGAGACGCATCTACTCATCAGGAGACCTTCCCTTTATAAACACCTGCCAGACCTTGCTTCTACGCCGCAGTGTTGATCTTAGTTTGGTTAGCAACCTGAGCCTCTGTTACTGAAAGAATCTTAGTTGTCTCTAGTGAGAGATCAGATTCTAACTCTCCTTTGTTTGTGCCTCACAGGAAACCTGTCTCTGGCCTGCAGGTCTGGGAGAGCTGCCTCACAGGAAACCTGTCTCCAGCCTGAAGCTCTGGGTGAGCTTAACCTGCCAATCAGCCCTGGTGAGCCAACCTGAAGATTCCTAAGTGGAATTAACCTGAAGATTCCTAAGTGGAATTAACCTGAAGATTCCTATGTGGAGTTAACCTGCAGATTCCTATGTGGAATCAACCTGAAGGTTCCTATGTGGATATCCCCTGCTGTTCTCTGAGAAGAACTGGAAGCTCAGATCAAGGACGGCCATGTTAAGTCTGAAGCTAGACGCTTTAGCTCCTCATGAACTCTGCTAACCAACAGTCTCTGGTCCCAGTCAAGACTTCAGTTAACCTGCCCGAACCAGTCCCAGATCCAGTTTTTGATCTTGTGTTTTGTGCAGACTCAATAAATTCTGTTAAACTTTTACCCAGCCTCCGTTGCGTTCTGCATATGGGCTTGAATCTTTGACCCATCATGACAGATGCATGTTTAGAAGAAAAAAAATTGAAGAAAAATGAAGAAAAAGTTTAAAGGACAGGTTTGTGAACTGCTTCTTTCTTATTCAATTATTGCTACACATACACTAGGTTAAATCTCAGAAAAATGGTCTGCAGTTACTGAAAGATTCAACACCAAAGGTTTGGTAAGATGACACATAGACTACCAACTTGCAACTGGAGTATGATTCAGCCATCTATTTTCAAGTCTGTTATGACTTAAGAAATAAATACAATGCAACATCTGTCTTTACATCCTATATCAACCCAGAAGAAAATAATCATGATAAATGTTCTCCGAGAGACTGTGAGTTTGATCATTTTAATTGATTCAGCAAACAATAGCAGATTCACTATATGCCTAAATAGCCTAAAGTACACGTTTGTTAACCATTTCTTTTAACTGAAAACACCAGAATGTTTTATTGAAACCAAGTCAAGAGTTAATTAATCCTGGATATGTGGAAATTCCAGCTTAACCTGCTGTCTTGGTTTTGGAAAACTATTTTCTGGTTGTGTGTTGCCTTTCTTTCAGTGCAGTCCTGTTTCTCTGCATGGGAGCTGGCTCGTAGCTCGTCTGCCTGGTTCTGTTTCCTGAACAGGGCCGCCTTTTACAGTTTTTTTGTATCTCTGCTTCTGTCTCCTTGAACCCCAGTCGGCCTCAGCAGATGGCCGCTCACACTGAGTCTGGTTCTGCTGGAGGTTTCTTCCTTTTAAAAGGGAGTTTTTCCTCTCCACTGTCGCTACAAGCATGCTCAGTGTGAGGGATTGCCTTTGAGTCAATGAGTCAATGCAATCAACTGGTTTTTCTTCGATAGAAAACTTTAAATCAATCTGACTGGATGATCTGGTGAACTTTAAAGTGCCTTGAGATGACATGTGTTGTGAATTGGCGCTAAAGAAATAAACTGAATTGAATTGTTAAATGGTGGTGGATGGTGATGGACATTTTTTGACTGATTCAATTACAAGGTCTTCAATTAATCAAATGAAATAAACGTGTTAAAATCCTGGCCCTACTTTTAACATAACCCTGCTTTGTGTGTCTGGGTTTTCAAGGACTCCTGGCTCATCTGCAACTTCTGGTTGTTTTTCTTTTCTGTTTTGTAATTGAGCTTCTCAGTTCAACTGTTGCATCATCACAACATCTGTCCATCTACCGTCTTGTGAATCCATGTGTCTTTTTACCACCACCATGTCAGTCCCAAGCTTCCTTCAACTTGAGACACTATTTGCTTAAATGTAAGCAAATAGTGTGACATTGCATGTGAAAATAGCTAAGTGCCTCTTTACAAGAGAGAGTCTAATGCTACGTTGCGACCGCATGCTGCAGAAGAGGCAAACACAGTGTGCTGCTTCATTTTTAATGCTTGTACAAGTTTAGTTCTGACGCGTGGCTGAAGCATCTTTGCTGCTCTAGCTGCATGGTGGAATAGTGTCTCTGATGCACATTGGGCGGAGCTACCCTATAATTTATTTTCCTGTAATGATGGCTGATGAACTCGAAAGAGTTGCTTGGCTTATTTTAATGAATAATGCTACATTCAGACCGCAAGGGTTGGAAGCAGCAAAAAAGCTCCTGCTGCTTCATTTCTGATGCTTTTCCACATTAAGGTCAGATGTCCAGTAAAGTGTCCAGATGCATCTGCTGCTTCTGTTGCTCTTGTGTTCAATGGCAGAGAGCGGCTTTGCTATATTTGCCGTGATCAGTGGGTAAAAAGAAGTTTTAATATATTTTTAGGTGGCAAAGTTCACTTGAAAACTTCATCTGTGCAGTCAGTTTATCCAGATTACCATCCTGCCTTCAAATATTATTTCTCTGTCGGAGCCGTTCAGTCCCCCCACATACCGGCGGAGCGATGTCTCTGGGAATCCCCTTGAACAGCTGCCTCTGGCCAGGGCGCCTTTTTTTGCATTTTTTTTTGCTACTGTTTGTAGTTACTGGAAATTTATATTCATGTAAGAAATCCAAACTGCAGGTGCCAGAATAAAAAACTGAACATATTTTGTTGGCAGATTTCAACATTTTAAGTTAATTTAGGCGTTAAAAAACTGTTTCAGAAGAGAGATCACAGCGCTCTGCATAATCAGCGCTGTGTCCCTGTCCCTGACTCCCTGCCAGCTCCCAGATCAGCTTATAGTTTTATTTTCAAAGCTCCAGCAGCTGCTGTTTTCGCAGCGCGTTGTGCGCGTCAAAAGCTCAGAAGCTCGTGACATGCTGCTCCTGCTGCTCAAAACGCACTGCAGGACCTTTTGCTGTGCCTTAATGCGCCTCAACCATTGGCTTTCAGTGTTGCCAACTCCTAAGTAAGGAAAGTAGCTATTGGCTATGCTAAAAGTCACTATAAGTCACTAAATGACGTCATCGCCTAATGTGCATAATCTCCCACAGGAAGTGATGTGCATGTTATTGATGCTGTGGGAGAAATAATGTCGTTACAGAAAGACAAAAAGTGAGTAAAAACACTATATAATAGTGTTTTTACTCACTTTTTTTACTCACTTTACTAAACAATATATATTTATTATTTATTTTAGACCAAATAACATTTTACATTTACATCCCGCTCACTCCCGCCTTGAATGTAAGTCAGGGCGGAGTGGCACCGAGTGATCAATTTGCGCCGTCAATCCCGGCGCATGCACGCTTCATTTGCAGTCTGGGAGCCACAAACCTTAATGCATCCTTTGTCCTAATTTGAGTACAAAGTCTCTAATGGAGTCTTAGTGCTGGCTGAAAGGTGGCACAATTTATGGCACTCTAATGTTAAAGATCCCTTTAGTTCTGTTCCTTTCAAATGCAACTGGTGCTTATGACTCTTAAAACTACAGATCACAGAAAACCCATTGGAGCAGAATCTATAGAGCCATTTATAGCAACTGAACTGTAGGGCAGCCTCTTATAATCTTTTTTATATAATAATTCAAAAAATGGGAAGCACCATTAGATCACAAGTCAGCTTTTGTAACTTTTTTGTCAAAAGAAGGAGATCCAATAGTCACATCTTATGATTTAGTAGTAAGACATTAATGACGTTTCTCCACTTCTAATTTCTTATATTTTCCTTCCAAAACACAATTCTGCAGCATTTTTTGTTGGCCTAACATATAAATTCCAAATAAACAAAATTTTATGGTTGCAGCATGACAACAAGTGGAGAAGTTTAAGTGGTAATTAAACTCTAATTGGCTGTAAGTATTCAGTCCACTGAAGTTAAACACCCCAGCAACTTTCCAAAAATGGGAAAAAGCTTTAGGAATTTCTGCCATCCAAATGTACAGTTAATTCTACCAAGGCTCTGTCTGAAAGTGTCACTTTTGTAATCGCAGGGTGTTCAGCGGGCAAATCTTCAGACACCCATTTGTTGGCTGACTCAGCAGCCAGTTAGACAGGGAGCTGGCAGCTTGCTCGGCTGATCTGGGGTTAGTGATGAAGCAACGGAAGAAAAAGTAGAAGAGCATCTCTTCTGTGATTAAATACTGCGGTGCATGACATGCATCATGGCCCTGTGACTCCTGCGACCTGGCCCAGGAGAGATAAAGTGATGGCTGTTCCTTTTATTTCCCCACTCTGCTTCATCCTTGGCTGCAGCTTTAATTCAACAATTTCTGAAGTCACTGTACTCAATCCCAGTCACACTGTTCAGCCTGGAAAAGGAGCATGAAGGATATAAAAGGAAAAGAGGAAGTACATTACCGCGAGGAAGATTTTACCAAAATGGTAAATACAGCTTTTTGATTTGGCTATTTGTTACTGAACTGCTAACTCATGATTATGTGGAAGGTTATGAAAATAAGTTGATCACATTTTGTGTAATAACAACTCATTCATTTATTTGGTGGCTTGCTCTCAATTGAAATGCAGTTAAGGAAATTGATTGCATTGTAAATGTTGATCAATGCAAGAACCAGCTCTTCATAGGTAACACCAGTGTGCCATTTGTAACCCTTTTTATTCACTGGTAGCGAGGTAGCGAGGCTTCTATTTTGGCTTCTCCCCAAAATGAAGCAAGCCTCAATACACGCCTCGTAGAAACTTCCCCTCCACTTCTCAACACAGGCCTCGAAGCCTCAGCTCATCCCATAACATCACTAGTTTTCAGTATTTTGTTTTTGGACTCAGCTTCTGTTGCTTTTGGATTTTGATGTAACCTACAAGAACTCTGCCTCCCTCATCTCTGCATTTGGGTCCTCAACCAACCTCCACCCCCTATGTTGACAAAACCTGGACAGGGCAGCTGATGCCAAGCAGCTAGTTTCAGTTTAAACTATTAAATATAAAAATATGGGTTAAAATGGAGGTTTAAAGGTTTGTTTTAGGTCCTTTTTTTCAAATAATGTTTGAGCAAAGAAAAAGGTTCTAGTTTGTCGTTGCAATTGAAGACATACAGGGGAGTTAGCAACGGTGGGTAAAACATTTGCTATATTACACAATGTTGGTTGTGGTTTAATGAAATACAAGAATATATAATTCTTTAATACATGGCCGTATTATTTGGGAAAATAATGATTAAGGCAACTCCTTACACAAAACAATTTCAAACTCTAATTTCCCCTGCCCCCACCATCCTGATATGACATGTTAGGCTACATGTTTTTTTTGTTTGTTTGCTTTTCTTCTGTTTTCCAATTTTTTTAATGATGTTAGTTCTAGGTTAAGAATGAACAGATTTTCTGATTCAGAGATAAGGCATCCATCCCATTTGGGAATAAGCAGATCCATGTCCAAGAAATCTGTCTGAATTAATTAGCCCCCCAAAGGCTGACAGCCCAGTAACTTCATCAGGAAGCAGTTCTAGGATCAACACACCTTTGGGCAGCTTCTCTTATCATTAGTGACTTTCACCAGAGCTGTTTCAGTGCTATGATGAGCTCTAGCCAGACTGAAACTCTTCAAAAAGTTCATTATGGTGTAAGTGATCTCATACTTGTTTGGCAACTACTTTCTCAAGGATTTTAGATAAGAAAGGAAGATTGGATATAGGTCTATAGTTGACCAAGTCATCTGGGTCAAGAGACGGTTTCTTAAGTAAAGGTTTAATTCCAGCAACATTAACAGCCTTTTTTACATATCCCTGTAACAGAGATACATTAATCACATGTAAAATGGAGGAGGAGATCAAAGGGAATACCTCATTAAATAACCTGGTTGGAACTGGATCTAACATACAAGGTTAAGGATTAGATGAAGACAATAACTTTGCTAACTCAGCTTGTTGCTAAGTTTAACATGATAAACACAGTCTAAATGCTTTGCAGATCACTTGCTATCCCCTGCATACTCTAATACTGACAATATACTGCCGTTTTCAGAGCATTATTTCCAGTGATGGGACTAACGGCGTTGAAAGTAACGGCGTTACTAACGCCGTTAGCTTGTTTTAGTAACGAGTAATCTAACTAATTACTTTGACTGTAACTATAACGCAGTTACCATTGCAGACACCCCGTTACTGCGCGTTACTCAGGTCGCACAATGAACCTTTTTTCATGATAGGACTCGTGCGCAGCTGCGTGAAGCTGACACCCCACCCACGTCAAAAAACTCTGCAAATAGACTGAATGGTTAGTGCAACGTTAGTGCAGATTTGTGCAGAAAAAACATATTGTTTGTGCTACTTTTGTTTAAGAGATATTAAAGATTATTTTTTAGGTCATCCAGAGGTGCGCGCCTTGTCATGAGAGAGGGGAGGATGAGAATGGCTGATGTATAGTGAGATTCCGTCTGTCAGTTGGGTAGGTGGGTGTTTCAGCTGGTGGGTGTTAACGTACAGCACACACAGAGAGATGGAGAGTGAGGAGGACTCCAGCAGCAAACAGCGTTTTCCTGATGGAACTACCGGTGTTACGTCGAGCTGCGTTTCCCCATCAGATACGGTTTCCTCTGCATCTCCGCACAGCGCAGGCGGCACGATTCACCGCGCAAGCGACAGGAAACGCGCATGCTCGCTAAAGGCGCGCAACAGTCGCCCTGTGCTCGCGCCACAGGAGAACTATGGAGAGCGTGAACGATCAAATGAAAGGGAGAAATCTGGATGGATGGATGGATGGATGGATGGATGGATGGATGGATGGATGGATGGATGGATGGATGGATGGATGGATGGATGGATACTCTGCCTTTTCAACCTACTGTATTTTTTATTTTAAACATTATTTGATGGCCTTTGTGGCAGGGATGGAGATCCATATTTTATGTCACACACAGAGTATAGATCTAGATAGATAGATAGATAGATAGATGTTGCAGTATCTATAACAACCCAAACACACAGGACTTCAGAATTAGACATCCCCAGTTATTAATTTCACCAGATCTGAATGCCCTGTTAAAAAACTTCACATGGCGTTCCCCCCTGATGTCATTTACGTTGAGTTGCAATAAATGCTAAACTCTCTGCAGGTTCTTGTCTTTGTCATCCGCTCTATTCAGCTGGCTTTGGAAACACACCGCAAGAAGGTGGGGGCTGGGTGGTGAGGGTTACGGGGGCGAGAAATGCAAAAGTAACGCAATAGTTACTTTTACTAGTAACTAGTTACTTTTATTGTGGAGTAACTCAGTTAGTAACTCAGTTACTTTTTGGGAGAAGTAACAAGTAACTATAACTAATTACTTTTTCAAAGTAACGTGCCCAACACTGATTATTTCACACTGTCAAAGGAAACCCTATGAAGAGATGTGGTGGTATGAATGTTTACTGGGGGTTTTTATCCAAAATATGCACACAAATACAACCATATATATAAAGTTTTCATAAATGCTAAATTATATTGTCCATAACACAAGTTTATGACATTCAATGCCCATGTAGGACCTTTGTAGAAACTGGCATAAGCCATTTCAAAGTGGCACATGCCATTTTTCCCGACATATACAATTTTCAAAAGTGGCATTCCAGGTACAAATTTTGGCTCTAGTTGCTGCTGAAAATATGTGAGAAGAACCTAAATAAGGGTTTACTTTATTGTCTTTGGCTCGTGAGAATGAGACGGACAAAATCATTGGTCACTTAATGATCATATGTTACCAATTTCAATAGTTCTTATATTTAATCATGCTTGTGCTTGGAAAAGCATTCGGTGGCATTAGTCATTAATCTTCAGGCAGTTTCGTTGTTGTTTAGTGAAGCTGCTCTTGGAGGAAGGTGTGTTAGAAACGGAGAGCAGACGGAGGCAGCTGCTGCAGCCTGAGGATGACCTACAGGGGGGAACAGCACATCTGTAACAGCTGACAGGACAATAAGGGCCAAGCTTCCCATTATCATCAGCAGCAGGAGGACACAACACAGCAGGGCGTCTGCACAGAATCTCACTTGGGCTAAATTGAGTTTCATCCGCTGCAACCAGAAGGGTGACTTTCATCTAGCCCCCTCTTGTTCTGATGACTGAGTCGTTTCTGTTTACTGCAATAATAAATATAACATGAACATTATTGCATTTATGACCCATTTGTTTGTTGGGAAAATCAGAAAGCAAAGAGCTGTAATTAGCAACAAAATGCAGAAGCATAAAATTCCTATTAGTGGCTCTACTCCCTAGTGGTGTCCCATGATTTATAGAGCAGTTTCATCATAATGGACTCAGATAGTAGACGGTTTAAGCACTATTAAAGTAAAAACAGCCTTTATTATGGGCAATAATGACAGCAATGTTTTGTTTGACAATGATACGCTTGTTTTATATGGAGACAAATGTCACTACTGAAAAATATTGTTGAGCATTTCACTGAGCTCATTACTTACATTGTAAAATTATGGGTTTGATGTTTGTGTTTATGATTTAATCTTATATATGGCCTATGCAGCACTTCAGTGCATTTTTTATGTTACCATTTTGATTGCAGTTTCAAGGAGAGTAAATTCCCTGTTCTTTTCATAACCTTTTGGAAAAAAAAGAGTAAGCAGGTCAATTAAATATTTCTGGAATGACTGTACGTTATCAGGGCTAAATCATAACCTGTTTTTAGGGCATCAAGAAATGACTGCTGCTATTTTTTAAGGCTTGATACTAGCAAACATTCAGTGTTTCAGATTATAATAATCTAAATCAATATGGCTGCATGTTTACATACAATGAAAAAACGATCTAGAAATAAGTAAAAATGTCTTAAATTATGTGTATTTACCATTAATTTGAGTCAGTAAATGAGATAGTTTGCCAATGGAATGAGTATATTTACTCTTAGAATAAGATAATCAGATAATATGCACTTGAAATAAGACAATGTAATTGTGTTTTCTTATTTTAAGTGAAAATTGTCTTGTTCCATTGGCAAAATGTCTCTTTTACATCCTCAAACCAAGACCAAATGCACTTATTTTAAGAAAAAATTACTTATCTAGTTTTCGTTTTTTCCAGTGTATTGTGTATATTTAGCTACAATGAAAGGGTTTGTGAGCATAACGAGGCGGCTTAAGGTCATTTCAGAGTATCTCACTTAGACCAAATTCCATACTTCATCCATGTTATCCTGATAATTTCTTTTTGTAATGTGTCATCCATTGAGAGCAACAGAAACATCTGAAATCTGAGGCAACTGGGTTCTAAATATACACAGTCAGCCATTTACTAGATGTTAAAAGGTGGGGGGAACCTACATCTGCTAATACCAGAAGCATTTTGCTGCAGCCCTTTGGATTTGGTATGCATTTGTATAAAGAAACATATTGTGCAGAGCTAAGTAGTTTTTCTCAAAAAAAAAATCAGGAAGGACTCCCAACTTCTTTTAAAGTCAACTTATTAAGAGGATAAAGGTTTCCTGGTTGGTGGAGAAAATTAAAACAACTTCGGTTTATCAGAGAGGGCTGCTCAGTGGAGCAGTAAGATAAACCTGACTCCGCCAGATGGATTTGCTCAGCATATCTATCCGGAAACCTTCCGTTGAACTAATTATGGGAAGGGGCGAAAATACTGGTTAGCTGATTGGCCTATGTTGGTGATAGATGGGCCAAATAAACCAATCAGATCAACGAAGCATATGACGTACTAACAGAGCGACAACGAAAACACAACCACAAGCCTGGCACAAGCCAATTGGTAGATCAAACTCTTGCCGAAACCAGTCAGGAGAAGAGCAAAAACATCTTTTCCTCTGAGAAAAGCCTCCAGAGCAGTGTTTTGCTCTTCTTTCAGTGAAGAAATACTTTGTAATTCCGATAAAACTTGCTTGATAGCCACGCTAACGCTAGTTTCATCGGCTGAAGCCGCCATGTTCTTTAGACTGAACTGTCACGCTTCTCGTTGCGTCACACCTCAACCCGCCTCAAAGCCAACGCTGATTGGACGTTCGTTTGGTGAAATGCTCCAAATTTTCTTTAACGGAGTGTCGTGGAAAAATCCCTTCAACGACTTAAAATTGGAGCTAAGTTTTGTAAAAATTCAAAGTTCTTAAAAGGCAGAAAAGTCTTCAAACAATGATCCAAAGAATCAGGCAGAAGCAGCTGAAGTCCAGGTCCAATGTGATTTATTGCAAAATACAAAGAATCACACACGAGTTGGCTGCCGGCAAACAACTGAACTAATGATGAAAATGGCCCTCTTTTATACACTTCTTGGGGCCTGTAGACTCCTCCCACAGGCCCCCTCCTTTTTTCATTATTCTAGGTACTTTTTTCTTCGGGTAAAACCAATTATTTTTATCTTACCGGTGGAAAACCCCTTTCAAAGCATATTTTTTTAATATATTTAATCAACAGTCTTTGTTACAGGTTATGGTGACATTTCTTTGCAAATCATGATGACATATATTGTCATTAAATCAAAAACACATCATTTTCTTAATTATTAATCTTTCAAAACAAAGCTTTCATCCAATGTAACTTATGATTATAACATTTCTTTGAGAACGGTCTTACAGGTCATGATGACATCTGGTGCACTTAAATACGAAACATATGACAATTTCAATCAATAATATGTCAAAACTAAGCCTTTCTTCCAATGTGATCTAAGATCATAACATTACTTCAAACCAGGTCAGCATAACCCTGGTGTTCCATGTCCCAGTAAAACATCAACCTTTCTGTGACCAATACTGCACAGTGTGTTTTGAAGATGACAACTCAATTCATCACAATTGGTTTAGCTGAGCATCACAATTGGTTTAGCTGAGCTTAGCTGAGCTGTGCAACCTTGATATGACAAATAACTCATTTTTAATGAGTTTGCCTCTTTCACTAGAAAGGCTCATCCATGTAATTCTGCAGCATTTCCCAATCTTGGATTCAACCCAATACCTGCTTTTGACTGGATCCCAAACTTCAAAAGGCCAGGTGCAGAATCATACACACACTGCTTCTCTATTTCTCCCTTTGGCCTCCATAAATGTATTTATGAAAACAACTCTTTAAACATTTATAAAACATTTAATTCTGTTTTATTCTAATCATTGGTGCAGATTAATACACTACAGGAGAGTCTCCAGACTGATCTGCGAGCAGTGATGGGACTAACGGCGTTGAAAGTAACGGCGTTACTAACGCCTTTACCTTGTTTTAGTAACGAGTAATCTAACTAATTACTTTGACTGTAACTATAACGCAGTTACCATTGCAGACACCCCGTTACTGCGCGTTACTCAGGTCGCACAATGAACCTTTTTTCATGATAGGACTCGTGCGCAGCTGCGTGAAGCTGACACCCCACCCACGTCAAAAAAACTCCAAATAGACTGAATGGTTAGTGCAACGTTAGTGCAGATTTGTGCAGAAAAAGAATTGTTTGTGCTACTTTTGTTTTTTAGGTCATCCAGAGGTGCGCGCCTTGTCATGAGAGAGGGGAGGATGGCTGATGTATAGTGAGATTCCGTCTGTCAGTTGGGTAGGTGGGTGTTTCTGCTGGCGGTTGTTAACGTACAGCACACACAGAGAGATGGAGAGTGAGGATGAAACAGACAAAACAGCGTTTTCCACATTGAAATACCGGTGTTACGTCGAGCTGCGTTTCCCCACCACATAACGGTTTCCTCTGCATCTCCGCACAGCGCAGGCGGCAAGAGTCACCGCGCAAGCGACAGGAAACGCGCATGCTCGCTAAAGGCGCGCAACAGTCGCCCTGTGCTCGCGCCACAGGAGAACTATGGAGAGCGTGAACGATCAAATTTTAGCCTATATGAAGAAAGGGAGAAATCTGGATGGATGGATGGATGGATGGATGGATGGATGGATGGATGGATGGATGGATGGATACTCTGACTTTTCAACCTACTGTATTTTTTATTTTAAACATTATTTGATGGCCTTTATGGCAGGGATGGAGATCCATATTTTATGTCACAGATAGATAGATAGATAGATAGATAGATAGATAGATAGATAGATAGATAGATAGATAGATAGATAGATAGATAGATAGATAGATAGATAGATAGATAGATAGATAGATAGATAGATAGATAGATAGATAGATAGATAGATAGATAGATAGATAGATAGATAGATAGATAGATAGATAGATAGATAGATAGATAGATAGATAGATAGATAGATAGATAGATAGATAGATAGATAGATAGATGTTACAGTATCTATAACAACCCAAACACACAGGATTTCAGAATTAGACATCCCCAGTTATTAATTTCACCAGATCTGAATGCCCTGTTAAAAAACTTCACATCGCGTTCCCCCCTGATGTCATTTACATTGAGCTACAAGAAATGCAAAACTCTCTGCAGGTTCTTGTCTTTGTCGTCCGCACTATTCAGCTGGCTTTGGAAACACGCGGCGAGAAGGTGGGGGCTGGGTGGTGAGGTTTACGGGGGCGAGAAACGCAAAAGTAACGAAATAGTTACTTTTACTAGTAACTAGTTACTTTTATTGTGGAGTAACTCAGTTAGTAACTCAGTTACTTTTTGGGAGAAGTAACTAGTAACTATAACGAATTACTTTTTCAAAGTAACGTGCCCAACACTGTCTGCGAGTGAAACCTTATAAGCTTGCGAGATCAGGATGGTCTCACGAGGCTAGCAGTAAGAAGGTTCTGGGTTCGATTCTCGGCCCGGGGTATTTCTGCATGGAGTTTGCATGTTCTGCCTGTGCATGCGAGGTTTCTCTCTGGTTACTCCTGCTTTCTTCCACAGTCCAAAAACATGACTGTTAGGATTTTCTAAATTCTCCTTAGGTGTGAGTGTGTGAATGGTTGTTTGTCTCTGTTTTGTCCTGTAATGGACTGGCCACCTGTCCAGGGTGGACCCTGTCTCTTGCCTGTAGACAGCTGGAGATAGCACCCCTTATAGCACCTCTCGCTATAAGTGTGATGGAAAATGGATGGATTGATAGATGGAGGGTTTGTGAGAGAATGAATAGTAGTTCAATGCAGCTAGCAAATTTGTACTTCCTCTAAAGCGAGGTATTTTGAAATCAGGTGCCCCTTACAGGTGCTTTTAAAATCATCTAACGCACTCAATTATTTACATATCAATGTAAACTTCTTTTTTCAAAACTGATCTGTATATAGCCTTATTTGAGAATTTATGAACAGCAATGATAATATGAATTTACTTTATGTCGAACTACTACTTTCACATTTTCCTGCTACTAATCAGTCAACAGAAACAGAAAATCTCAGTGATCATCACAGCCAGGTTTTAGAGGATTTGTATTTAAGAAGAGGTAAATGCATTGAAGAAAGAAGGTAGACAGCCCCATTTTCCAAGTATCATTACTGGGAGAGGAGCTGTTAGGCTCACAGGGATGGTTGGAAATGGTTCCTGGTTTCTAGACAATAATTGTGCACTGAAGCACAGCAGCACAGCTCGCTGCAGGCAACAGAACATGGTGATTCAGATGAATGACGGTAGTTTCCTCTCTCAGAATGTGGAATTGTGCTGCCACATGGGGAAAGCAAGAGCCGAAAAGGCCAGGAGGACACTATTGAGGATTCTTTCCTGTATCACCACCCCTCTGTGTTGAAAGATTAGAAGACTCTGTTGGGACTTAGCAATGGGAGGAGGAAGACATTACAAATCAATATCAGAAGACCAGATAAATAGATTTTTGGTTTAAACGCTGAAGCAGAAGCTGAGTGAATGACCCCAGGGGCTGTAATTCAAGGTGTTGTACATAAGAATGCACTCACAGCTGGTGGGTGACATGATTAAATCATAGCCCAGGTGTCTCCTGCCTCACTCTGATCGTATTCTTCACAAACATTTCAAGCAGCCATTAATCTTCATTCTCAGCACTGACAACCCATTTCTTCCACTCTCCATTGCAGGAGATGATTCTAAGTGTCCTAAATGCTTTGTTAAGACAGTGCGGTGTTTTGGTTGCATTAACTAATAAAAAATCACTTACAAAAAATGTGCCTATTAATCCAACCTCTTCAGCTTCAGGATGCTTTTGTCAGTGTGCATCAAGTGAACAGGATATAATCCAGAAAAGTTTTCAAAGTTCGATCGGGCCGACTTTCAGCCGGATCGTGTGTCGTGTAGTGTACAGGGGGTAACGAGGGCCGATCAGCCTCTCACGGCCACCTCCCAATTAAGAATCGTGAGTTGGAGAGAAAATCAAACATGTTTGACATTCAGTCGGCCATCGTAAGGTGGTTGTGGACAAATTGCTCAGTGGGCAAACAAGGATTCTTCTTCTTCTTCTCAGATGAAAACACAGAAGCACGGCAGGGATGCGAGTGAAATGGAGTTCTTTCTGTTAAATTGACAGACCGTAGTAGCCACATTTGCTCAGCTATGTCTTTGTCCAAATACATGGTCGCCTTTTTTTTCCTTCAGCACAAAGTGCACAAATTGCCAAGGCAGCGCGTTTTGTTAGGACTCCTGTCTGTGTGGTTTGTGCTTTGTGTGTTTGTCTCCCCTCCTCCACCAGGAGGCGCCTGGTCCTGGTTCGCCTCTTCACACACCTTTGGAGGGTTACCTCGTTAACAGAGTGTTCTTAAGCTGCTGACTGCCACTACCTCAACGCTAGAGTGTTTGCCAGTTTTGGGTACTCTAGCCAAGCTGAGTTTTGCTGAGTCAAACTGAGTTTTTGTCTACCTGAGTTTTAACCTTGTTGTTTTGTCTTTGCCTGTCGGCAGGAAGTCATCCTGCAACTGGATGTTTCGGACCTTCTCTCCCCTGGAAGGATCTTCTGAGAATCAAGCTAAGCTGAAGATTCAAGGGTGTGATTCTGAGCAACCCATTTCCCCAAGGAATGTCTGGGGCTTCTCTCTGAGCAGGGGATTCATCTCCACAACAACGCGTTCAAGTACCGCGGGAAATCTAAGTGGCAGTCAGCTTCTCCGTTCACCTACAAACAACCGCATTCTGGGTAAACCCTGTCTGCCCTCCATCGAATGAGACTAACACTGGAACACCCCCACATCGACTGAAGTCAAAGAGGCAACCATTTTCTGGAAACGTGAGTCTGCAATCTATTTCTCCTCTTCAAGTACGAGAATCAAATTTCCCACTGAGCCTGAACTAACCGCAGTGTCTTCCCCTCACTTTCCAGTTCCAGTTGGGCAATGTTCAGAGCAACATTGGATGCATCACAATCTTCTCAATAAACCTGTTAAACTTTCCCCTGGTCTCTCTGTATTGGTTTTCTACATGTGGGTCCGAGCTCTTGATAAAACCATGACACGTTTCACACTAGTGAGCTTCATATTCCTCTTCTACTCGTTTGGCTTCCGGATAGACAAGTCAGAGTAGCGCCATCTCACTACGGAGCTAAGCCTGACGTGGTTTTTAGATGTGAAGTGTGAGCAGGTAGATCGCATCAGAGTGTCGGGTCGCACAGTGTAAGAACATACATGGTGAGCTGTGAACTTTTAAACCCTTTCATTATATAGTTTGAGCTGTAGCTGCGTGCAACGATTAAAAATCATTGTACAGTGTATGCCCGGCTTTAACTAGTAAATACTAAGAGGCTATTTTACTCATCAAAAGGACAGTCTAGTTTTGTGTTTTTAACACCTAATGTCTCTAGCAGACCTACTGACTGATTTTCTTTTTATTGTTGATGCAAAATCCTGAATCAGGAAATAAAACAATGTGATTGCTCTTAAGGACGACGGAAAGAGAAGACACATTGAGTTTACGGAGGAAAACCTGCTCCTGACCAGGTTATCTCTGGGGGAATGTTTATATGGTGATAGACAGAGAGGTAGAGGCATCTCTCTTTGTGAAATGGAAAACTCAGAGTTTCCCTCATTTCAGGTTTAGAAAACTTATTTTTCAATAAACCACTTAGTGAAATTCTAGGATCCCAGCTGTGATTTGGCCCACACTAGCCAAGAAAATACAATTCTGCAGTCCAACCTCACCTAGGTGTTACCAGCACAGACGTATGTTTTAAATTTTCATATGCACCTTATGCTTTGAATAAAATTTACCGCATTAAAGTATTGAAAACATGCAGCGTTGACATTAGTTATGCCAAGCAGTAAGGTTTGACTTCTAAAATAACTTTGCCTGAAAATAAGGTTGAAAAAATCCATTTGACAACACTGACACTAATCGCAGGATAAAATTGTTTTATGCGTATTAGGCTGGAGTTGGATATTTTCTGCTACTAAATGTTTATTATTTAGCTGTCTTATTTGAACACTATGACATTTACTGTGCTATATATGCAAAGCGCAATCAGCGGTTGCCAAAAAGCATTCTCCTGAGTTTTATTAAATTGGCCCTGGATGGCATGGCAGATTTATTCCCTCACAGGCTGCGAAGGCTGTCACAGGTAGGGTTATTTAGGTTAGCGTTGCACCCTTCTTGCACCTGACAGCTCTGACTATTTGAAATCAGTTCATGTGGAAACTACCTCTCGGAATCAAGTTGTGCTTCACAAGGTGACGATTAATACTGCCAATAACACAACCTTGACCTTTTTTTTTGTTAACATCCTTTAATTTGACCTGAAAGGTAATTGGTTGGATGATGGATTTACTTTACTAGTCTTTTACTCTTCTATTATGCTGATTTTTCCACAGGATTTCAAAGCTCTGTCATAACACCTCATTGCAATGGAACAACAATCAGAAATGAGATTGCGTTGAAGCATCAGCTGCAAAATAATGATAGTAATTTGCCTGGTGACGTATTTCAATATTTCCTACAGTTTAAACAGGAATTTGATAAAATACTTATGTAGAGTATATAAATTTGTCTGAATGTAAACAAAGCTGAAAAACTAGTCAGATAAAACATAATTGATGCACATTTTATTCGTGTACAGTTTTAGTTAATACCTGGTTATAACAATTTCATTATAATATATCATTTTATTTTGGTGACCACTGGAAAATCTTAAGATCACATCCTGTGCTTCAATCTGAGAAAGAAGGGACATTAAGGCAGACATCCCAAGTCTCCCGGAAGTTCCGGGAGTCTCCCTCTTATAGATAGTTGTTCACGGATGCCAGTAGTCGGATAAATGATGACGGATTTTAGTCTATGGGAGGTGGTGTTTTTCAGTGCAAGTGAGAGCGAGCAGGCAATAATTAATGCATCATGTGCGGATAAGAACTACTGAGATTGCGCAGAAACAACAAGAGAGAATGAGGAGGTTGCTGGTGAAATCTGTGCAGCGTATCTGTCCAAGGTGATGCTCTGATCAACCAGCGTTCCAGGTGACTGGTTGATCAGGGAGCTGATTGGATCAGTCCGATAAGTTTCTCTGGTTACTCTCTGGCAGTCACCTAGTTACCACTCAAAGCATTGCATCCTGTGAAATGGCAGAGACTGAATCCTCGAGTAAAAAACCAAAATATAGGACTAATTTTACAGCAGAATATACTAAAATATATCCACATCTAGTGAAGGTGAGGAACAGTGGTGGATCTAGAAATGTACCAGGGGGCCAGGAGGGGGCCATGTTTTCATGGGGGCCCAGAAAAGCATGAAATAAACAATGAGGGCAAGGGATTCAAATATATTAAGAGAGCTGCATTAAGAGAAATTTCTTTTCAATGAGGTTCAATAAAAATTGTATTTCTTATGAGGTCAATATACATTTATAATTTAGGAATTTTACATATTTTTGACTTAAAGCTACAGTGTGTAATTTTTAGCGACATCTAACGTCCAGACTGCAGACCGCAGCAACATGAACATCTCCCCCCCACCGCTTCTCCCCACCAACAGTACGGCGAGCGTTACAGGACAAAATGTCTTCCACGAAGTCCGCATCACCTACCTTCTCAAGTGATGAGGTTTGTTTACATAGATAATTTTACAGATAGTATTCTCAGGCATAATACTGCCATCTATTGTTCAGTACCGTCTCAGTTCATCTCTCTCAACTTGCCATAGTTACTTTCGAGCGTAATGGGCGATCTCGCAATCGCTAGTTTGTTGGCTCTGCGCTGCCATAGCGCAAAGATGTCTGCCTCCATGGCTGCGAGACCCGCTCCTATGTAATTATAAATAACGAATTCTAAGGCAACGCAAATATTAAGGTTAAGAGGCTGAGCTCGTAGATGATGATAAATAACATAGTTATGTATAATATATTAGATTTCTGACTGTATATCCCTGTAATTATTACACACTGTAGCTTTAATTTAAGTTAAAATTACTGTTTTCTATAAAATTTGAATTAGAACTCAAGAAAAACTTTTAAATTTGTCTTCAATAATTAGAGGATTTTTTTTTATTTGTTGTGAAAAAAACATTTATCAGATGAAAACTAGGATCCTATCTCAGTGCCGCTGAAACTATCACCTTATTGTCTTTGAATAATTAGTAAAACTGAATTTGTAAAGAAAAAGAATGAAGTAGATCCAAAGGACGTATCAGTTTTTGGAACTTGGGATGTCTGCATTAAGGGGACTTATCTGCAGGGACCACATTAGAGCAAGATTTTCAGTCCACAACAGAAGTCCCAAGAGGAAGTTTTAAAACATTTCTGGTTGTCGTGATCTTCCCTGATAGCTGTTAGCTGATAGCTCATGTCAGTCACCTGCTCTAACTCTGTCCGATGTCTAATTATCACTCATCTTATCCACCTGCTCGTTCTGCTTTACATTTGGCTCTTCCCAGCTATCGGGCCAGATCATTTTTTGAAATTTGTCATTTTGTTTTGTTTGTTTTTGTTATTCCAAGGTTCACATCCCTGTCCCTGGAGGCCAGGGGGTGGAGAGGTTTTCCGTGTTTGTCTTGTTGTCTCCTGATCATGTCCTGGCTCTTCCCTCTCTGTTCTTGTTTAGGCTCGGAAAAGGGGAAGCTAGTTTAAAGTACAGTTTAAAGTTCTGCAGTAATCCGGTACCATCTGATGTAGTTGTTCCTCAACCACTGAGCCTGCCTGTTGGCATCTGTGCATTTCTGTTTGAGCTCATTGCTTGAAACATGTAATTCTGACCCTGCCTTCACGCTCTTTGCATTCCTGGAACCCTGGATCTGTCTGTTCCTGTGTGGATCTGAACCCCTGACTGGGCTGCGGACTCCTGGATCCCAAAAATGTCCTGTCTGATCTGTTTTCCAGATTCCGCAGCTCGTTTTGCAGTCCATCAGCTGGATCCTTTCTTCCTCAGAGAGGATGGACTGAACTGTTAAACCAGGTAAGTGACTCACACAGATAATCATCTCCCACCAGATGATCATGGTCATTTACCTGTGTTTCTCCCTCCAGAGTGTCAGTGATTGGGCGGTGTCCTGAGTCCCCCCTGCAGGGGTGCGGTTCGCAGATCCACAGCTGCTCGCTGCTGTTCCATTATGTGTTTTGGGATAAAAAAAGGTTTTGAACCCTCCCACTGTCTGTCTCACCTTAAATATTGGGTCCATCTGTTCGGTTTTATGTCACTATGTCCATAAAGACTAATAGAAATACGTCTTTGATTCTCCTTCCAGAAGAAAGTGAAGGGCAGGTGATCTGTAAATCATAGTTTGAAAAGAATACAGTAGATGAAACTCAGTTTGAAAAACTGACATTTTACAATTATATGATTATTCTATATAATCATTAATTATTTTCAAATTTTTATAAAAAAAAAAGAAATTGTAAAATAAAATTTGAAAATATCAATTTGTTGCAATAAGTTTGAAGAATAAAATACGAATACCAAATAAAAAAACAAAAAATCGAATTTGATCCCTACATTCCATTTTCTTCAAATTAAATGTACAAAATGTGTTTTTTTTATTACTAAATATGTTCTTCACTTTCAACAATAACGGATTTATTTATTTAAATAAAATTTAAATAAATCCTTTTTATATTTATACTGTAAAAAATTATTTTTGAAAAAATAGAAACTGTTTAAAAATTGGAGAAGGATATGGGTGCCTTATTTTTCATTACTGTTGCACCCCCAGCTCTCTCCCCTGGGACCAGCAGAGTACAGTAATCCCTCTCATAACAAAAAGCACTTCCCCGTGCAGAGATAGACTAAGAATTCCACAAAGTAAATAGCAGATGACAGCGTTCAGTTTCCAGTAGTGTAGAAAGTGAAAGGCTGCTTGTGGAAGTGAGAAAAATCTGCTACTGTCCCCTGAGTGTGTCGAGATGGGTGGGTTGTTGTCAAAGAGGCGCCTGAGAGCTGCAGCTAGATTTGCATCATGACAAGTTCCTTCCTAGGTCTGACTTTCTGTCTCTCTCCTCTTCTTCTGTCAGTCTCCAGACTCTCTCTGGGAAAAAGTCCTGCCCTCCCCACCCAGCCCTGCCCCAAGGTTGAATAGAAGATGACAGACATGACCCCGATGCTCTGAGAGGGTCACATTTTATTTATCTATTTCTATAGACTTACTGAAATCTTCTGAGATTAATGGTCGTGCCAAGTCATGTGATTGAGAGTGGAGGCATTCTGTGCTTTTTTGTGTAAATGAGGAGAATTTATTTCTCCCCAGGCATCAGGCAGGTGTCATTTTAGAGATAGACAGCCAGCTGACCTCTCCCTGTACACTGAGAGGAATGCTAAAGAAGGTCAAACAAGTTCATATATCTTGTCTTGATGGATTCGGGCACATCCGTTGCTTTGTAGATTCCTCAAATAAGCCTAGAATGGATTGGTGTCCTTCTAGCTTGACAATTTAACAAATAGTTGTAACTAACCTGATCAAAATTTTCTCTTTTGAATGGATATAGGCCAAGAAAATGAATCAAAATGTACATATTTCATATTTAAATGTCAAATTATTCTGACTTAAACATGTATATAAATGTACTCTTTATTAGAAGATATTGTCCCAAAATTTAGAAATTTTATATAAAAAAAATACTCTTAAATTGTCTTAAAATCTGTTTTTTTGTTGTTTTTTTTCACCTAAATTTGGCCAATCATATATCAACGGTCATCTGTCAATCACATTTTTTCGGTCATAGCATCTTGATTCATATGTCACAGCTAATATCTGCAATGGTTGAAATAAGAAATCAGAATCATTTCCTTTCCCATTGAGTTCAGACAGTGTCGTTGCTAATTCACCAATTTAGTGCTACTTGGTCCCAATGGAATTTCCCATTGGGAACCTACTAGCACTAAGTTGCTAACTGGTTAGCAAGATGCTTCCAGCAAACCGGCCACAACCAAACAGGCTTGCGAACCTTCCGCCACAACAACCCCGCCCCCTTGATAAACAACCAATCAGAAGAAGAGGCCCCCAGGAGAACCAGGCTTAGTGTGAATGGACATCTGCCATGACCGTCTGGGTGTTCCAGAAGACAGAGCAGACACACCAAGAAACAGAAGCCATCATCCAGAAGAACTATGTTAAATAAAGGTAGAAAAAATTAACGGCATTAGTTGCTTCTTTAGTTAGTTTAGTTCAGCTTAGCTTCTTTAGTTCTTCTAGGAGAGAAAATGCTCAGCAGAGAATTCTGACACTGTATAGGTATGCAACAGCTCAGCCAACAGCTACACTATATTGCCAAAAGTATTTGCTCACCTGCCTTGACTCACATATGAGCTTAAGTGACATCCCGTTCCTAATCCATAGGGTTCAATATGACGTCGGTCCACCCTTTGCAGCTAGAACAGCTTCAACTCTTCTGGGAAGGCTGTCCACAAGGTTTAGGAGTGTGTTTATGGGAATTTTTGACCATTCTTCCAGAAGCGCATTTGTGAGGTCGCACACTGATGTTGGACGAGAAGGCCTGGCTCTCAGTCTCCGCTCTAATTCATCCCAAAGGTGTTCTATCGGGTTGAGGTCAGGACTCTGTGCAGGCCAGTCAAGTTCATCCACACCAGACTCTGTCATCCATGTCTTTATGGACCTTGCTTTGTGCACTGGTGCACAGTCATGTTGGAAGAGGAAGGGGCCAGCTCCAAACTGTTCCCACAAAGTTGGGAGCATGGAATTGTCCAAAATGTCTTGGTATGCTGAAGCATTTAGAGTTCCTTTCACTGGAACTAAGGGGCCAAGCCCAGCTCCTGAAAAACAACCCCACACCATAATCCCCCCTCCACCAAACTTTACACTTGGCACAATGCAGTCAGACAAGTACCGTTCTCCTGGCAACCGCCAAACCCAGACCCGTCCATCAGATTGCCAGATGGAGAAGCGCGATTCGTCACTCCAGAGAACGCGTCTCCACTGCTCTAGAGTCCAGTGGCGGCGTGCTTTACACCACCGCATCCGACGCTTTGCATTGCACTTGGTTATGTATGGCTTGGATGCAGCTGCTCGACCATGGAAACCCATTCCATGAAGCTCTCTGCGCACTGTTCTTGAGCTAATCTGAAGGCCACATGAAGTTTGGAGGTCTGTAGTGATTGACTCTGCAGAAAGTTGGCGACCTCTTCGCACTATGCGTTTCAGCATCCGCTGACCCCGCTCCGTCAGTTTACGTGGCCTACCACTTCGTGGCTGAGTTGCTGTCGTTCCCAAACACTTCCATTTTCTTATAATACAGCTGACAGTTGACTGTGGAATATTTAGGAGCGAGGAAATTTCACGACTGGATTTGTTGCACAGGTGGCATCCTATCACAGTTCCACGCTGGAATTCACTGAGCTCCTGAGAGCGACCCATTCTTTCACAAATGTTTGTAAAAACAGTCTGCATGCCTAGGTGCTTGAATTTATACACCTGTGGCCATGGAAGTGATTGGAACACCTGATTCCAATAATTTGGATGGGTGAGCAAATACTTTTGGCAATATAGTGTATGTCTAGGACAGAGACAGCATAAAACATTAATGAAAGGTCCAAGAATATTATCTGAAGAAAAACTGTTAAGTGAATAGCAGCATTGGCTCAGCGGATGGACCTCAAGTGAGCTGTTACATCTGTCCAGATAGCTTCCATGGAGGGAAAAAAACAAAGAAAACAAGAATTTGCAAATATTGTCTTCCTCACAGTCCGAAAACATTTCTGTTGAGTTAATATTTTTCCTTATAAGTGCCAAAATGCATGGCTGTTTGCCCTGCAAGTCTCTCTGTGCCTCTGTTATGGACTGGTGTGATGGACCGAGTTAAAAAAAAACAGAAGAAGTCACTTGATATTAATTAGAAAAATAGTTTTTTTTTATTTTAACCCAAAAAATAGATGACAAAAGATAAACTGAGCTCATAAAAGAGGTCAAAGAAACAAAATTGAACTCAGGCAAAAATGCAAACAAACTGGCTGTACAAACAAACATAACTGACCTACAAAGAAATGACAGACAGGGGTATATATACTGGCTGATCAGACCAATTTAGACACAATAGGGGTAACTAAACAGAATACAATTACAAACAAAACAAATAACAGTACAGCTAAGTTTGACTAAACTAAATACTCACAAAATGAAAATCAAAAACCATTAAAGTCCAAATACCAATATTCACCTAAATGCAAAACTCATCTAAAGAAAGAAACTACACATTCCCCCGCCAGCAAGTACCTGTGGTGCAGTCCAATCAGCATCCAAATTTGCTGAGCCCTGGCCCCCCATCTTTTGTCAACTTCAGAGTGTGGCCATGGATTTGGCCATCACACACTCCCCCACTTCCTGATCTTCCCTCTGGCTCCGAGAAAGGTAATCAGCAGTGGTGTTGTCCTTGCCGGGGATGTAGTGAACCTTGTAGTGAAATGGCTGCATAGCAACGTACCATCTGGTGATTCTCCCATTAGTGTCCTTCATTCTTTCTAGCCAATGGAGGGCTCTGTGATCAGTCTGAAGTGTGAATTATCTTCCTAGCAAATAATATTTGAATGAGTCAAGGGCTGTTTAGTGAGAGGCACCTGCCAGTACCCCTTAGACAGATCAATAGTTGTTAAGTATCTTGCTTCCCCAGGTGCTCAATGAGGTCATCAATACGTGGCATTGGGTAAGAGTCAAATTTTGATATGGAGTTGAGGTACCTGAAGTCGATGCAAAATCTTATTTTGCCATCCTTTTTCGGAACCAACACAACAGGGTTGCACCACTCACTTGTTGAAGGTTGGATGATTCCTAGAGACAGCATGAGGTCCATCTCCTCCTTCAGCTCCACCCGGAAGCGTTCAGGTATCCTGTAACTCATACGCATTATTGCAGCATCTGGTTTTAGAACAATGCTGTGCTCCACCAGAGTGGTGCAACCTGGACACTCTTGAAATATGTCAGAAGTAATAAGAGGTGTTACCTAAGACTGTTGCTCGCTGGTGAGATGGCTTAGGTCCAGCAGAGAGGATGTTACTGAGGGCAAATAGTCATTAACTTCTTCCTCCTCCTCCACTCTGTGAATAAGCAACACCTCAGTTTCATTCTCCTTCCGTGGAACCCACTCCTTGAGAAGGTTAACATGGAGCACTCGACTCCCTCGCTGTGGACCTGGTGTAGAGACTTGATAGGTAGTAGGTCCAGTTTTCCTCAGTACTTCAAAGGGTCCCTGCCATTTTGCTAGCAACTTGCTGTCAGAACTTGGCAACATTACCAAAACCTTCTGGCCAGGAGCAAAACTTCTATGGCGAGCTTTCTTGTCAAACCAAACCTTTTGGTGTTTCTGAGCAGCTGCCATATGACTCTGAGCCAACTCACTCATTTTTTGCAGTTTATCCCTCATATGGAGAACAAATGAAATAATGTTGACTGGATCCTCTTTACTCTGATCTCCCTCCCATGCATCTCTCAGCAGGGTCAGAGGGCCCCTCACATTGTGGCCATAGAGGAGCTCAAATGGGGAGAAACCAGTGGAAGCCTGAGGAACCTCCCTGTAGGCAAAAAGGAGGTATGGCAACCACTGGTCCCAATCAGAGCCTGTATCATTCACAAACTTACGTAGCATTTGTTTGAGAGTTTGGTTAAAACGCTCTGTCAGGCCATCCGTCTGTGGGTGGTATGGTGTTGTCCTCATGCTCCTGATGCCCAACAGCTTATAGACCTGTTTCAAGAGTGTGGACATAAAGTTAGTGCCCTGATCGGTTAAAATCTCCTGTGGAAATCCAACCCTTGAGATAAATTGAACCAGTGAGGAAGCCACATGTTTTGCTTTAACAGTCTTTAGTGGAAAAAACTTCAGGATATCTTGTTGCATATTCTGTGATGACAAGCATGAAGCGATTTCCAGATTTAATTTTTTCCACCGGGCCCACTACATCCATCCCAAGGCGTAGAAAAGGTGTGCCAATAATGGGAAGGGGTTGAAGTGGTGCTTTGCTAGTGACTCTCATTGAGGTTTTCTGACACTCAGGGCAGCTTCTGCAAAATAAAGCAACATCTGATCTTAAACCAGGCAAGAAAAAATATCGCTTGATGCGAGCAGTGGTCTTATACTTCCCAAGGTGGCCAGCCCAGGGAAAAGTCAGCACCGTTTCACGAGCCTCCTTAGGGACAACTAACTGCTTAAACTGGCCATGTTGATGATATAAAATGCCATCTTGCAGTATATACTGCTCTTTATTTGTGTCAGATCCTACAGAGGCCTCCCTCCTAGCATTCAGCAACAGGGCAAACAAAGTTGTATCATTCTGCTGCATTTGTCTGATGTTTGTGGGTAATGAAAAACCCAGTGGCATATCTGGAGCCACTTCAACTGAAGTCTCACCCAGTGCATGTTGAAAGTTCTGACGCCTTCTTTGACTGCGTGGCTTCCGAGACTTCCCAGGTTCTGTCTGCAACTCAGCCTCGAAAAAAGGTAAAGCACTAAGTGTTACAAAATGCTCATCTTGATTTTTAGCTTGGGCTCTGGTTACAGCCACGTTAAAGCTCTGCACATCCTTCAACAAGTCATAGATGACAGGCAGATCCTCCCCCAAAACTACAGGATAGGGTAGGTTATCAGCTACCCCAACCTTCAACAGATAGGGAGCTCCCTGCACCTCAACAAACATATCAGCAGTGGGGTATGATTTCTCATCACCATGTACACAGCGAACTGATATCGTTTCAGAAGGGCATATACAATTAGTTGGTACATGGTTCTTGTGCACTAGAGTCTGTGTGCTGCCAGTATCTATTAAAGCATTTATTTCATGCCCAGTAATCTTCACTGTAATGATTTTACTCGACTGCTTTATTTCAAGTTTAACATCCACATTCTGATGAGGCACAAAACACACTTGAGTTAGCTTACTTTGATTTTTAGGGCACATGGGTTTGGTGTGACCTTCTTGTCCACAGAGGTAACACACTGGAGGCCTTTTTCCTGCCTTAGAAGGCTGTTTTTCTCTTAAAAAAGGCTTACCTCCACTCGTTGCTAGCTTTTGATGAGGCTGATAAGGTTGTAACCGACGTGAATCTTTGGCAGCTCTCCATGCACTGTTGCTCCATGGCTGACTCCTACTTCTGGCAGCCACAAACACGTCAGCGAGAGTTGCAGCTTCTGCAGCAGACTTCGGATTGTGCTCCTTGATCCAAACCTGAAGCTCAGGACACAACATTCTCAAAAAATGTTCCAGAATAATCAGTTCACCAACTTGTTTCACAGTTTTATCTTTAGGCTGAACCAACTTCTCATAAAGTTCTTTCAGCCTTGAATATAATTCTTTTGGACTCTCATCAAGAACATCAAGGCAGCGAAATCTTTGTCGGTAAGTTTCTGGATTTATATCATATTTGTGTAAAATGGCAGCTTTTACCTTTCCATATTCCAGGGAATCATCCACATCCATGTTAACATAGGCGAGCCTTACCCGTCAGAAGAGGAATAAGATGGAAAACCCAGTCCGATTGTGGCCAACGATAAGCAGCTGCAATTCTCTCAAACGTGGTCAGAAAGTGCTCAACATCATCTTCAGCAGTCAATTTTTCCAATTTAGGATGATGAAGGTGCACAGACTGACCTGTTGAGCTGAAAGCTAAATCCTCAGGTTGAGATGTTGCTTCAATCTGATCAATTTGAGTTGTAACAGGTGGTGGATCAGTTGATGTGGGCTCAGGGGGCGGGGTGGTCCTGGCCTGTATTTCCATCTACAAAAGCCGAAAATGGTGTTGCAAGCTCCTAAAGCGCTGTTCTTGTTGTGCAGAAACTTCTCTCTGCTTTTTCTCCCGAACTTCCTGTTGTCCCATGAACGCCCGAAGAATCCCAGCAATATCATGCAGAGTTGGCTCTCTGGGCTCCTCCTCATCAGTGGCTTCAGCTGCTGCTGCTGAAGCTCCTCCTTCCATTTCCTCCCTCTCTGATTGCTGGGAAGCCTCTTTGGTCTCAACCTTGTTTCCTTTTCTTGGGCGCAGACCGTTCTGCATGGCTCAAAAAAATTTGTTGGTGGGGGAAAAATTGCTCACACAAACAAAAAAAAACAGAGAAAAGAAAAAGAAATCCTGGCTCCTCAACTCAAAATCCTCACTTCTGACACCACATGTGATGGACCGAGTTAAAAAAAACAGGAGGAGTCACTTGATATTAATTAGAAAAATAGTTTTTTTTTTATTTTAACCCAAAAATAGATGACAAAAGATAAACTGAGCTCATAAAAGAGGTCAAAGAAACAAAACTGAACTCAGGCAAAAATGCAAACAAACTGGCTGTACAAACAAACATACCTGACCTACAAAGAAATGACAGACAGGGGTATATATACTGGCTGATCAGACCAATTTAGACACAATAGGGGCAACTAAACAGAATACAATTACAAACAAAACAAATAACAGTACAGCTAGGTTTGACTAAACTAAAGACTCACAAAATGAAAATCAAAAACCATTAAAGTCCAAATACCAATATTCACCTAAATGCAAAACTCATCAAAAGAAAGAAACTACACATTCCCCCGCCGGCAAGGACCAGTGGTGCAGTCCAATCAGCATCCAAATTTGCTGAGCCCTGGCCCCCCATCTTTTGTCAACTTCAGAGTGTGGCCATGGATTTGGCCATCACAACTGGCAAACTGGGTTTACCCAGTCCATCACCCACTTTGGTCAACAACATGACCAGAAAAAAGCAGTGTTTCAAAATTTGGTCAAATTGTTTTTAGTTGTCTTTGTTCTAAGGTTGCCTACTACAACCTAAACACAGAAACTTGTGTTTTACATTAAAAGTTAAAAGCTCCATAGCTCTTATTTCATTTAAAAGAAAAGTGCGTTCAGCAGGAATAATCAATGGATCATTATTTATGCTTGAAACTAATACGTTGGCGGTGATTTATTGAATTTAGCCTTAAAGCTGAAGTCTGTAAGTTTTTTAAAATCACTTTTTTGTCATATTGGCTAAAACTGTCCCTATGCCCAGACAGCAGTACATGTAATATGTAACCTGTGAAAAAAACTGCTTCAATTGGTCCCGCCTACTGCCTGTATTGCAATCTGGAAAGAATATTTTGGGACGAGACAAAACAACCAATCACAGCCAGAGGAGCGTTTGATGGAGTGTCAATCACAGCTCACACACGCTGAATCCCGCCCCCTCCCTCTCACCGCTGAACCTGCCGCTGCCGCCCGGGTGCTGCAGTCAGGAGGACACGCGTGGAAGTCATGGCAGAGCGACAGCCACCAGCGAAAGAGAAACTGCCCTTACTGCCCCTTCCAACAACTGCTTACACGGTAACTTCGGTATAACCAGCATCTTATATCTAGCTGCTTGGAGGTGAGTGTTATCGCTCTTACCGGTTCACACTCCATGCCGCGTACGCTGCTTGGACGCTTCTGGTCGCATGCGGTAGCCGCGCAGATGCTGTGAGAGGGGTGGAGCTTGGAGGTGGGGCATGAGTGAAGCAGAGAGGGTGGGGGAGTGGCGTGAAACCTGTTTTTCTTCAAATTTTCAGTCGAAGTCTGCTCTCTTCTCCATGTAACAGACTGCAGCTTTAATCAGTAAAAAAATGAAAACAATAATTTTCATCATGATCACTGAGTCTGGGGGCGGCCATTTTTGCCCACATATAGTAACCCCTCCCTCCTGCCATCTTCCAGCAGTGACGTCATGGTGCGGTAAGCCTAGCGCCATTCTCCCCGCTTTACAAGCTAAATCAATGGGAACTACTAGACACATCTGCAATCAACAACAATTATTGAAGATTTCCAGAGGACTTCACCATTGAAATTCACCAGAGCTATAGTGAAACTGACAATGCCCACGTGCATGGCAGCTGGATGTTGGAATACATCGGGTAAAAGTGAAAAAAACCCAGTTATTCCACCTTTCCGATTCCTGATCCTCCACGGACGGGTTGGTCGTTGGATCGCCATCTTGAAGAGGGAGGATTTGCCATCGAACTTCTGGCCAGAGAAAAAACCCGTAATATGTAGCCAACATTTGGAAGAAGAATGTTTTCAAGATGACTTGGATAATAGCGCGTTGTGACAAACACCAGATACAGCACTGGGACTTGATCAACAGCCGATACCGCACCGTGACGTCACAAACCAGTAGGTGGCAGTAGTGTTCTTTCACAAACATGGATGCATCCAGTAAAGCACATTCAAATGAAAATTACTCTGAATTAAAACCCTGATCATTTATTAAACAGTATGTAATAATTTCATACTTAAAGTACTTTCAGAAGTTTGAATTCTGAATATGACCGGACTTTTCCTTTAAAATCAGAGCACATATCCAAAAGTGGACATTTGAAATTAAAAAGGCTTTGTGTATCTTTTGTAGCCTATAGCAAATTTATTTTTGCTGGATTAAAGGCGATAAAGAACCTAGATTAAAGGGTTGTTAAAGTTGCTGACCTCTGGTGTAAGAAAATAAATAAATGCTATTAGAAATTTGGCTTTTGCAGTTGAGAATGTTGGTTTTTATTGATCTCAAATTGGAAAACTACCTCTGCATTCAACCCATCCCCTTGGGGAGCAGTGGGCTGCCATTTTGGGGCGCCCAGGGAGCAATCGGGTGTTAAGAATTTTGCTTAGGAACCCAGAGTGGGGGCAGTTGGATTCAAACCAGGTACTTGCAACCATCTCAGAGCACAACCGCACTGCTGTAACCCACTGGGCCAACTTTTCATGCGAATGTTCAGTCAGGGTGGAGAATTAGAAATTCGAAAGTTGCTTCATAACAAAATCAAGTTGAAGCCTTGTCTCAGAGAAAAGCACAGTGGAATATGCAGCTTTACTAACTGTAGCTGATACTGTTACAGCCACATGTACCTCTCATGGCGATGCTTGTATGAAATGATAAACATCTCAAACAAAAAAATAAAATAAAATCAACAAACTCTTCATTATCTGTTGATGTTTCTCCCCTCTCCAACTTTTCTGGGTTTTCCCAACCACTTTGACAATCTCAGGAATAAGAAATGGAACTTAGGCCAAATAGATAATGGCAGGCTACTGTTCACAACAGATTGATAGACAATGGACTACAGTAAATGGTGGGAAAAGAAAAGAATCATCATGCCGGTGTGCTGCTTATATCTGGAAAATTTGTGTTCCTTCTGCCTATGGGCTTAATACATTCTTTGAGAAATGACATTTTCTGAATACTGTCATATTTTATCCTGTTTTTGTGTTTCTCTTTGCAATACTTCGTACAAACAGGAGTCCCCTTTAAGCAATCTGCATTCAAATTTTGAAGTGTCATTCCATGAAAGACTTTTTCATGTACACCGCAAGTGAAATATGTCAATAGAGTAAATGGATGATCTTTATTCCTGTGTTTTTGTTTGTGTCTCCTTTCAGTAGTTTTTTTTTTTTTTATGAAAGAAAAGCTCTTTAAAACAGAACAAAGCAGGATATTAATCATTTAGAAGTGGCTGGAGACGTCCTGAGAGACTTACTAGGGCTTGGTGCGAAATCCACTAGAAAAAATTGTTTTGAAGAGAGCTAAGGTCAAATAAATGGATTAATTGATGCATCTGAAGAACTATCAGTCAAAGGTACAAAAGATGTACACCTTTAATGGAGACCCGCTCTCTGCTTGACCTTTCCAGTGTCAAGATGATGTGAACAAACACAAAGGTTTTCCTATGTCCTCTATGTTTTGTTATATTAATATTAGTGCTGTCAAAATTATCGCGTTATTATCTCGTTAACGCGAGGCCATTTTAATGTCGATAATTTTTTTAACGTGAGATTAACGCTATGTGGTTTTATGGTACAATTTTCCAAGTACATCCTGCTGCAGCCTGCAGAAAGGCGGGGCTATTTTCCCCCAGTCTATGCATTTTCCATAGGCTTCGAGAGCGGAGCTCCTCAAGGAAAAAAGACGCACACACTGGGTGGCGCTAGTGCCTTTTCTTTAAGCCCCACCACCAACAAACAAGTTGAGTGTCTGGTGCCTAGTAGCAACCTGAAATACGCTGAGAAAACAGATTACTGAGGTGAAATGGAATCTGCTACGGCACTCTTGCTGTCTGTGTACGCCACAGGTCAGTATCGTGTGTGTGTGTGTGTGTGTGTGTGTGTGTGCGTTCTCATTTTTGTTAAGAGGCTGAAAAGTAACTTTCTAGAGCATAGACTACCTCCATCTAGTGATGTCGGTCTATTGATTTTGATGTATTGATTGAAAATTGTTCATTATTATCTTGGTTAATTAACATCTAATGTTAACTCTACTACATTTTATAGCAGTAGGGTAAAATGCTTGTCTTTGTTCAAAAGACTGTATTGACTGTAAAGACTGTCTTTTACATCAGCCTGTTTTCAGGGCCTTTTTTTGGCTATATATTTGTTATTTTTTGCTACATGCCTCCCCATCTTCTTGCCATTTGTTTCTATGGCATAAATCAGTGTCTGTGACCTGTTTTCATTTTAAAAAAAGAACATTGGCACAAACCTAGCCTGTATATATTTTTTGTATGTCATCGAGAGTATTTAAATGATTTTCAATCAGAAATGTGCGATTAAAATGCGATTAATTGCGAGTTGACTTAGGCATTGATGCGATTAATCGCGATTAAAAAAATGAATCCATTGACAGCACTAATTAATAGTCAAACTAATTATGCACATAACATTCAGTTTTTAGAAAATCTAAAGGTAAGGATGATATGCAGATTTTTGGGTTTCATTCAGACAGGCTTTATTTTAAGTAAGAACATGGAGACGGGATTTAACTGACAAAAAAAAATAGGGGTTACTATTTAATGACTGAATAGTAACTGAAGGTCTAATGTAAAGTCCCCTAAGTTCCTAAAAGAGCACTTTACTCTCAATCTACAGGTTTCCTAGAATTTTCAAAAGTAGAATGGTAGCCATCAGGCTCCTGTGGAACCAACTACCAGTTTTACTGTCATAAAACGGGACAGATGGACCCAGCATTCAGGTGAGAAAGACGGTGGGAAGTTTCGAAACGTTTAATGACAAAAAAAGACACAGAAAGAGGCTGCTGAGGATCAGCGGACTTGCAGCGAGTGCAGGGGGAAGAAAAAGCATCGCCCATCCCTGGGACAACCACAGGTAAGTGACCATGATAATCTGACAGAAGATTGTTATCCGCGTGATTCACCTACCTGGTTTAACACTTCAGTCCATCTTCTCATGAAAGGCAGGATCACCCAATGCACTGCCGACGAGATGCAGAGCTAAGCTGTCAAGAGTGTCCCCGATGCAACAGCCCCAGTGAGCAGGCAGGAGATTAATCCAGGTTAGGAAACAGCACAGAACAGTTCTGAGATCCAGGAGTCCGTAGCCTGACAAGGGGCTTCAATCAAAACAGTAACTATCAGATCCAGAGTTCCAGGAATCTACATAGCATTCAGGCAGGTTCAGAGTTCTATGAGTCCAGCAGCGAACTCAGACAGAAATGCTCAGATGGAGACAGGTGGGCCCAGTTGAGAGGAACATGAAGGAGACATGATACCAGGAGAACTGCAGAACTTTAAACTGTAGCCCTCCTAGGAGCCAGGATAATGGGAGTTTAAACTGGCTTTCCCCGCACTCC
Organism: Cyprinodon diabolis; assembly: GCA_030533445.1. Lineage (NCBI taxonomy): Eukaryota > Metazoa > Chordata > Actinopteri > Cyprinodontiformes > Cyprinodontidae > Cyprinodon > Cyprinodon diabolis. The sequence continues at coordinate 37,066,393 of CM060076.1, forward strand.
AAGCCAAAACGAGAGAACCCTGCGGAGAAGAGCCAGGACACGATCAGGAGACACCCTCTCTATGCACAGGCCCAAGAGAGTCAGAATATGAACGAGGGACTTCACTAAAACTCAAAAACAAACAAACATGAACAGGCAACCAAAAATAGAATAATAATCTTGCCCCGATAGCTGGGCTGAACTGTATAGAGGGATTATCAGGCAACGTCACTCTACGTCACTTCCGGCACCAATGCGCATGTCGCCTGCAGAAAGAGCCGCTAACATGTCTTGTTGTGCTGTCGGTTGCACGAACCGTTTTGATAAAAACAATAAAACGCGCAAGTTTTACTGAATCCCATCAACTCGCACCCCTTTCAAGGCAAACAAGAGACGTCTTTGGTTGCAAGCCATCAGAAGAAGCGATTGGAACGAGCAGATGATTAAAAATGCATCAATCTGCAGCGATCACTTTATATCAGGTAAGTCTTATCTATAAAAAAGCTAAACGGCATCGCTGGTTTTACAAACAATGGTTTTACATACATTTATTAAGTATTACATATATAAACGTGATTAATGAATCATACAAAACACATTGGAGCGTAACTAGCATACAAGCTAATGTACCTTGATTCATTCTTATCAAGTTGCAACTCATCGGGTCAGCCATAAGTTTTATCATTAACATCATCACGTTTGATGGTCTAAACTTCTCTGTGTGTGCTGTCTTTTCAATTGATTGACTAGTGTCTGTAATAAAGGTTGATGATGATCATGATGATGATGATGATGATTGCGTCAATACATTATTTGTACAGGAGAGGCATCAGACGACATTGACAGCCCAGACTTTGTCCCGTCTATCTTTCCATACTCAATCCAGCCCGGCAAAGACGGTGTTGCAAAACTGGAGCGGTAAGTATCACATCTGTGTGCTTGATTGTTGTCTGTTTACAAGCATGACTCCACATAGTATGACTGGAAGTGCAAAGAAAAAATATTGATATATTGTAGCTATATAGGTTACCCGGGTTAAAGGTCAGAGCATGTAGTTTCTATTAGACATCTCATATGGAGAGTTGGGATGACTGAGCATGTGATTTGTATGGACTTGAATTCAGGAGATAACACCTGTGGAACTGTTTTGTTTTTTGGGGGGGGGGTTTTGCACTAAATGATTGTTCTCTCCTGTGTGTTTCAGATATAAGAGAAAAAGAAGAAGGGATGCAACCCCCAGCAGGTGTCCAGAAGATGGACATCAGTGTACACCCTCTTCCATCTCTCCAACTAAGTGTGGAATAGAGGCTGGTGCTGATCTATATAATGGTATGACACCTTATTACTAACCTGACCAAGACGGCCTGCAGACTCATTTGGATTTTTATAAAGGGACGTAGATCTGTGTGTTCCTAAATGTTAACATATTAATTATTGCAGAATAGAATAGTCACTAGTGGGATTAATCAGTTAGTAATGTTCATATTTGTTGCGAACAGGGATTTGCCCACAGTGTGACTGATCACCCAGAATGTAACCATTTGTTTTTTGTAAAGATAAGAATGTAAAATTTGTATTTATGCAGATGTACCTGCATAAACACTGTCCATGATGACCTCCAGCTGAAGTACAGCCAACTTCATACAGAGTGTGATAACCTGCGTGAGGACATCAACAAACTGAAAACAGAGAATGAACAATTAAAAGAAATGCTCCGGACTGCACAGTTCTCTTTTGCGTCACTGAAGTGTAAAGCAGCACAGGTGCTGTTTTTCACAGGTCTAACCAGTGCCCTCTTTAATTGGGTCCTGCAGATGGTTAAGGACAGTGTTGAGGTCATGCGTGGCTCTCTGACCCTAGAGGATCATCTTTTGGCTGTACTCATGAAACTCAGATTAGGACTCACCAACAAGGATATTGCATTCAGATTTAATGTTAACGAATGTGACATCTCTAAAATCTTAAGAAGTTGGCTGCCTATTATGTCTCAGATTTTGAAACCTTTAATCAAGTGGCCAAGTAAGCATGCTATATTAAAGAATATGCCAAAATGTTTCAAACCTAAATACCAGCGTTGCAGGTGCATTATTGACTGCACAGAAATTTTTATTAACAGACCAACAAATTTAACAGCCAGAGCCCAAACATATTCAAATGATAAGAGCCATAACACGGTTAAGTATTTGGTTGGCATGTCACCTGCAGGAGCAATTACATTTCTGTCTGCAGGTTGGGGTGGGCGTGTTTCTGATAAACAACTTACAGTCGAGTCTGGATTTTATGACCTTCTACAAGTAAATGATGAGATACTAGCAGATCGTGGTTTTACCATTAGAGATGAGCTTGCCTTGCGTGGTGCTACCCTGAGGATCCCTCACTTTACCAAAGGTAAAAAGCAGTTGTCTGCTCAAGAGGTGGAAACATCGAGGCGTTTGTCCAATGTTAGAATACACATTGAAAGAATAATAGGGAGATGGAAAACTTTCCGAATTCTTACTACTGTTATTCCTTTATCACAGGTGGACCTGTTAGATGACATTGTAATTGTTTGTGCAGCATTGACAAACATTTGCAAATGCATAGTCCCTAGAAAATAAATTAAAAGCCCTTAATTGAATTGTGCCAAAATTAAGGCCTTAATGTTGTTAACATCTATGAATTGAGGTTTAAATGTCATTGAATATTATTTTTTTGAAAAAAATGATTGCCTAAGTATTTTCACTGCATAAGCTCATTGATCATTCAAAAGCTGTGGTTTAAAACATTTTGCAGCAGTTTTTGTTCAAAATGTGTGTTGTATCCAGTTTGCTTTTGAATATTGAGATTTTTCCTCATTCCTCTGTTGTATGATGTATTTGAAAATCTTAAATGAAATATGCAGATATTTTGCTTTGTGTTTTGCCATTGAAAAGAATACAATTCAATCAGCTGATACCTGTGTAAACCCTGTGTAAATATTAATAAAGTATTCAAGAGTCAAGGAAACATTAAAATATATTTATTCTTGTGCATGTAACCAATAATAAAAATAACAATATTAAACAATCTTGTCATAAGATGCACACTGAGAACCTTAGTGCATACTTTAAATGGTAAGCACAGGTACAGTTACAACTCTATGTTTCAGAGTGCATTTTTTCTAGTTTTTCTGTTTTTTGCACTGATCACAACCTTTCCATGGTTTCTTCTGGCTTGCTGCAGTAAGCCAGTAGCTGTCCACTTTGGCCGTCTGACACAAATTTCACTCAATCTGGCTGCCTTCACTTCTCTTCTGGATGTGAGAAGCCATTGGTTTGTCCCTGAGGTACAAGCCTGCTCCGTCTTTCCAAACCTGACCCATAGTTCGACTTTGAGCATCAGTGCAGCAGCATGCCTGCAGCATGACCCAAGGCTGAGAAAAAAAAAACAATATAGCCTAATTTGTTTGGTGATAAAACTACATATGTGCAATGCTCAATAACTGCAGCAAATTAGCTGAGGCATGTTTATAACAATATGAGGTTACATAGCAGTGGAAAGCAACTTATGATAATAATAATAATAATAATACTTTTGTTGTATTATTCATTGACATACCCAGCCATACAGGTGCAGTTTGCGGTCAGGATGCAGTTATTTTTCTTGTTCACAACCACCCAGACTTTATACATTTCGGTCCTCTTCCCTTGTCTTTGACTTGGCAGCACTTCAGTCTTCAGGGCTTCAGTCTTCTATGTTGTAATCGTGAAATAGTATGTCCTGAACATGGTTGTCTGTTACATAGCAGTAGGCATCCACAGGGGCGGATTAAGAAATTTTGGCCCCCTGGGCCTGACATGGTCTTGGCCCCTCAACCCCCCGCGCGTGCGGGCGCACACACACGCACGCACTATGCAAGAAATACTGTATACTGTGAACAGACATGCACACTGTCCTGTACAGAAGAGTGCACATACTGCACACACAATATTAGGTATACCACACAGACACTGACAAGCACAGGTTTCACACAGACACAGGGGGAGGGGATAAATGGCCTAAAAATAAACATTTTGGAAAATGATTATGCCCACTTCAGTGATGGTGCATTGGGTCATTTGAGAGATATTATGTATTGGAAGTTGGTAGCTATCATGAAATAAACCCCCCACCCCACCCAAAAAACTAAATCGGACATGATTTTTGCCCCCTTTTCCTCCCTTCTATCATTAAAAATAAAATAATATCTTAGGAAAACACTTTGGCATAACGGCAGCTGTGCAGCAAATTGAGGCTCAAAGTCTGTATCTATTTGTGGTTAAGCTTGAGGAGAAGGAGAAAGGTAAAATGATAACATGCATCGGAGAGCACCACAAAGAAAGGTGTAGGCAAGTTCATGGTACAAGGGCTGCATGCAGGTCAAGATAGCCCATTTCCAAGAATGCTATAGTGGCTGGACAGGCACTGGACATGTCCTGAACTCAGTGTCAGACGTGGCTGCCGAATACTTGGATGAAGTGAAGCAGCTGACAGATCTCATGCTGCCCCATCTGAAGACTGTCCTGGCCAGGCAGAGGATGGATGAGGAGACCTTCCCAATGGACCCTGTCAGTGAACAGGCTAGTAACATTGATGGCACCCCTGTGCACAACATTGGGATGGAGAGACAATGTGGCAAGGTGGACTACAAACTGAAGAAGTTGGGCACACTGAACGCAGTCAATAGGTCAATAATTTTACAGAAGTGCCAGGAGCTTCAGAGGTTTCAAGGCAGTAGCACAAGCAAAAAGGGAGGTTGAACTCAACTGGAGTAAATTCATGAAGGCAAAATTCGAGAGTAGGGCAGATGAGAAACAAGAGATGGCTCAAAGAAAGGAGAGTAAGAGACATGCTGGACACACTGAAATCTTTTTATGGCCCCTTCACGATAGTGGGGAAGTTGAAAAGTTCCTTGTGGATGAAAGTCTGCACAAGAATGCAAAGCTGCAGAGAATGAAGCTTGAGGTTCAGTTTGCCAGAGAAAGCACCAAGCTTCTGCCTAAAGTCAATCCTATCTTCACAATCCAGGTGACACTTCCCAGAAATGGCGAAAGTGCAATTCTCCAAGTCATAATGGATACTTAGAATTTTATGGTGGTGGTAAGTATTCATGAAAACCTAACATTAGTGAATGGGTGAATTCTGGAAATAACCTAAAAATCTTACACAGTGCACCTTTAAGCAAGGGGTTTCTTTTGTGCTTTCAATTTTGCAAAATCATCCACCACATCATTGAAGTCCAACTCTCTTGTCAGCTCACTCTCAATTGCCATTAGAGATAACGCATTTAATCTTTTCTGAGTCATTCTTGTGCGCAGCTCATTTTTTACTCTTGACAAAAGAGAGAATGAGCGTTCTCCCTCACAGTTACTGACCGGTAGAGTGAGAAAAATCTGTAGCGCAATGTATGTATTAGGAAACGTAGGCTGTAGTCCAAAATGTATTATTGTTTTGAGCAGTCCTGAAGGGGTCCTCTCCTCATCAGTGTTGTTGAGCTGTATAAAAGATTTGAACTGTATAAGCTCCTGTCCAAGACTTTCATTGAGGTCAGATGGGTATGATTCAGTGAGAATCTTGGCCTTGTGAAGGACTGAAGCATTGGACTCTGTATCCAAAGAGAAAAGGACACTGAACAAATTGTTCAGATGTTTGTAGGCCTCCAGACGGTGATTAAGGCTTGAACTCAGTTGATCAATAGAGGCAATAAATGTCTCTATTTGAAACAGTTGCCTTCCCTCAAGCACAACATCTGGGGATGCTGATTCATCAGCAAACTTTTTACGTTTCCTCGTCCGTTCAGCCCTGTAAGATGGGGTGCCACCCAACATGTTTAAGGCTTTCTGCTCAAAATGATCAAATAGATCTCTTTGGGAGAGAACAAAGGTGCGCAGAGATTCCAGCAATCTAACTGCTGTACCAAGGTCCATGTCTGCTTTTTGAAGTTGCAGACTTGTGGCCTGAAATCTGGACAGAACAGTGTCCCAAAAGCCTGCCATGAAGGCCATCTCAAGTGAATCCAGCTTCCGCACTAGACTGTCAGCTTCAGTTCGTGTGTCTCGTTTCTCTGTGTCATCAGTGGAAATAACCTGTAGTGCTGCTTTTATTTTACTGTAGTTCTGCCACAGTGCTTTGGTAGATTCTGCACGGCAACTCCAACGCGTGTTGGATAAAGCTTTAAGTGTGAGATCTATGTTGGAATTGCCAAATACCCTGTCCCATCGGTGTGTGGATGCAGTTGTGAAGTTGTAAATAGACTGAATCAAGTCAAAATACTTAGAGACTTCATTTCCACATCTGTCAATGCTGTTGACTCCCACCAAATTCAAAGAGTGAGCTGCACATGGAATATAGTGTATTAATGGGTTGCTTTTCTTTAAGTGAGCCTGCAACCCATTATACCTCCCTGACATGTTGCTGGCATTATCATAAGCCTGCCCCCTGCAATTTGACAGCTCTAATCCTAGATTTTCCAACACAGACATAACACAGTTAGCCAAACTTTCACCTGTATGGCTAGTAATGGGCTCAAAACCCACAAAGTGTTCAACAACACTGCCCTCTTTGCTAACAAAACGGAATATGAATGTCAATTGGTCCACATGAGATAAATCTGGGGTTGAATCCACAATGATAGAGTAGTATTTGCTTGCTTGCAGTTCATCTGCTATAGCCTGTTTGGTTTTTGCACCCATCAATTCAATGAATTCCTCACAAATGGTGGAGGACAGATATGAGGTATTACCTCGACCCATCTGCCCAAACTTTCTGATGTGATCCTTTAGAAAGGGATCAAATTCAGCCAGGACCTCCAGAATACCAAGGTAGTTCCCATTGAGAGGAGACCCTAACGATTCATTTTTACCCCTAAATGCAAGGCCCCTTTCTGCAAGGAATTTAATGACTGCAACAACTCTTTGTAACACCTGCCTCCAATAGCTGCTCTCTGCCTGAAACTGTTTGAACAGGTCTGCATCAACTGTGGCACCTTTGGCGCGGTTCAAGACTGCTTGCATGCAGGTTATGTGCTCAGCACTTCGCTCATGTTCACCAAATCTTTCTGAGTGTTTCCAATCACAATATTCTGTCACAAAAGAATGCGTTTTTGGGGAAAACAGTTTGCATGCAAAGCAGTAAACATTACCAGTAGAGGGAGAGTACATCAGCCACTCTCTTTGTACTCGTTGTCCATTGGGCAAGTGTGAAGTAAAATGTTCATTGTTTAGGCATCGGGTTTTGCCTCCTAGCCCACTGTTCCTCACAGAAGCTGGATAATGGCTGTGACGGTTGTGAAATGATTTTGCACCTCTTTGAATAAGAACTTCCTTCATTGACTCAGTGAGGGTCTCAGCCCATTTAGCGGGATCACTAGGTAAAGTTGTCACTGTAGATGGTGTTGAAGAAAGATTCAGCTCATTTTCTATGCTGTCCAGAGGTGCAGTGACCTCACATTCATCCGAGCAACTGGCTACTGCTGAATTGGTTGAATCATAAGCATCAGAAGCATTTGGTTCAGTGTCTACACTTGTAGTGGTCTCAGGATCTTGGGAGCTACATGCTAGCTCAGGTGCATTGCTAACCTTAGCTGAATTTGCAGTAGCATTTATAGAATTGCTTTCAGCAGATGTCTTTGTACTGAAGAAGCTGGAGATATTTGGAACACTCTCAAGTAAAACTGATTCCTTTTTTTCTTTTCTTGCTGAATTTTTTTTCTAGCTCCTCCACTTAAACGTTTATGATCCATATTTCCCTTCTTTCTTTGCACATTGGCTCTTTGCCTATCACAACAGATAAACCAACTATGTGTGTGTGTGTGTGTGTGTGTGTGTGTGTGTGTGTGTGTGAGTTTGTTTGTGTGTTTATGATCGGTGCTGCTTCCTTCAAGTGTGTGAGGTGATTTAGAAAACTAGCAACCCAGCATCAACACTCCAAAGCAGAGAATAACAGCTTACTAGCATAGACAATTGAGAGCAGAGAATCAACTGATTCGTCTGATAGACAGCAGGAGAGCAGAGTGGTCAGTGATGATCGAATCAAGAAAATGTCTAAATGGCAAGGGAACAGACTGATTTGTACTGAGGAGAAAGAGAGAGAGAGCCAATTACAGTGAAATATATTCCAAAAGAGCCAAGTGACTAGCTGAAGGCAGGGACAAATGCCTTGGAGTGACCAACAAGAGTGCAAAGTACCAAATGGCAAAATGTGGGAAGACCAACAGGCAGATCTGCTTTTACCACTTATCTTCACAACCAAAAAGTCGCTAAATGATGTTTTTAGTCGCTAGCCAGGTATGGCCAAAAGACACGACATCTAGCGGCAAAGTCGGTCAATCACACTGACAGTGAAACAAATATTTTGAAAAGATAATAATTGTACAACTTTGTGCACTTTTTTCTTCTATCTAAATATTTTCACAAAGGACACCAAAATGTTGCTATCTGCAGGCAGCTTGCTAGCTATGATGGCAGCAACGATGTCTGCCAGACAGGAGAGAGTGGTCAGTGACGATCGAATCGAGAAAATGACAAAATGGGTCAAAGACCAAAAAGTTATTAACTGACAGCAGTGACAAATGTCAGACTGTAAACTTTTTCGAAAGAAAAGGACAAAATGGGAAGATGCTGATAGTAACAGCAAAATGGAAAATATAAGAATTTCCAAGTAATGCTCAACTCAAGTGTGTGTGTGTGTGTGTGTGTGTGTGTGTGTGTGTGTGCGCGCGTTAAACTTCTTGTTGAATGATTTCAAATTATCTCTGAGTCTGAACTGAGGGAAAGGAAACCAAATTTTGAGCAGTCTCTCACGAGTTCAAAATACCAAATGAGGAGATTCTAAAAGAACAGACCGGTTTATGAAAGACTCGATGGGGGAGGGGCACAGCTAAGAATACTTGAGTGAGATTCTGTGATCCAAATTCGAGATAGAGCTTTTTGATAATGATAATTTGTCAGAGTAAGGTTGTGTAATCAAAATTTGAGAATGAGCTTTGTCAATCAATCAAGAATATTTGCATTAAGTTCTGTGATCAAAATTCAGAAACAACCTTTAATAATTGATAAAGAATATGTGAGTGAGGTTGTGTGATCCATCCAATTTGAGAATTAGCTTTGATAATAATGATTGAGAGCCTCTGGCCCTCTGTGGATCATGGCCGCGGGGCCAATTTTGCCTGGCCCCTTGGGGCCTCTGTGGGTCGTGGCCGCGGGGCCAAGTTGACCTGGCCCCCTGGGGCCTCTGACCCTCTATGGATAGTGGCCGCGGGGCCAAGTTGGCCTGACCCCTTGGGGCCTCTTACCCTCTATGGATCATGGCCGCGGGGCCAAGTTGGCCTTACCCCTTAGGACCTCAGGCCCTCTGTGGGTCGTGGCCGCGGGGCCAAGTTGACCTGGCCCCTTGGGGCCTCTGGCCTTCTGTGGCTTGCGGCCGCGGGGCCAAGTTGGCCTGGCCCTTTGGGGCCTCTGGCCTTCTGTGGGTCGTGGCCGCGGGGCCAAGTTGGCCTGGCCCCTTGGGGCCTCTGACCGTCTATGGATCGTGGCCGCGGGGCCAAGTTGGCCTGGCCCCTTGGGGCCTCTGACCGTCTATGGATCGTGGCCGCGGGGCCAAGTTGACCTGGCCCCTTGGGGCCTCTGGCCTTCTGTGGCTTGCGGCCGCGGGGCCAAGTTGGCCTGGCCCTTTGGGGCCTCTGGCCTTCTGTGGGTCGTGGCCGCGGGGCCAAGTTGGCCTGGCCCCTTGGGGCCTCTGACTGTCTATGGATCGTGGCCGTGGGGCCAAGTTGACCTGGCCCCCGGGGGCCTCTGACCCTCTATGGATCGTGGCCGCGGGGCCAAGTTGGCCTGGCCCCTTGGGGCCTCTGACCGTCTATGGATCGTGGCCGCGGGGCCAAGTTGGCCTGGCCCCTTGGGGCCTCTGACCGTCTATGGATCATGGCCGCGGGGCCATGTTGGCCTGACCCCTTGGGGCCTCTTACCCTCTATGGATCTTGGCCGCGGGGCCAAGTTGGCCTGACCCCTTAGGACCTCAGGCCCTCTGTGGGTCGTGGCCGCGGGGCCAAGTTGACCTGGCCCCTTGGGGCCTCTGACCGTCTATGGATCATGGCCGCGGGGCCATGTTGGCCTGACCCCTTGGGGCCTCTTACCCTCTATGGATCATGGCCGCGGGGCCAAGTTGGCCTGACCCCTTAGGACCTCAGGCCCTCTGTGGGTCGTGGCCGCGGGGCCAAGTTGACCTGGCCCCTTGGGGCCTCTTACCCTCTATGGATCATGGCCCCTTGGGGCCTCTTACCCTCTATGGATCGTGGCCGCGGGGCCAAGTTGGCCTGGCCCCTTGGGGCCTAAGATTATTATTTTTGCAAAAGTAGTGATGCTTGGGTCGCGGCCGCAGGGCCAAGTTGGCCTGGCCCCTTGGGGCCTCTGGCCCCCTGGGCCTGGGCCCGGTAGGCCCGGTCATTAATCCACCTATGGGCATCCAGTGTCTTGTAGGACTTCAGGCTCTCCCGGGAATAAACACTTGGTGTCTCGATCAGGTAGGAATGAATGTCCGGCCACTGAATTTTGGGCCATTTTTTCTCGTCATTTATCCACTCACCTGCATGTAACCCGTATGGGTCATTAAGACGTATTCCATTAACTAGTGTTAATTTAGCAGCATAACTTATTTTATCACTAGGTGATAAACTGTTGTAGTACGCTGACAACATTGCTAGCTAGAACATCGCAACTGCTAAATAACCGCGTATAATCACAACAGACGCTTTAAAGGACCCGGCACTTTTTGCAGTCAAGATGCGCGCGCATCCGCCGTGTTGATAAACAAATAATCCCTCTATATAAAGCAGTAGGAGCAGGAGGATAAGATGAATCATAATTAGAGGGCGGGGAGGGTACAACAGGTGAATGAAGTCAGTATTTACATCAGCTACCAGGGCTTCAATTGTGACATTTACTCAGTGTCTGATATTAAGGCTAGGCTTAAAGCTTTTCTTGTGATAATACTTATACTTAGAGTTGCTCTTGAGATCTGATTATTGGCTCGTAATGGAACCCAGGAAGCTTGAACCTTAGAGGGAGAAGCAGGAAATAGTCTGCCCTGCAGATGGAATTATCTGGGTTTTAGAGAAGTGTCTTGTTTTCAAAATGTAAACACAAATGGATATAAGGACCCTGGAAGGATTGGTTGCAGGTTGCAAGTCTTTGTAAAGCAGTTTCGTATAGAGATGCTAAGACTTATCAGTTATAGTCCTCATTTATGAGAAACCCCTGGTTAAATAAAGGATAAATAAATAAAATAAAATAATACATACCAAAATGGCTTGCCATAGTCTTTTGTGACCAGGATAACATTAATTGGTTTATTGCTTGAATGGCAGTGGATCAATGTATCTATTTAGGTGAAATCACCTGGCAGCAGTGAAGATGAAGAATAAAAATGTTGTTCTAATAGGTAGGACCTGTGTATCATCTTATGGGTTCTTAGTTTGATTCTGGCTTCTTTTACACAGTAAATACTAAGCAGCTGTTTGCTGCTATGATTATCCAAAAAAAAAACATTATTAGTGGTTATCATCCTATAGAATGGCTTCAGATTGTGCCACTAGGATCAGTAGCACTGATTAAATCCTAATCCTAACCGTTAAGTAATACATTTTTCCCCACTGAGTTTTGGAATCTATTTATTTGGACTGATGTAACACCTCCCTGGAGGTCCATCAACTGAATGATGGGAAACGGTCAGGTTAATGAAGCTCAGTTACAATTACTTTACTCGCAGCTATTACTGACACAGATACAATATCTTCCCAGTCATAGTGGTATCAACACTCACTGTCAAGATGAATAAAGCTATCCGGGTTTTTTGTTGTTGTTTCTCTAACCAAATTAATTACCTTATTGTATATTGTATATGAATGGATTTTCAGATGAAATGTGTTTGACTAAGAAGCAACAAATTACCAATTTCATCTATAAAACATCTGAGGTCTAAAGACTGACAGGGAATCTCATTCTTAGAAAAAGAAGGAAGGTTTTTTTTTCAAGGCATTGAGGTTGTGCTTATGCCACATGAAGAACTGAGTTAATAATGAGAAACCGCCATTGAAGTCTTCCATATGCTGCCTTTCATAATTGTGCAGTTTTAGGATTATTAATGAATTTAAGGCCCATTTGATGTAGGGATGTTTTCACAGAATTGTTTCATTTTGGCTTTGTCTGTGTTTTAAGAAAGGTGTAGTGGATAATGATAACTGTGATATGGATAGATGCATAGACAGAGCAGGAAAAGCACAGCTACACCCACTATCAAGGAGCAACCTGTGTAATATGTGGATAAGCATAGTGACCAGAAGCTCAGCCATGAACCAGCTCTGCCTAAACAGCTTCTATGCACGCCTTGAATCACTAATCACCTGAAGGTCTGAACATATTCTTCAGTCTGGGGTGCAGCATCAGCCTCCCATCTTGTGGCTGGATCAAGTGACCTCCCTTTTTATGGTTAATCAAAATCAACAAGACCACATGCTCAGACGAGGTGGAGAAGGACAAGGGATTGTCGGTTGCAGTTTATGAGATTGGGATTGGTTTACACTGCATGAGTCTAGAGAAAGGCCAGACGCATTGCCATAGATCCCCCCCACACCCTGAAAATGAGCTGTTTGTCTCACTTTCATCAGGGAAAACTACTTTCACACAAACAACCGCGCCCTGGGCACCTGGGTTCAGGTGTTTGTGTGTGTAAGCTTTTGTAAAAGTTTTAAAATGTCTACAATTCAACATTTTTTTACCAAGAGTTTCTCCCACAGTTTTCTTCTAAGGATGTTTTATATTTTATATCTTTATTCCGATGGCTCATATGAATGCCTACTTTTCCCTAGAAGTGCATTTTTTTATTTGTGCCTGCAAGTTATGTGCTCGTTCTCTGATAAATCTGATTATGGTTTCATGATGCCAAAAAATAATTACTCATTCCTGAGTTGGTTGTGATTGGCTGTGTTATCTCAGTCTGTCTTGAAATTTATTGTGAATCCTTCTATTGTTCTGATGAAGGTGCACAGCAGAGACAAGCTTTTTCAAATCAAAATGGAAAATAGATGTTGACAAATGATGAAGTAAGCAATGCCCTCAAGAGGTTTAAAGTTAAAAAAGCTGTTTTAATTCAGCCCTCAGAAGGGTTGTTAAATCATTCATCATTCGCCGTCCTAGTTCCAGTGCAGACCCTGGCCACGCTCTGCCTCTCATCCCGCTCTCATGCATTGTCTGCCCGCCATCCTCCTCCGTTACACAACTCCCCCACTGCCCTCCTTTATTTCCAGCATAAACTGAACAGCTGCCTCTACTATGCCAAGTTAAAATCAACAAACTGCAGTAGAAGCTCCTTCTGACATGAGTACAGCTTGTGATGCATAATGTAAATTGCTGAGGTCTCAAAGTCAGGTAAGCTGCAGCACCTGAAAGCAGTAATTTTTAAGCGCTTTTAGGTGCAGGGTGAAAATCTGAATGCAAAATTGCCAGAAACAATAAGACTTAGTTTGGTTAATCTGTTTCCAAACATCAACGATCATTCAACACCCAAAATGTAAACCCAATCATGGCTTCTTATTATCCTCTAAGACAGCTGTGCACCTGTGGAGGCAGGTCATATCCGCTTGGTTTACCCTGCCAATGGTTACATCTGGGCAGGAATGAAGTTTGTTGGGCAGAGTTCAAGTTTCTCTGTTCAACTGGTTCCACAGTGAGCCGTCTCTAGCAATACTGACACCCAAGCAATCCAAGAAAAACTGAAAAGTTTAACTCCTCCTTGGTTTATAACTCTATTATAAAAAGGCAGTGTCAAAAAGTTCCAGATTATCTAAATCAGCAGTGATTGGAAAAACAAAAAACCAAATGTGACAAAAATACTTGGCGACATTTTGGTGATGTCTAAAAAACCCAATCAAACGTAAATTCAAACATTCACTAAGCTCCCTTAGAGGATATATATATATATATATATATATATATATATATATATATATATATATATATATATATATATATATATATATATATATATATATATATATATATATATATATATCATGATGATAAAGCACTACTCCAGTTGAGAGGGGATGAGGGGGGATAGCATCCTCCCTTCTTAAAGAAATCTTAAAAATCCTCCCCCTTTTTAAAAGACCATTAAAGACCTCTCAGGTGTCAAGATGATGCAAAGTTAAATTTGACACTGTTGCCATTACTTATAAAAGAAAAAAATAATGATTATATGGAAGTTATCTTCCAGATTTGTAGAAAAATGTTCCTTTAATAGTGTATGCTCTAAAATGTCTGTCCTTAACAGCTTTTCCTGTGTTACTTTTATTTTTATACATTAACTAGTTTTAAAAATTGTATTTTTACACTTTTACTTGAGTAAAAAAGCTTAAGTGGATCCTCTAACTTCTACAAAAGTGTCTTAAACAGCAGGATTTATAGTTGGGAAATAAACATTAATACTCCTGACACATCTTTACAAGACTGATGGTTAAATTTTAACATTTTGTCTTTGATGACCTGGTGAGGTGTAGATTACATGTAATTTAAACTGACAGAGCTGTTCAGTTTTGGCAAACAGTTTATTTATCAAAAAGCAGAGGGGAAACTATTTCACAGAATTTTACTGGTTCAGAATTTTTTTCCTGCAGGAAACAATTTTAAGATTGTTCTGAAAGTCTTTTTTTCCCGTCAATTACTTGAAATACGGGAAGTTATGCTTCCTACAAGAAGCAACAAAAAATCCTTGTTGAGTTGCCTCAGGCTGCTGGGACAAAAATAAATGAATTTAAGCTTTAAATCTTGGAGGGGATTATAGGGGGAGCTGCTCAGCACTGGTCAGCCATCCTTAGAAGCCCTGCTGCTCTCAATCGCCAGACACAGTAGTCTCAATGCTGTTAATTGCCCCCAAGTCCATCTCCCACCGAGCGGCTCTCAGCAATGTCTGACAAATCAACACGTACCCGTCATCACTGCCACTGAGGTTCACACAATAGGACAACCAACTCTGGCAACATTAGCAAAGAGGATTTTAAAATCCCTCTGTTTTTTAATTGGGATCTATAAACCATTTGACATGACAAATATACACCAACACACACATACATGTTATTCTATGTTTAGAAGGACTTTGCTTTGACTTTAAGCTATTTCCCATGGATTTCTATGGCCTGACCCAAGAACAGAACAGAATCAATGAGGAGCAGCAAGTCTCCTCATTTTCCACAAATGACCTACAGTATCTTGTCAGTTGGAAACGTTACAGTTTTGGAAACACTTACAAAAATGCAGTAATTTCCACACAAAATGGTGTCAAATTAAAGGAAAAGTATGAAATTTTAACCCACTAAAGTGAGACAACATCCAGAGTTCTGCTACTTTGCTACTTTTTTTTAACACAGGAGCTGTCCACCAGCTGATAGTGCTGGTGGACAGCACTATCAGGGTTATATTTTCTGTTTGGACTTTTTCCCATTCCTATTTTTATGTTAAGAGTTTCTTGTCTTGGATTTGCATACAGTCTTTAAGTTGTTTTGCTATTTAGGGATTGCCATATATTGTTATTTTTGCCCTCAGGAGTAAGCCATATTAGTTCGGTTTGTTTACTATGTGCCAGTTTTTTTTATTTTTCTTATATCTCTTGCTTCACTGCAAAAATGATGTAGAAATAAGTAAAAAATATCTTAAGTGTATTTACCCTTTATTTCAATAGGTAGGGTCAGATAATATTCACTTGATATAAGACAATCAAATTGTGTTTTCTTATTTTTAATATAAATTGTCTTGTTCCATTAGCAAAGTGTCTCACTTACCTCCTCAACTCAAGAAGAAATGCTCTTATTTTAGGAAAAAAATGACCTATCTAGATTTCCATTTTTTCAGTTTTTTTTCTTAGTGTTTTCAGTTGCTTTTGTCTTCATTTAGTCTAGTGGATGGCCGTTTCTCAATTCACAATAACGCAAGTATAGACTTGTATCCTCGTCAAGTATGTTCTAGAGAAGAACACAGGATTTTTTTGGACTTGGGGAAAATTGGAATAGGCAGCATAAACATGGGCCAATAGGCCCATGTTTATGCTGCCAATAAATATGAACCCACGCATGCTCCCTGAGCATGCAGCGAGAATGTTCCAGGTTCGATTCCCAGCCTGGGGTCTTTCTGCATGGAGTTTGCATGTTCTCCTTGAACATGCGTTGGTTCTCTCCGGGTACTCCAGCTTCGTCCCACAGTCCAAAAACATGACTGTTAGGTTCATTGGCTTCTCTAGATTCTCCTTAGGTGTGAGTGTGAATGGTTGGCTGTGTTGCCCTGCGATGGTGTACCCCGCCTCGCCCTTTGACAGCTGGAAATAGGCACCAGCACCCCTCGCGACCCCAATTAGGACAAGCGTGTCAGATGATGGATGGATGGAAGGAACAGAAGCGTACTGATGACATCAACATACGCTCGGCTCATCTGGAGCTGCATTTCGCCTCCTGTTATCAATAGTCTCTAGATAATAATAAATTCTGACTTCACCACCAGCCTGAACCGTTGATACAAGGCAGGATGGATCCATGCTTTCATGTTGTAGACGCCAAATTCTGACCCTACCATCCGAATGTCGCAGCAGAAATCGAGACTCATCAGACCAGGCAACGTTTTTCCAATCTTCTATTGTCCAATTTCGATCAGCTTGTGCAAATTGTAGCCTCAGTTTCCTGTTCTTAGCTGAAAGGAGTGGCACCCGGTGTGGTCTTCTGCTGCTGTAGCCCATCTGCCTCAAAGTTTGACTTACTGTGCGTTCAGAGATGCTCTTCTGCCCACCTTGGTTGTAACGGGTGGTTATTTGAGTCACTGTTGCCCTTCTATCAGCTTAAACCAGTCTGGCCATTCTCCTCTGACCTCTGGCATCAACAAGGCATTTCCGCCCACAGAACTGCAGCTCACTGGATGTTTTTTCTTTGTCGGACCATTCTCTGTAAACCCTAGAGATGGTTGTGCGTGAAAATCCCAGTAGATCAGCAGTTTCTGAAATACTCAGACCAGCCCTTCTGGCACCAACAATCATGCCACGTTCAAAGTCACTCAAATCACCTTTCTTCCCCATACTGATGCTCGGTTTGAACTGCAGGAGATTGTCTTGACCATGTCCACATGCCTAAATGCACTGAGTTGCCGCCATGTGATTGGCTGCTTAGAAATTAAGTGTTAACGAGCAGTTGGACAGGTGTACCTAATAAAGTGGCCGGTGAGTGTATGTTAATGTGGACTTAAAGAAATTTCAATAAGTGGAAAAAAATTGCAGGGGGAAAAATAAAAAAAAACAATGTAATCAACCAAAACTTTTGCGACCCCCATGCAGTATCTCTGTGGACCCCCTAGGGGTCGCTGACCCCCTGTTGAAGACCTCCAGTCTAAAGGATTGTCTTCAGGGCTTTGCAGCAGTATTGGTCTAATTACCACCATAACTAACAAACAAACACAGAAATAAATTTCAAATTCAACTAAATCATGAAAGCTGATTAAAAAATTCAAGTTTTTTTGTCAAACTTACTCTTTGAAAATGCATTGTTATTATATTTTATTTTACAGTGTTAGTAATGAATTAGTGAGGAAAATAAGAAAATTGATAATATTCATCCTAGGGTGAGAAGATGTGATTGTTGCTGCATTACCAAGCCAAAGTAAGCAGGCGATGCATGGTGTGAAAGAATGAAGGAAGCCGCTGCAATATTCTGACAGTGGAATGAATCACCTGACTCAGTCCGATCCATCTGTCTGTGTCAGAGTTTATGAGATGCTCCCAAATACTTCGCCTACTCCTCCTAACTTTCCTGTCTCCCATCCTTGAAAGCCAAATCAATCAAACTTTCTCATGCATTTAAGTGGTGAAATAAAGAGACAATAAAGGGGAATGAGGGGAAACACGATTGATAGCATTTGTACAATATGGGACAGCTTGGGAGAAATTTTAAGGTTGCAGCCTTTTTTCTCTCAGAGCCCTGTTTAGTCCACTGTGCTGAATTGGATCGGTTGAATGAAAGCAATGAAATCAATTATTCCGGCCTATTTAGGATGCTTATTTATTCTGGTGTGATGGCCGATTGCCTGTTATGCTTTCTATAGAAAGACAAACTGCAGTTTGTTTTTTTTTCAGAATGGGACAAAACTCCCTATAAACTCAGTGTAGACACTTAGGTATCTTGGTGATGAAAACTTAATCTGAAGTCTGTATCGTGTTAATAAAACAAAGATGTGAAGCTTCCCTGAAAAATAAGTGTAGCCCTGGCTGCATTTAAACAAGTGCTGTGTTTGAGTGCTTTCTTGGCCGGCTTCAGCAGCGCAAACGCTACCTCTTAAAAACCATACGATAGACTCGGACATCTGGTGTTCTTTCAAACAGTCCTTGGCAAAGTAAGACAGCTTTTTGTCCAGAGGTGATAAGGAACATTTTTGGCTGCTGTCCAGCCATTCAGTTTAAAACAGAAACACCAGATCTGTTTTCGACTTCTTTTTTCAAAATAAAGAAGCTGAAAAACAAAGCAAGGGCATGAAGCTCCTCCAAAGACTCTTTGTAGAGCTTTACTACTATCATTAATATCTACTAAGATGCTTAAAATAGAGTATTCTGCTGATAAAAGCCTGCTCGTCCTGCCTCCGTCTATCGCTGAACTAATCGACTTTCATCTGCAGGACTTTTGCCTTTGATCCCCGACAGTTTGCAGCAGACTGCTCCTCAACGTGATCCTCTGACAGAACCGGTGAGGCATATGGTCACACTGTGGGATTCTGGGTAATTTAGCCTGATTCACAACCAGTACTCTGCATGAGAGTGAGGCATCAGTAGAAGGGGTGAGACATATGGTCTGAACTCAGACTTGTGTTATTCCAACACTGCTGTTACTGATTAACACCGCAGCCTGTGACAAAGCCTGCTGAGACACCAACACAGCAGCAGCTGCACATATACTATGTCTGTACTGAGATGGAAGCAGTTTTTCCTATTTTAGGGTCCCAATGAGTTTCATTACTCCTTTGTTTTCTGCTTTCCTGGTGAATATTGATCATTTTCATCAAGCATAACCATATAACATGTAAGTCCTTTCTCAATCTCTGAAGCAATGAGATCACAACCTCATTTAGACCGAGTCACTGATGCAATTAAGTTTGGAATGATTCTTCATTAAGAAGCCATGAGTTACTGGATTAAAAAGTGTTGGTTAAATATAAAGTAAGATTCCTGTATGTCAGGGCTTTAGGCTAACCTCCCCTAAGGGGCGGCAGAGCTTAACAGGAGGATAAGAGTCACTACAGGTAGGCCTTGAATCCCTTAACATCAACTTGACTGTTTAAATCCAGTTTTTCTGTGTTAAAAATAAGCAAAACTAAAGGGGAAAACATAGATCAAAGTGACAACCTTGACATGCAGAAAATCACATACCTGACTGTTTAATCCCAAAAAACCTGCTGCCTTAATAAGGTCACACATACCACCATGAACCATGGATAAACAAGACAGGTTAAACCATGACTGACAAAATTCTAAAAACTAAAAGCCCCTGACAGCTAAACACCTTGATTAGCAAAAGTGAAAAAGACCTCAAAAATAGTCACATCATCCGAAACAAGACTTGAGCTTACACTATTGAATGACATCATTTTCAGACGTAAGACATTGTAAAGTCATCCAAAGGACACATGGAACAAACCATGGCAACTAAGTGAATCATTCTTTTTTTTTTCTAAACAGTGTCCTGTCTGGCAATGTGGCAATAAGAATAATTGTCTTGATGCCAAAAAGAGCCCAACAGATTTTACTTTCACAAGTGGAGCAGTACGACCACTTGTTTTATGAATATAAATTGCTTTATTATAATTATGCAGGGAGTATTACAGATTATATGGACACTGCAATGTAAATAGAATAGAAGAGAAAAACAGAAAAAAAGGAGAAAAGATGAAAGAAAGAGGAGATAGAAGGGAGATAATGATAAAACATCTTCAGTCTGCTTCATCACCTGCAAAGAGATGGAAAAAGAACAGCACAACCAACAGCCATGGTACGAGATATACAATAAAGTAAAACCTAGTTACTATCGCTGAAGTAGTATTATTTAATCTGACATGTATTCTGTCTATGTTTATTTTACCTGAAGATAAGTGAATCATTCTATCTCTATTCTCCCACTCTGCAGAATCTGTTAGTTCAATCTCTAACGTTCTGCTCTCTCTGCTTTTTCTCATAGTAGCTTCATCTGGTCTGTTCCTGTTTGGCTGTGACTCCATCCTGGAGAGAAATATCAGCTGTGCTGCAGCCAACAACACCTTTGTTTATAGATGTTGGAGCTCGGTCTGTTTTTCAGTGCAGTCCTGTTTCTCTGACTGTGACTGGCTGGATGTGCTCTCTTCATCCTCTGTCATGGGAGCTGGCTCGGAGCTCGTCTGCCTGGCTGTGTGTTTCCTGGACGGGGCCGCCTTTTACAGATGCTTTTTGTATCTCTGCTTCCGTCTCCTTAAACCCCAGTCGGCCTCGGCAGATGGCCGCTCACACTGAGCCTGGTTCTGCTGGAGGTTTCTTCCTGTTAAAAGGGAGTTTTTCCTCTCCACTGTCGCTACAAGCATGCTTAGTGTGAGGGATTGTATTTGAGTCAATGAGTCGATGCAATCAACTGGTTTTCCTTAGATAGAAAACTTTGAATCAATCTGACTGGATGATGCTGAACTGTATAGTACCTCGAGATGACGTGTGATGTGAATTGGCGCTTGTTCTCCCTGAGCATGCGTGGGTTCTCTCCGGGTACTCTGGCTTCCTCCCACAGTCCAAAAACATGACTGTTAGATTAATTGGCTTCTATAAATTCTCATTAGGTGTGTGTGTGAATGGTTGTTTGTCCTGTTTGTCTCTGTGTTGCCCTGCGATGGAGTAGTGACCTGTCCAGGGTGGACCCCGCCTCTCACCCGTAGACAGCTGGAGATAGACACCAGCACCCCTCTAAACCCCGATTGGGATAAGCATGACGCAAAATGGATGAAATGAATGTCTAGATGTCAGTTTCATAAGGTTCCTTGATATTTTTACATCCATGCATAGTTTTGCCACCACGCCCTGTGCTGTAGTTGTGGTTTAACTGTAACACATCCTATAGCTAAGCGGAGAGTATTATTAGATAAAGAAGAGCTGATGTCAGGTCAAGAACACTGCAGCTTCGCTAATGACTTCTAGGTTTCATCGTTTTGGCCCCTTTGCACAGCCTCTAACAGTAACCACAGTGGAGCATAGCTGCATGATGAGGATGTGATGGTAAAGCCTCTGAACCAAAGGTACAGGTCATTCATCTCTGAGTGGATGTACCTATCCTGCCCTGTTCCCTGGGTCATTATAGTCCTGGGATCAGTGTGACCAGCAGGATAGTGGGTTCATCCATCATGTCACCCAAACAGCAGCTCGCTCTAACCCCAAAGGAGCTGACTTTCTGAACTTCAAACAGTCTTACACCACAATGTAATTACTCTCCGATTCAACCTTCTTTCTGGGTATTAACCCTGAGGACGGCCTCATCAGTGGAGTTTTCAGTAAACTCACAGGTTATGTCCTGCAGGACACTGACAGCTTAGGGCTTTTATTTATCTCAGGTTAACTAAAACAGCCACTATAAGTAGTGATGCTTTCTTTATGTGACAATCATTAAGAGTTAGTTTCACTCATGTAGCCCTCACCTGATACCCCAGCATTGTTCAAATACTTTAATGTGCTTTCATTTTGACCACAGCTGATTGATTAATGAACTATAACCCTTTAGCCACTTTTAAACTATTTGACAATATTTAAATGTTGTCTTAATTCTAACTAAAGCAGAATATCTCCTAAATATAGCAATAACTCAAATAGAAATAACAGGTCTCATGATTTTATCAGTTTTATCAGATTTATCAGGGCACACATTTCTATATTCTGTATTCAGTTATGTTTTTATTTATATTTATTCTAAGCTTTCATTGTTTTCACTTTTAATTTAATTTTTCTGCTTTTGTTTTTGTTGTGTGTGTCAATAAATCTTAGATAGTGACGCATCCAGTAACTGTTCAACCACTTTCCCTCATTAAGAAAATTATTTCTCTCCCCTTCTTGTTCAATTCAATTCAATTCAGTTTATTTCTATAGAGCCAATTCACAATATGTCATCTTAAGGCACTTTACAGTTCAACCAGATCAACCAGTCAGATTGATTCAAAGTTTTCTATGTAAGGAAAACCAGTTGATTGCATCGACTCATTGACTTGAAGGCAATCCCTCACACTAAGCATGCTTGTAGCGACAGTGGAGAGGAAAAACTCACTTTGAACAGGAAGAAACCTCCAGCAGAACCAGGCTCAGTGTGAGCGGCCATCTGCCGAGGCCGACTGGGGTTCAAGGAGATAGAAGCAGAGACACAAAAAGCAGCTATAAAAGGCGGCCCCGTCCAGGAAACACACAGCCAGGCAGACGAGCTCCGAGCCAGCTCCCATGTCAGAGGATGACGAGAGCACATCCAGTTAGTCACAGTCGGAGAAAAACAACTAGCTGAATCTCTCTAAGGCTTAAAACTCCTTGGCAGGATTTTTTAGGCTTAGAAAGGAAGGAGCTCTCTGACAGACTCTTAGGATCCGTATGGATACAAACCCAGATGTCAGGTTTAAATACCATGACATGCAACTTTACACCTAACTGATTTAAATGCTTCTATTCATATCTTATTTTCAATCATCAGCTAAAATTTATTTTAAATGAAACAATTTTTCCACTGAATCAAAAAGCATGCAAATTATATTTGGATATTTAAATATCCAAATATAACTTTTTAGTGCATCTTATCTCATACTCGTAGTTTCCAGAGAAGACCCAAGCAGAGAGAAAGTGGAAATATGTCATTTTGTGATGCCTCTAGTCATTTTTTCTGTTTAAAAAAAACATGAACAACAAGTGTTTAAGGACAAAACAGGCTTAAATCAGAGAGACACAGACTTTCACTCAGTTTTTCTAAAGATGTTTTGATGCCTAGCAGGGAGTCTTGGTGTAATTTCTATTGGAAATGTCTGGATGCCTCCAATTTAAGTCTGTTTTTTTGTTGCCATGACAGGGAGGACTGTGAATTTGCAAAGGCATTTTAAGACATTTTAGACCTGGTGTGTTTATATTTCTATTTATGAGCACTGTAGATTGTTATGCTGGCTCTAAACTTTAAGTATAACAGTAAATTCACAAATTGCTGGTCAATTATTTCAGCTTCCACTATAAATTATTCCTAGATCATCAATTCTGGTCTAATTGCAGATCCTAAGTGAGTCCTACAATATTCCACATGCACACACAGTCATGTGATACTTTCACACCACTGTAAATCAGATGCTTTGAATCAAAAGAAAATTCCAAACAGGCTTTTTAAATATGACCCATTTTAAACCAAGTCAATCATGATGGATAGTGCAGATGAGTCAGAGCGTATTCAGAATGTGGACCTGTCTCCCTGAATGAGGGAATTAACTCTGTTAATTTGTTGGCTGCCAAAGGATTTAGCAAACCGCAGTTGCTTTTCTGCACACATGAGGAAATTGTTTGAATTATTCTCTCCAATCCACTTGTTTTGTTTCGTAGAGGGAAGCTATGGCTTTTCAGCCATAGTCTGAATGTAATAACTCTTTTTATGACAAGGCATTACAGTAAACAAGGAAAAAATGGAGCTTCTAATGGAAGAGGATTGGGCTGAAATGCTAAGAATAAGATGGGTTATTACGCGCTGCTGCTGCTTGTTTATTATCCACATTATGCAGATACTTTGACTCTGTGAAATGGAAAAAAGCTTGTGAAGGTTTCAGGGTTCTGAATAAATTCTAATCCAGAATCATGTTGGCTTTTTCTACTGCTTTCTTAACAGCCTGTTTATGAAGGCAATGAATACAGCTTGCAGCAAGAGCTACTTTAACTATACAGAGGCAGTGATGTTGTAACATTGACTCTAACTCTCTCTCTCTCTCTACAGACTACAGCGTAAATCTGAAACCTAGAAACTTACTGGTGGTTAATTTCAATTAGGGCTGGAGAAATATTACATATATTTATGGTATATATAATATATGATGTGACTTTTAAATAATTTCTGGTGTTTTGACACACGTTGCAGTCAAAGGCGCAACACATTAGCTGCGTTATCTATCACATTCACCACAGACATGGACTGGAGTGTCATGGCTGCAAAACAAATGCTTAGAATAAGGTGAACAAACATTGGTCTTGGACGACCTGTACCGAGCAAAAAAAAAAACTACCTTCAGATATCTCTGATTTTAGTCTCCACAGTCCTGGACTGAGTCATTCTTTCTGTCTTGTGGGAACTATCCGCATATGACAGTTAGCAGCCACATTGTCTGTCTTTGACAAGGTACAGTAGCAGTCATTCAAAATGGCTATTCCCAGTCAAAAGCCAGCCAAATAGCAGCCCACTGAACTGCAGCTCCCAGCCAAATCCCCTCCAACTTCCAGCCACTGGCCTTCTCCTGGGTGAGAATATTTTTTTACTCTGACCCCACTGAATCACAGGGTCTGACCAGGAGATGACGCTTCTCTTTAGATCTCAATGTTCATAAATCATCACAGAAAGAATATTTTAGTACAAAGATTGATGTTAAAAAGGAATTGTAGGGGACCAGCCAAGAACCGATCAAGGAAAGTGGGGAAAGTTTGAATGGCTACTACTGTACTAGTCACCTTTTGTATCTCTGCTTCTGTCTCCTTGAACCCCAGTCGGTCTCAGCAGATGGCCGCTCACACTGAGCCTGGTTCTACTGGAGGTTTCTTTCTGTTCAAAGGGAGTTTTTCCTCTCCACTGTCGCTACAAGCATGCTTAGTGTGAGGGATTGCCTTTCAGTCAATGAGTCGATGCAATGAACTGGTTTTCCTTAGAAAACTTTAAATCAATCTGACTGGATGATCTGGTGAACTGTAAAGAGCCTTGAGATGACATGATTTGAATTGGTGCCATAGAAATAAACTGAATTGAATTAATTTAAAGGGAAGTTACTGTCTGAATTCCTTCCTCCTTTTCCTCTCTTCATTGCTTACTGCTGATTAATGCACAAATCCTTCTTCTGAATGCTTGGATGTAGCAACAACAATGGTGTTTTTTGTTTTTGAGTAATATTCCCCAAGCTCCTTGCATTTTCACTTCTTCTGTGTATTGTTGGTGCTTAGAAATCAATCAGTTAAACCCCCTTTAACCTGGACAAAGGATAGCAAAGTTTTAACAAATCATAATCACCAATAACCGATCACAGTTTTCCAGAACGACCATGTGGTCAGCACTTCAGGAGCACCACAGGGGACTGTGATCTCACTAATCCTTTTCACACTCAACACCTCCACACTATCATCACTGGCAACATAAGTTAATGTTTTGAGTGTTCTCTGAAGAAGGACCCCAGGAAACTGTATTTCTTGTGGTTAATAGATGGTTCTACTTTTAGGAAGTAAAACCATCAACAGGAGTTGATTTCCCACCTCTTCATCATCATCATCATCATCATCATCATCATTCAATCTGTTTTATGCAGATAGACATCTGTAAGGTTAAACCTATTGCAATTTGTCCAAACTGTAATGAACAGCTAGGTCTGCAGACAGGATAATTGGCACTGACCTTTCCTCCCTCTATATCCCCTCTACATCTCTGCTGACCCCACATATCCTGGTCTCAGACTGTTCAAGATCCTTATGTCAAGTTAGACCTAAAATGTTAAAAATGATTACTGTTTGTTCTTCATTTTTTGTAACCACTTGGAATGTGATATCTCTCTATTTCTGCCTTGGCAGATCTAGAGAGGTATTTCATCTGGTGGTGTGAATGCACTAAAAGTTGTTTGTTAGTGATTATAAAACAGAAGCAGAATAAACATCTATCGATCTGAATAGTGTAAATCATAACTCCTATCTACTTTTCCTCGCTCCTCTTCCTCAGGTTTCATAGGGTGAACACTAAGGACACTATCATGGGTGGGAGAGGGACCTCAGACTGCTGAATCTGGAAAGACTTCAGCCTTCCAGACGTCATTATGTGACAGAAACACACATGGATGGTACAGGTCAAATTGTTACTACTGCTTCTAGAAAATAACTTTTAAAAACACAATTAAAATCTTAAGCAAAGCTAAAGCTCTTAAAATATATAAGAATTTTGGAGCTTATTTATTTATTCAGCACACAAAGCAATATAATGACCCTTCATCAACATATAAAACACTAGTATATTTGAGAGAAAGTTTGTTTTGTTAGGTTTATACTTTATACATCATGTGCGTTGTTAGTTTGTTAGTCAGATTAGACAGAGCAGAAGGCCTTCCTTCACATTATGAACGTCACAGTGTGTACGGAGGTCATCTAATCGGGACAGCCTTCGTGTCTTTAAGAGTACACAGGATATAGGCACATCTTGGAGCCGGTCTGATAGAAGAGCTGCTGTATCTGTAACCCTGAAGCATAAAAGCAAGCTGCATGGAGTTCAAGACATTGATGGCGTGTCAGTTTCTGATACGGACAGCTATGCATCCACATGATGCACCACAGACTAAGAATGTTTAAGAAGCAGGAGATGACGTTGTTCGGGGCTCAAACTTTGCCAGACGCTCGCGGACGTGATTTTTGAGTTTGCTGTGTAGGCTCTAAGCATTTTTCTCTGTCCTGTAACGACCTGATCTGGAATAAACTCTATTAATTTTTTACTCCTGTTTTTATAGTACTTTTTTATATGTTTTTACCCAGTTTGAGTTAAGAGTAGTAAATAACTTGCTACCAGGAAAATAACCGGTGAGGAGGCCCCAGGGGCGCTGCAGCCTTCCTTCCAAGGGGACAAATCCTCCTCATTTTAACAGTTTCTTACTCAAAACAATGTTATTGTCAGGAATCCAGTTTGTGTGGTTTGTTTTTGTGTTTCCTTTCCTCCTCCACCAGGTGGTGCCCTGTCCTTATTGGGCCTCCCTGCACACCTGCAGCTCATTGCCTCATTACCTGTGGAGTGCTCTTAAGCTGCTGACTGCCACTACCTCGACGCCAGAGTGTTTGCCAATACTGGGAACTCTAGCCATGCTTAGTTTAGCAGAGTCTAACCTAAGTCTTTGTTTTGCCAATACTGGGAACTCTAGCCATGCTTAGTTTAGCAGAGTCTAACCTAAGTCTTTGTTTTGCCAATACTGGGAACTCTAGCCATGCTTAGTTTAGCAGAGTCTAACCTAAGTCTTTGTTTTGCCAATACTGGGAACTATAGCCATGCTTAGTTTAGCAGAGTCTAACCTAAGTCTTTGTTTTGCCAATACTGGGAACTCTAGCCATGCTTAGTTTAGCAGAGTCTAACCTAAGTCTTTGTTTTGCCAATACTGGGAACTCTAGCCATGCTTAGTTTAGCAGAGTCTAACCTAAGTCTTTGTTTTGCCAATACTGGGAACTCTAGCCATGCTTAGTTTAGCAGAGTCTAACCTAAGTCTTTGTTTTGCCAATACTGGCAACTATAGCCATGCTTAGTTTAGCAGAGTCTAACCTAAGTCTTTGTTTTGCCAATACTGGGAACTCTAGCCATGCTTAGTTTAGCAGAGTCTAACCTAAGTCTTTGTTTTGCCAATACTGGGAACTCTAGCCATGCTTAGTTTAGCAGAGTCTAACCTAAGTCTTTGTTTTGCCAATACTGGGAACTCTAGCCATGCTTAGTTTAGCAGAGTCTAACCTAAGTCTTTGTTTTGCCAATACTGGGAACTCTAGCCATGCTTAGTTTAGCAGAGTCTAACCTAAGTCTTTGTTTTGCCAATACTGGGAACTCTAGCCATGCTTAGTTTAGCAGAGTCTAACCTAAGTCTTTGTTTTGCCAATACTGGGAACTCTAGCCATGCTTAGTTTAGCAGAGTCTAACCTAAGTCTTTGTTTTGCCAATACTGGGAACTTTAGCCCTGCTTAGTTTAGCAGTCTAACCTGAGTTTTTGTCAACCTGAGTCTTAACTTTGTTTTTGTCTTTGCCTCTCGGCAGAGGTCATCCTGCAAACTGGATTTGTTCGGTCCTTCTCTCTCTGGAAGGTTCAACTGAGCATCTAACTGAGCTGGGGTTCCAAACAGGAAGTTTGGATCCACTTTCCCCGAGAGGTTTTTTGACCTTCGCACCAAGCAAAGCTCTCTTTAGCACCACAGCCCGTTCGAGTACCACAGGAAATCAGAGTGGCAGTCAGTTTCTCTATTCACTCCAAACAGGAAGTTTGGATCAATTCTCCCCAAGTGGTCGTTTGAGCCTCTCACAGAGCAAAAGTTTCATCTGCACCACAGCCGTTTCAAGGACCCCAGGAAAACTGAGTGGCAGGCAGCTTCTCCATTCACCTAGGAACACCGCCGTCTGAGTAACCCAGTCTGCCCATCACCAAACAAGACAATCTCTGGTTCCATCCTCACAGTCTGGGTCCCATAAAGGACACCTTTCCCTGGAGAAGTGAGTCTGCAACCCTTCCTCCTATTCTAAACCTAAAAATCAAATTTCCCACTGAGCCTGAACTAACCGCAGTGTCTTCCCCTCACCTTTCAGTCCCTGTTGAGCAGTGCTCAGAGCAGCACTGGATTCATCACATCATTACAAAATAAACCTGTTTAAACTTTTCCCTGGTCTCTCTGTTTGGTCTTCTGCATCTTGGAGTCAGACCTTAGAATTAAATCATGAGTTATATAATTTAAAAATATACATCAACAAAACAGATCTATGAAATGCGTCTTAATTAACTGTTAATAAATTTGATACAAATACTCATTATCAAAGCAGGCTGATGATTTATGTAGACATGTACTTACTGTTCTGCTAAGATAGAGAAGTTAGAAACTAGACAGTGCAGAGGAGTCCCTGCATGTTTTACAGAGATGGGAAGTAACGAAGTACAAATACTTCGTTACTGTACTCAAGTAGATTTTTCTGATATTTTTACTTTACTTTACTACTTATTTTTATGGCGACTTTTTACTTCTACTCCTTACATTTTTACACAAATATCTGTACTTTCTACTCCTTACATTTTAAAAACTTGTCTCGTTACTTTAGTTTGAATCATTTCAATGGAGTTACCGTTATTATTTTTCACGTCATCAATACCAAATTCAATCTAATTGGATGGGAATCTACGTTGCATTTGACGCACCACTACAAGATGAATGGACAGATTTGGCGGTATTCATTCGCGGCAAATCATTGCAGCTTGGTGGCGGTGGCGTTAGCATAGTAGTATGGACGACGAGATGATTGAAAATGAACACAACGGAGATCTAGTCCTATTGGCAGACATCCATTTAAAATGTAGGCAACGGCATGAAAAAAGTGGTTTCTACTTTTACTTTTATACTTTAAGTAAATTTACAAGCCTGTATTTTGTTACTTTTACTTGAGTAAAGAAGTTTAATCAGTACTTCCACTTTTACCAGAGTGTTTTTAACACAAGTATCTGTACTTTTACTCAAGTACGGAAAGTGAGTACTTTTGCCATCTCTGATGTTTTAGGACTTAAGGATGTGAAAGTAGCTTGGTTGATCTGACACCAAGGTGCAGAAGTTCTTATTTTGAAGCATTCTTCTAAAATCAAAGGCAACAGCCACAAATCATCTTTGAAATTCTATTATTCCTGGTATTGGACTCCTACTGCAGGGATGTGTTAATATGCTGGCTTTCATGGCACATTCTAGAAATCTGGATGTTAACTTCTGAACAAATATTTAGTCATTGTTTCTTCAATACGTTACTGATGTGCAAATGAAAGGCTGGATCCTGCTCACTCCACACTGTCAATGATGGCTTTGATATAAATAGGTTTATAAGTTTTCTCCAGAAAAAAATGGCTTTGAGTCCCCTATTGAGTAAGAGTCCATGGCAGAGTACCAGCACCTCCATGTGGCCATTTGGAGAAACTACATTAATGTAGTTCGATCACCTCCAGTTCATGATTTAACATTTGTCTTTAAATTGTGAATAGTAAAATGTTAAAAAGGCTTCAAGTCATAAACCTGGAAAATAATTCAGATTTTTTTTAATAAACTGCATTTAATGTTAATCAGTCCAGATGATTATTTGTAAATGAATCAAACAGAGGTGTCAAGTAATAAAGTACAAATACTTCATTACCTTAAGTAGAAATGTTGGCTATTTATACTTTACTGGAGAAATTATTTTTTATTCAGCTTTTAACTTTCTACTCCTTACATTTTAAAAATAGACACGTTAGTTTTGTTTCATTTGAGCTGATTTTTGTTATGGCCTGTTGGTGTTAAAAAAAAAAGAAAGCATCAAGATAATGGTTTAATTTAGAGAGAATTAATATTCATTTTAATAACTGTGGTTGGACTTGGTGCTGCCCCAACTTGTTGTTCACCACATACCAAAATAAATTGTTTTTCCAGATGATGCAAAGTCAAATTTGACACTGTTACCATTAGTAAAAAAAACTAAGAAAAGGAAGTTTAAGGTAGTTATCATCCAGAATAATAGAAAATTTTTCCTTTAATAGAATAGTGCAGTAAAGCTTCTGTCCTTAACATTTTATCTGCATTACTTCTACTTTTATACTTTAAGTAGTTTTAAAAATTGTACTTTTATATTTACACTGTCTGTTTTTTTGCTTTGGGTAGAGAGGCGTAGGGACCTGATGTCAGGGTTTGGTTGTGGTAGAGGACCCAAATGCAGAGGCAGAGAGGCTGAGGAGATTTCTTGGGAGTTTAATGGGGCAAAAACAGTAACAAAGGCAGGAATGCAAAAATCCAACTAATAATCAAAGCAAACCAGAACTATGGAGACATCTGGGGGAAACCAAACACGAGGAGCGAGGGAGAGACGAGGAACGTGGACAACAGCACGGGAGGACAGCAAAGACAAGGAACCAACAAAGAGTGAGAGCAGAGGGAGAGCATATATAGCAGAGAGAGACAAAGGGAGGGCTAACGAGCAGACAAGGAGCAGGTGTGAGAGGAGACAATGAGGGAGCCAAAGGGAAAGGAACATACACACACAAGAGGGCAAAAGAGGACAACAGAAAAACATGAGAACTAATATAAATCTAGAAATACAACAAAACTGGAATTAATCCAATAAATCTAGAAAACAAGCAGCAAAGTAAAGAACAGCAGAACCAAGACTGTGACAGTGCCCCCCACTTAAGGGCGGATCCCAGACGCCCTAAAATGTCCAGAAACAAAAAAATAACTCACCCTGGGTGGGCGGAGGGGGAACCAGGAAGGAGGGCACGAAATACAAAACCAAACGCAGAGTCCAAACAAAAACCAAAACAACCCACCCAAGGTGGGCGAGGGCAAACAAAGTCTCTGGAGGGTGGCCGTGAGGCCGGAGGCCAGGAAGAGTCTCTGGAGGGCGGCCGTATGGCCCGAGGCCAGGAAGAGTCTCTGGAGGGCGGCCGTGTGGCCTGAGGCCAGGAAGAGTCTCTGGAGGGCGGCCGTGTGGCCCGAGGCCAGGAAGAGTCTCTGGAGGGCGGCCGTGTGGCCCGAGGCCAGGAAGAGTCTCTGGAGGGCGGCCGTGTGGCCCGAGGCCAGGAAGAGTCTCTGGAGGGCGGCCGTGTGGCCCGAGGCCAGGAAGAGTCTCTGGAGGGCGGC
The DNA here is from genome assembly GCA_030533445.1 of Cyprinodon diabolis. Taxonomy (NCBI): domain Eukaryota; kingdom Metazoa; phylum Chordata; class Actinopteri; order Cyprinodontiformes; family Cyprinodontidae; genus Cyprinodon; species Cyprinodon diabolis. The sequence goes on from CM060076.1 coordinate 37,098,004, forward strand.
CGTATGGCCCGAGGCCAGGAAGAGTCTCTGGAGGGCGGCCGTGTGGCCTGAGGCCAGGAAGAGTCTCTGGAGGGCGGCCGTGTGGCCCGAGGCCAGGAAGAGTCTCTGGAGGGCGGCCGTGTGGCCCGAGGCCAGGAAGAGTCTCTGGAGGGCGGCCGTGGGGCCCGAGGCCAGGCAGAGGCTCAGGAGGACGCCGGCGGCGACGCCGTCTCTGACGAAGGAGGGTCCCTGGAGGACGCCGATGGCGACGCCGTCTCTGACGAAGAAGAACCTTTGGAGAAGGACGCCGCCTCAGACGCAGCCGCAGGAACCTTGGGGGACGCCGCCTCAGCCGCAGGAACCTTCCCCACAACTCCTAGCAAAATCTCCAGCCATCGGAGTGACCCCCTTCTTCTCATTTGCGTTCACTGAATTACAGGGTCTGACCAGGAGATGACGCTTTTTTTTTTTTAGATCTTAATGTTCACAAATCATGACAGAAAGAATATTTTAGATGTTTAAAAAGGAATATGTTGATAAAGATTCTCAGTCATCCAGCTCATTTTCATTCCAAAAAAATAAAGTTAAAAACAATCCACTGGACTTTGTTTCCAAGTTTGAAGACGTTTCCCTTCCTATCTAGAAAGCTTTTTTCAATTAAAAATGTTAGAAATAGCGTTGAGTTTGAGGAATTGTAGAGGAACAGCCAAGTACTAGCCAAGGAGCAATCAAGGAAAATTGGGAAATTTTGAATGGCTACTACTCTACATATAGTAAAGAGAATTGGTCCTAGCACTGATCCCTGTGGTACTCCACAGGTAACCTTTGAGCATGTTGAAGATCTGTCATTAACATGAACAAACTGAAATCAGTCAAAAAGATCAAATTTAAACCAGTCTAATGCTGCTAACTTTAATTCCCACAAAATGTTTTTATAAGAATATTAGGATCAACTGTATCAAATGCAGCACTGAGATCTAACAGGAAAAGCACAGATACAAGTCCATTATCTGAGGCCATGAGAATATCATTAGTGACTTTCACCCAGAGATGGGAAGTAACGAAGTACAAATACTTTGTTACTGTACTCAAGTAGATTTTTCTGATATTTTTACTTTACTTTACTACTTATTTTTATGGTGACTTTTTACTTCTACTCCTTACATTTTTACACAAATATCTGTACTTTCTACTCCTTACATTTTAAAAAATTGTCTCGTTACTTTAGTTTTGAATCATTTCAATGGAGTTACCGTTGTTATTTTTCACGTCATTAATACCAAATTCAATCTAATTGGATGGGAATCCACGTTGCATTTGACGCACCACTACAAGATGAATCGACAGATTCGGCGGTATTCATTCGCGGCAAATCATTGCAGCTTGGTGGCGGTGGCGTTAGCATAGTAGCATGGACGACGAGATGATTGAAAATGAACACAACGGAGATCTAGTCCTATTGGCAGACATCCATTTAAAATGTAGGCAACGGCATGAAAAAAGTGGTTTCTACTTTTACTTTTATACTTTAAGTAAATTTACAAGCCTGTACTTTGTTACTTTTACTTGAGTAAAGAAGTTTAATTAGTACTTCCACTTTTACCAGAGTATTTTTTAACACAAGTATCTGTACTTTTACTCAAGTACGGAAAGTGAGTACTTTTGCCATCTCTGCTTTCACCAGAGCTGTTTCAGTGCTATGATGAGCTCTAAAGCCAGACTGAAACTCTTCAAAAAGTTCATTATGGTGGAAGTGGTCATAATTTTGGATGGCAACTACTTACAGTGCACCCAGATATACCTCCTTTTTTTTTACATTGGGGTTTTGCAAACTGAACTCCATTTTTTTCACACATGAGATGAACATGGATGGAGGTAATCAAGGCAGATCGTCTCTTCAATACAAAATCTTTTTCAGCACATCCAGACCAGTGATCAGGGGAGTGGAATTCACTGATTATACATAGCCAGGTAAACTTGGTGACATCTGGAAACACATTTCTTTTAATTTTCCCATTTACAAACATTTAAAATAGTATGTACACATGTGGACAAAACTTTTGGTACCCCACCTTTAATGAAACCACAATGGGCACAGAAATAACTTGAATCTGACAAGTGTTAATAGATTTAAAAAAAAATGTTTTAAAAAATCTATAAAAAGGAAGAAATTAGACTAAGAAGTTGTTCTTCAACCATATATCAAAAGAATGATTTGGAAAAAACACACTTGTGAAACAGGCCTGGACCAAAATGATGGCACCCTTAACCGAATACTTTATTGCTCTAACTTTGAGGCAATCAGTCCTTTCCTGCAACTGTCAATGAGACTTCTGCTGCTCTCTGCAGGTATTTGGGTCCATTCCTCATGAACAGTTGTCCCATGTTTGAAGGCTGACTTTTCCAGATGGCACGATTCAACTCCTTTCAAAGTTTATCAGTGGGATTTAGGTAAGGGCCCACCACTTCAGAATAGTCCCGTGTTTTCCTCTTAGCTATTCCTAGGGGATTTTAGTGCAGGGTGTTTTGGGACAAGAGCCTTTGTAAGTCTATGGAATCCCAATGTCATAGTCTTGAGATATAATTGAATCCTGTAGAGATGCAGATACCCTGGGCCGGATGAAGCAAAGCAGGCCAGAGCGTAACCGAGGATTTTGAATTCACTTAGAAAAACATTGTAAGACCAGAACAGGCAAGAACATTGAACTTGGAAAGCTGGTATGATTCTCTTGTTCTCTTCTTTGCAAAAACAAAAATCAAGTGCTAACCGAATGATTACCATAGATCTCATTTCTTTAACTGGATTAAATAAATTAATGCTTTTTTCCTGTAACACCTTCATAGTTTTTTACCTACAATAAACCCTCTAGAGTTATTCACCTTTGACTTTTTACTGATAGTTTTGATCAGCCAAAGATCTAGATCTACTTATTTTTTTTAATTGATTATCTATTAATTTAATTACTAAGATTGAAATTAGGTTTTTCATATTGGAAATCATATTTCGTCGTTCTCAACCAGACAAATAAACAAATTTGCCATAAAGTAAATAAATACCATGGTATTGAAGTGTTGAGTATTTATCCTTTAACAGAGCTTTCAATTTTAATATCCTAACATCCCCACCAGGTGGGGCTTTCAGTAATGTGGCTATTATTGCTAAATCAAGTGATTATTATTCACAAAGTTTCACTTTCATATCCGTCATCCATTGCTATTAGAGCAAAGAAGTGAGTATTTGCTTTAAGAGAGAGAAGTAGAATAAGGGTTCTCATCCATGTCAAAGTATTCCTCCAGTTGCCACTGCAGCGTCTCAAATGTTGGGCGCTCCTGTTCTTTTTCCTTCCAACAGTCCAACATGATGTTGTGCAGTGGTTTCGGGCAGTTCGCTGGGCAGGACATCCTGTTACCTTTACTGACCCAATTCACCGCTTGCATGTTTAACATGTCTGGGAAACAACAAAAAAAAGCTGGAACTGATGTGCTGGTCCAAATTCAATTTCAATTCAGTTTATTTCTATAGCACCAGTTCACAACACATATCATCTCAAGATACTTTCCAGTTCACCAGATCATCCAGTCAGATTGATTGAAAGTTTTCTATCTAAGGAAAGCCAGTTGATTGCATCGACTCATTGACTCAAATACAATCCCTCACACTAAGCATGCTTGTAGCGACAGTGGAGAGGAAAAACTCCCTTTTAACAGGAAGCAACCTCCAGCAGAACCAGGCTCAGTGTGAGCGGCCATCTGCTGAGGCCGACTGGGGTTCAAGGAGACAGAAGCAGAGATACAGAAAGCAGCTGTAAAAGGCGGCACCGTCCAGGAAACACACAGCCAGGCAGACGAGCTCCGAGCCAGCTCCCATGTCAGAGGATGAAGAGAGCACGAATGAATGATGTATGATTTTGAAATGAAATGATTTTACAGCAGAAGTCTTACTTGGATAAGGCATCTGACCAAATGTCATAATCTCATAGAGCAAGATTCCAAAGGACCAAACAACTGATTTAATGGTGAACTTGTTATCGTGGATAGCTTCTGGAGCGGTCCACTTCACAGGAAATTTAGTCCCCTCCTCAGCCTCGTAAACATTCTCATTTTTCTGTTACAACCAAACACAAAAAAAAATAAAAAAAAATAGAGAGATTTTAAATGTAAAACAAACCCAAAGAAAGTCACTTTCAGCACAAATATGGTGTAATGAAGAAAAGCCATTGTGAAGTCTTTGCAAACCAAACCGTTAGTTTCGGCCAAATTAGTTACAGTCAAATTTCAAATCTAAAACCTACCCTTAAAAATCCTGCCAATCCAAAATTAGCCACTTTGCAGATGTTGTTTTCTCCCACCAGTACATTCCTGGCAGCCAGGTCTCTGTGGATGTGGTTGTGTTGCTCCAAGTAAGCCATGCCTGATGCCACCTGGGCGGCCATTTCAATCTGGTGTGTGATACAGAGAGTGGCACCTTTGTCCTCTGTTATCAAGATAGAAAAACATGAACAGAATCAGTAACAGTTTAAAGTTTTATGTTTAAAGATCAGCCATTGTTTTACAACAATGTCCAAATATCTGATAAGAAAAATGCAGCTGGTGGTGCTGGCCACAGGGTTTGAACTGTAATAGTGTCCTTTATTCAAACATTTATTTTAATAGCAATGATTTAAACCAATTTTAATATGGTGTTTAGGCATTGCAACATGTTCTATGAGTATTAAACCATTTTAGTAATTAATGAGCCATTATCAGGGTGGATGTCATTAATCATAAAGACCATTAACTGTCCACCGGTCTTTCTATATTTTTTTTTATTTTTTTATTTGAAGTATCAACATGGCACTGTCAAGAGGCTCGTGCTATTTCCATTTGGTCATACTAGTACCACACTTTATAACACCTATAAGCCATTAAGGTCATGCATGGCATTCAAAACGTTTTAACAGAGAATACTTTTGAATCCACCTACGTATATACTTTACAAACCAAATTCCCTTTTCTTAAGTTACCTGTAGCATTACGTGGTAAATATCAATCAAATTATGACCTAAATTCTACAATCTCTTTTTAAGAATGATCAGAAGCTCTTTAGGTGCAAGTTGAGCATGAGGTTTGAATTAGAATGTGTGTACAACTTACTTCTAAGGTACTCCAACAGGCATCCATTCGTCATCAACTCTGTGATTATGTACACTGGTTCCTCCAAGGTGCACAAAGCATACAGCTGAATCAGCTTAGGGTGCTGCAGCTTCTTCATTAGCTGAGCCTCTGCCAGGAATTCTGCAGCATCCATTGTACCTGAAAAAGCCACTTTATATTTGTTGTTGTTGTTTTACTTTCCTATATTTCCTATTTAGAATAAAGTCCTAAATGTTCAAATTATTTCAAATGTTTTTACTTTTTCATTCTCACAGCAAGACAGGAAAGTAATCAATACTAACTGTTCTATATCAGTATAATTGTAATGATCTCAGCATCGATGCCTGGTCTGATTGCTCATTTCCAGAGATGGGAAGTAACGAAGTACAAATACTTCGTTACTGTACTCAAGTAGATTTTTCTGATATTTTTACTTTACTTTACTACTTATTTTTATGGCGACTTTTTACTTCTACTCCTTACATTTTTACACAAATATCTGTACTTTCTACTCCTTACATTTTAAAAACTTGGCTCGTTACTTTAGATTTGAATCATTTCAATGGAGTTACCGTTATTATTTTTCACGTCATCAATACCAAATTCAATCTAATTGGATGGGAATCTACGTTGTAGTATGGACGGCGAGATGATTGAAAATGAACACAACGGAGATCTAATCCTATTGGCAGACATCCATTTAAAATGTAGGCAACGGCATGAAAAAAGTGGTTTCTACTTTTACTTTTATACTTTAAGTAAATTTACAAGCCTGTACTTTGTTACTTTTACTTGAGTAAAGAAGTTTAATCAGTACTTCCACTTTTACCAGAGTATTTTTTGACACAAGTATCTGTACTTTTACTCAAGTACGGAAAGTGAGTACTTTTGCCATCTCTGCTCATTTCACACACCTGCTTTGCTCCACCCAGTTCTCATTACTGGCTATCTGATCCACCTGTACTAGACTCTATTTAACCAGCCTTCAGACCAGTCATCAGTGCCAGATTATTTTCTAAGTTCTCTAGCTTACCTGTATTCTGATTACCTGATCCTGCTTTGCTCTGTGTCTCAACCTCTGACCCTGCCTGTTTCCGTCTGATCTGTGGGACTGACCTGTCTTCTGACTCATGCCGGATACCTGCCTGTCTGTGTACTGTACCTGGACCGGTTACCCCGAGTCCTTTCTGGATTCTCCCTCGACACCTCACTGGATATCCTGGCTCTGACAACTGAACACGTTACCAATATCAGCTTTGCTCTCTGGATTATCCTGCCTACATTTGTCTGCTCGGTTCTGATTTCCTGCCTGTCCTCTTACCACAATACATCAGTGTCTGGAACTCTATGTGCAGCAACCATTGCGCCACATTGGCAGCCGACCAGCTGGAACCGACTTAACCCTCTGGGCTCAGATTGAACTATAAAACCAGGTTAGTGACTCACATGTTTTTTATCATCCACTTCCAGATAGATATGGTCACTAACCTGCTGTCTCCACCTGCAGAAGTCCCTAACTTAGAAGCCAACGCTGCTCACTTTTTTTTCCAATGAGTGTTTTGGCGAAAGCTTACTGTTTGTCCGCCTCAAATACTGGATTCTATTATTCTAATATTGATAACATACATTATTTCCAGAAATTGTACTTAAAGGAATAGTACACCCAAAACATGATTAGCCTTCATTTTCTACTCACCCCATGCTGAACAACACTCTGGAGTACTTTTTTGATATCTCAAATGCATCTGGAGATCTGGGAGGCTTCTTGCTGTCTGCTGACATTCAAATAATGGAGGTCCATAGCGCCCGAGGCAGAAAGGTCCATAAAAGTCCACAAAAAACGTGTCAATATTCCTCCATACTGCTCATCCAATGTATTCCAAGTGTCCTGAGTGGGTAGCGTCCATAATTTACTCGAAACGAAGTCATTTAGAATGTTTTTAGAGCATAAACAGTAGTGTATAGGATTTCCTGAAAGCGAGTTCATGACTCTACGGAAGCTGGCAGACCAAACCAGACGAAAGTGCGCATTCAGCGTCTGCTCTGCCGATAATGCAAGCGTAGAAGAAGAAATTTGCTGTTTACCTGTGCAAAGAAAGAAACAACGAAAGACTTCAGTGTTGAGGAAGAGCAGGAGTTCTTTGCCGAGCTGAATGCGCACTTTCATCTGATTTGGTCTGCCGCGGTTTCAGTAGAGTCGTGAACTCGCAGGCGCGCGCTTTCAGGAAATCCTATACACTACTGTTTATGCTCTAAAAACATTCTAAATGATTTTGTTTCAAGTAAATTATGGACCCTACCCACTCAGGACACTTGGCATTCATTGGACGAGCAGTATGGAGGAATATTGACACGTTTTTTGTGGACTTTTATGGACCTTTCTGCCTCGGGCACCATAGACCTCCATTATTTGAATGTCAGCAGACAGCAAGAAGCCTCCCAGATCTCCAGATGCATTTGAGATATCAAAAAAGTACTCCAGAGTGTTGTTCAGCATGGGGGTGAGTAGAAAATGAAGGCTAATCATGTTTTGGGTGTACTATTCCTTTAAGTCTTTAACAAGCCCTCCACCACACAACACTGCAGTAACATTCCTCTCCAGATAAACAAATTAAAAATTTTAGACCACCAGCAATTGATTCACAAATCCAGAATAGACTTTTCATTGTGTTTTAGCAATGTTGTGAATAACTGTTTATATTCAATCCCCAGCCAGCTTGGACGCCATATTATGCTATGATACATTAAGATGTTTATTGCCATCCCCGATAGAGGTGGCAAATATCTTATTTAATCAGATATTATTCGAACTGTCATGTATCGTTTGTGAACACACGCCCTACTAGGTATTTGTTAGAACAACCAATGAAAGTGTGAATTGAGCTCAAAATCATGGTCAAACAGATAATAATGAATATGCATGAAATAAATTCACCACAACTTCTGTTCAAAATATGAGTTAATTAACAAAAATCATTCAGCTCCAAGTCAAACATATTGCAGTTTAAAACTCTTGACTAAATCTAGTGAAACTCAACTAAACTAAACTACTATCTACAAAGAGGAAGGGAAACATGGTTGAAAAACTTATTACAGTTTAACATGGATTGTGTGTTTGAAACCAAAGTTTATCTGGAAGAATTTGGGATATGATCTAATTAGCTTTTCACTAATTTAAAGAAATTGGAATTTTTTTAGACCAGGCATTCCCAAACTCGGTCCTCAAGGCCCCCTGTCCTGCAGGTTTTAGAGGTTTCCTTGCTCCGGCACAGCTGATTTTAATTGAAAGCTGATTAACAGGCTTTTGGTCTACTGCAATCATTAAAATCAGCTGTGCTGGAGCAAGGAAACCTCTAAAACCTGCAGGACAGGGGGCCATGAGGACCGAGTTTGGGAATGCCTGAGTTAAATGATCCTTTACCCTCTTTGAAATAGCTAGCAGAGAATAGACATCAGGAGCAAGTTGGCTGAGAGGGGGTTGCAGAGCACAGAAGAGAGATCTCACAGCTGTTTTATGAGCAAATGCATTCTCCTCCCCAGTTATCATGTGAAGATGAAAGATGGACATTGGTTCTCAATGTCCACAATTATCATTATTATTATGGTTTTTGACACAACAGCAATAATAAAACTTTGGGAGAACTCCAGCTCGGATTACACCTGTTATAGGCAAACAGAAGTTAAAGACAAGGTCCATAGTAGTGTTCTTTAGATAAAGTAGGGAGACCAAACGTCCTCTTTTACCCAGACATGTCCTGCTTTTCATACCTAAAAAAATGTCCAAGGGGAATTTCAAAATCGTCCAGGATTTTGGTTGAATACAGTGCAGCACGTAGTGGAAACACACCGGGCACTGGAACCGAGCCGTCAGCACCGGGGCTGGAACCCCGGCAATCCAGGGGCAGCAACCACTATCTGTGTTCCGAGCATTTTGAGTCTGTGTTTTTTTTTTTTCTCTCACACTGCTCCCATGCCCTGCTTCTCGGTGTGATAGCACTCAGTGAATATTAACCAGCAGCTACTTCAATAGACACTTAGGTAACACTTAGGAGATGGGCTGGTTAAAAAAATTAGAGATGCCACCGAAAAAAATCAGTTAGTTAGACATACAGAGCTTTTTCAGCTGAAAATGGCAACAGATTGTAAGTTTAATCAATTTAGTATTATAACGCAAGAAGCTTGAGAAAACATAATTTGTTCTTCTTTACCAGATAAAAAAAATCTTGGCTTCACAGAGGACCATAACTTCCAGTCACAGGTTAAGATTAACATGTTTTCTTAGTGAACAGACAGAATAGGACCGCAGAGCTTCTACATATCTTGAAATTTTGTTTCTGGCATCATTATATTAGTAAAGAGGTTCATAAATCATTTAAAAAGAGCACAGAGAGAAGTAGGGAGAGCTGCAGATTTAAAGGTGAAACAGATTTACTGGGATATGCAACATGCAATAAAATATATCTCCAAGTTTATCAGAGAGTTTATACGAAGAAAAAAAATTATTTGCTATATTTAAAATGCAGCATATCCATTTTTTTTTCTGGGTGGAATTGAAATTGTGCTTTTGGGATGCATGATATATGAATTATGGCATTGGATTTGGCTCCTAATAATTATTTTTTTCATGCATTGATGTTTTTGGGCCCTATATTTGTAATGCACTAAAAGGCATATCTCTAGCATCTTTACATATATACATACATATAGCAGGAAAACATTCAAAAAATAGATATTTTAGCTCATGTAACTCTGTGATAGACTGGCGACCTGTCCAGGGTGTACCCCGCCTCTCGCCTTAGACAGCTGGAGATGGGCACCAGCACCCCTCGTGACCGCGCTTGGGATTAAGCGTGTCAGAAAATGAATGGATGGATGGATGAAAGTGTAACTGTAGGTCTATAGGTCACCACCCAGGGTGTCCCGACCGACTTTCTGGACACCAGCTTCCCCCGTCCTCCTTTTCCGGAAACCAAATTTGGTCACCCTAGATATAGCCTCTTTTTGCTCATTCTGTTAACAGAAACACCTGTTTAAAATTTAGCCAACAATTCATGAACAACAGCTGATGAAATCTCTGACAAACATGGAATTTTCCATTTAACAGTTAACATATCTTATGTCTTTTAGATAAATAGTATGCTTGGAAAAAGAAGAAGCAAAGAAGACAGCTACAAACAAAAGAAATACCAACATACTTAGATGAGACTCTTAAAATAAAACTTAAAAAATAATTAAATTAAAACAAAAAGTAATAAATATTAAACAACATTAATAAGAAAATTAGAAACACATGTAAAAGATATAAACATCCTTGGAATCCAATATACAATGTGTACCAGTCCGAGCTGTGCTATACCAGCTAAAATATTAAAATGAGCCTTGTTTGAAAAGTTTGGAACATTAACCGATCACTTAAACTTTATCGATGCAGAAACCCTACTCTACTTCATGTTGGTGTGTAGATGAAAAGTTATGTGGGCACGGTCCATTGTAATTTAAACCTGTATAACCCTCCAGTTAGTTATTTACCTATTTGGAAAGGGTATTCCAAATAGAAATGTAGCAAATGTTATTTAAATGAAATGCAACATCTTTGAATTAAACTTGTGGTCTATTTAATTTGCTGCATTGTTGTTTATGTGATCTTGTATTTGTATAAGTATGGTAGTAGTGTGTGTATCTATGTAAATGTGAGATGCAATTTGAGTGTCAGAGGCAGGGGGAAGACTGGCTTCATGGCTTTGGGAAAGATGCTGTTTCCAAGTCTATCTGTTTTGGGTTGAATGCTCTTCTATTCTTCTGTTGTTTCCCTGATTCCTTGTTTGTTCTAAGCTGTAGCCACAGCTGCCCGGGGCTCACTGGCGGAACCTTGGCTGCAATAAACAAACGTCACCGGGCCCTATGACACCCATGAGTAGGCTATGCAGACGAAGTGTCTGTCCTACAGACAACGACAATGAAAGCCAAACCCAGGGCAGGCCAAACTCCTGCATTCAACGCCACTGTCGCCCCTCTGCCATTTAATCTATTTTTTTTTATGATAAAAAGGTTTCTTTTTTATCATAAAATCTAAAATAACCTTGTCAGTATACTTCAAGTATTTAGCTTAACAATGGTCCATAATTATATAAATGTGTGATTATTATCCCATACCAGGTTTTCGTGTCTTCACTGCGACTGGTGTAGTACCATTATGCACCCCCTCAAAGACCTCATCCAACAGTCCGTCTATAATTTTCCTTAGTAGTTTGATAGAACTGCGATCAATCTCCCACGGATCCGCTGTGTTGTAGGCCAGACCATAGGTCTGTGGATCCTCCATCTGCAAAAAATAAAAGTTAACAATTAAATAAAAAGGAAAAAGGGTCCATGTTCCTGCACAGTACAGTTTACCTTTCTGCATGGCTCCCCCAGACAGACACACAGCACATCAGACTGTCTGGAGTAATATTCCACAAACGCCTTCAGTGTTGGGAAGGACTTGTTCCTAGAAACGAAGTAGTTATCATCCTGTTTCTGGAGCTTGTAATGTTTTACCCTCCCTTGGTGCAAAACTGAAAAACAATACAAGAATATATGATTTTTTTTTTTAAATAATAATAATAAAAACAAGTTTGAAAACACAAATATGTATATATAAACATGAAAATATATATAAAGAGAGAGAGGGAGTAACAATAGAGGCCCCTGAGACAATCCAGCACAAAATTGTAGGGTGTAAAGATGCTGGCAGGGAAAGCTTATATGGAGCGCCATAACCATCAGTGGTACCCGTAGTCATTGGGGCCCTCGGGGCAGAGATCCCCAAACTGGAGGAGTTACAGCAGATCCCTGGAAATACATCAGAGATCTCGGTCCAGAAGAGTGCAGCTCTAGGAACAGCAAAGATACTGAGCAGAACCCTCAAGCTCCCAGGCTTGAGGACCTCAGCTTGGAGGAAAAAAAGGGGGAGACCACCCACGATGGGTGATGAGTTTTCTTTTTTAAACACAAACACACACACACACACACCACACACACACCAGCTACTAGTGGATAGAGCAGTCACTCAAGACTTTAAGACCAGGCAGACAAATCTGTGCACTGCCTGGATTGACTATAAGAAAGCCTACGACTCAATGCCACATACTGGAAGGTTTGGAAATGTACAAGATCAACAGGACTCTAATAGCCTTCATCAAGAACTCAATTAAGCTGTGGAAAACAAGTCTGGAAGCCAATGCAAAGCCAATAGCACAAGTCACCATCAAGTGTGGCACACACCATGGCGATGCACTATCCCCGCTGCTGTTCTGCATAGGCCTGAACCCCCTCAGCCAGATCATCTCAAAGACTGGCTATGGATACCAATTCCGAATCGGAACAATCATCAGTCACCTCCTCTACATGGATGACATCAAGCTGTATGCCAGGAGTGAGCGAGACATCGACTCACTGATCCACACTACCAGGATCTACAGCAACGACATTGGGATGTCATTCAGACTGGACAAGTGCGGTCGCATGGTCTCAAAGAGAGGGAAGATGATCAGAACCGAGGGGGTTGAACTACCAGAAGGCCACATTACAGATGTGCAGGACAGCTACAAATACCTTGGGGTGCAACAGGCTAACGGAAACCACGAGGAGATGGCAAAAAAGACTGCCACAGCTAAATACCTACAAAGAGTAAGGCAGGTTCTGAAAAGTCAGCTGAATGGGAAAAACAAGATCCAAGCCATCAACACATATGCCCTACCAGTCATCAGATACCCCGCTGGTATAATAAACTGGCCAAAGGAGGAGATAGAGGCCACTGACATCAAGACGAGAAAGCTCCTGACAATGCATTGAGGATTTCACCCAAAATCCAGCACCCTGAGACTGTACACCAAGCGTAGCGAGGGAGGCCGAGGGCTAGTGAGTGTCAAGACCACTGTCCAGGATGAAACAACTAAGACCCAGGAGTACATCAGAAAGATGGCCCCAAAGACAAATGGCTTGGTGAATACGTCAGGCAGGAGAAAACTGAAAGTGAGGACAAGAGAGATGAAGGAGAACCATCATGGAGGGACAAGCCGCTGCACGGCGTTTACCACAGACAAATAGAAGAAGTGGCTGATATAAAAAAATCCTACCAGTGGCTGGAAAAGGCTGGACTGAAGGACAGCACAGAGGCACTAATCATGGCAGCACAAGAACAGGCACTCAGTACAAGATCAATAGAGGCCAGGGTCTACCACACCAGGCAGGACCCCCGGTGCAGACTGTGCAAAGATGCCTCTGAAACAATACAGCACATAACAGCAGGGTGTAAAATGCAGGCAGGAAGTTCATACATGGAACGCCACAACCAGGTAGCTGTCATAGTGTACAGGAACATCTGCCATGAGTATGGGCTGGAAGTCCCAAGGTCAAAATGGAAGACACCTCCTAAGGTAGTTGAGAATGACCGAGCAAAGATCCTATGGGACTTCAAGATCCAGACTGACAAACAGGTGATGGCTAACCAACTAGACATCGTGTTGATTGACAAACAGCAAAAGAAGGCAGTAGTGATAGATGTGGCAATCCCAAGCGACAGCAACATCAAGAAGAAAGAACACGAGAAGCTTGAGAAACACCAAGGGCTGAAAGAGGAGCTAGAAAAGATGTGGAAAGTAAGAGCAGCAGTGGTGCCAGTGGTAATTGGAGCACTGGGGGCTGTGACCCCCAAACTGGGAGAGTGGCTACAGCAGATTCCAGGTAAAATATCAGAGGTCTCTGTCCAGAAGAGCGCAGTCCTAGGAACAGCTAAGATACTGCGCAGAACCCTCAAACTCCCAGGCCTCTGGTAGAGGACCCGAGAATGAGGATGACACATACTGTACCACCCCACGAGGGGGGAGAAAACAGTTTATATATATATATATATATATATATATATATATATATATATATATATATATATATATATATATATATATATATATATGTATATATACTGATTGTTCCTTATGTTCCTAACAATGCACTTCGCTCTCAATCTGCAGGTTAACTAGTGGTTCCTAGAATTTCTAAAAATAGAATAGGAGGCAGATCCTTTAGTTATCAGGCTCCTCTCCTGTGGAACCAACTACAAGTTTTAGTCTGTGAGGCAGACACCCTGTCTACTTTTAAGGCTAGGCTTAAATCTTTCCTTTTTGATAAAGCTTATAGTCAGAGTGGCTCAGGTTATCCTGAGCTATCTCTATAGTTATGCTGCTAAAGGCTTAGACTGCTGGAGGACATAGGGACCCCTGTTTCATCATTCTGCTTGATTCTATCTCTATTCTCCTACTCTGCAGAATCTGTTAGTTCAATCTGTAACGTTCTGCTCTCTCTGCTTCTTCTCATAGTAGCTTCATCTGGTCTGTTCCTGTTTGGCTGTGACTCCATCCTGGAGAGAAATATCAGCTGTGTTGCTGCCATCAACACCTTTGTTTTGATTTAGGGGGTCATTGATGATGTCACGGCTCGGGACACGCAGCGCTGGGATGAAATGTCTTTAAAGGAGGGAAGAGGAGCCCCCATGATCCTCTCTGCTGTTCTCAGCTTCTTCCAGTCTGAGAAGCTGCAGCCTCCACACCACACAGTGAGACAGCTGGTCAGAACGCTCTCTATGGTGCTTCTGTAGAAGGTGGTGAGGATGGGTGGGGGCAGGTGGGCTCTTCTCAAGAAGTACATGCGCTTCTGTTCCTTTTTGATCAGTGAGGTAGTGTTTACATTCCAGGTGAGGGTGTCTGTGATGTGCACCCCCAAGAATTTGGAGCTGCTGACCACCTCTACGTACAGCTGAGCTGTTGATGACTAGTGGAGCGTGGCTAGGCCGGTTTTTCTGAAGTTAACAATGATCTCTTTCGTCTTCATCTTTTGACGCATTAATGAGGGACATTTCTGGGACAGCTTTAGCTGCAATCTCCTTCCTCTCTAGGAATTGCTTGCCTCAGGACTCGGAGGCAATCAGGACAGACTACAGTTTACCACTCTCATTCTGGACACAAACTACTTTACAGTTTTAATTCTGGCAGGACACTGCAGTCCATCGAGCCCAAAACCTCCCTCCACAAAAATACCTTCTTCCCCTCTGCCGCCAGCCTTAATTAACAAAGTATTGGCCCCAAGCTAACATTTTTTTTCCTTTTCAAAGTTTAATCTCCTCTCATGTTAATGCTACTGCATATTTTAAATCTGTCATTGTGCTGTTTCTCTGCAGAAAGGTGCACTTTTTCACTATTTTCTTTTTATTCCCATACAACTTGCACATATTACTCCAAATCATACCTTTTTGAATCTATTAATGTGAACTGTGTTTTGTCCATGGGTATAACCTTTAAGCATATTCTTCATATCTGTAACACACAACTTGGCAATGAACTCATTTTCTTATTCTTACTTTTATGGTTTCATATATGACTAAAGAAAAATAATTCAATATTTTCCAATAAAGCTAATGGAAAAAGCCAAGTTAATGATGTGTTTACAAACCAGAGCCAACTAACAATAGGGTTGAAGATCAAGCTAATATAAACTGCACTTAGATTTGCTTACCTGAGAGAGAGAGCTCTCCTTTGAAAGATTCAGAGTTTCTAATGAGGAATGCACCTTGCTTATTGCCCTCAGACAACAGCAACCTCTCTGCATCCCGCCGCTTAATCTCTGGTAAATACCATCTGCAAGCCAAATAAAAGTATATATACATCTGATTATTTAAAATCTGTTACTGTATTTAAAAAATAATCCTAAGTATTTTGTTAAATTGTTAGAAAATTCAACCTGTGTAAATGCTTTAGACTTGTACATTAAAGTAACAGGACAAAGTATACTAAAATAGTAAAATATTTCATTATAATCTAATTTATTTATTTAAGCCATTCATTTCATTGGCTGACGAATACAAACGACATGTAAATATAGGATTTCACAGTAAATTCAAATGATCCTGCAAACTCAAAAATTAGACCATTTGTCAGGCTCAGAACTGAAGGCTCCAGTATTCAAGGCCGACAAACAGATACCTTAGAAAGTTTATGGACAACAGAATCAGAGTAAGCAGCATCAGCGTCTAAGGCAGGAACTTCTATGGGTCGAGACAATAGGTTAGAAACCACGTCTAGAGGCCCATACACAGATGGTGGTCGGAGGACAGACAGGATTTCAGAAGTGAGCAGATGAATTTAGGCGGGATAATCCAGAGGACAAAGCCGATGTCAGTGACGTGGTTGGTTGTCAGAGCCAGGAGTTCAGAGATACGGTGAGGCGCCAAGGGAGAACCCAGGACAGAGTCATAGTTGCAGGTACCATACACAGTGTGGCTGACAGGCTGGACAATTGGAGCCAGACTCAGTAGTTCAGTAGTCGGGTAACAGTTCCAGTCGGTACACAAGCCCATCGCCTATTCAGCCAGGCCAACAATTCCCTTTAACAACCCCCCTTTTCAGAAACATAGACAGGTATGGGGCATTGTAGGCTAACAAAGAAGTCAAACGACCCCCATCCCAAAGGGGTGGAGCAAATAAAAACGTTGACTGTTTCTATTTGCATGTTTTCTAAACAAAAATGAGTCTTTGTTTGGCTGCTGTATAAAGTCTCTAACTCAATGTTATTTATGCTATTCTGCTATTTCAATTTGAATTAAAAAAGCTTCCTGGAAATGTTAACAATGTCCAGTGGATTTTTGTCGTCTTTTTACTTTTTTGGAAATGACTAGCGCCTGGAGGACTGACAATCTTCACCCGCAGCCACTGAATTAGACTTCAGCAAGAGTTTGGTTTAAAAGGGGGCTCCTCATTCATTCACTGTGGGTTTTAATTTCTGTTTTCAGTTTATCAATGTGTGAAGCTGATGAAAACTGTTCCTCCCAAAATGTAAAGGGATAAGTTATGCCAGTACTGATTTTCAGGTCATATGTATAGGCATGAGACAGAGTGGTTTCTTTCACACTTACAGCTTGAACATTTCTGGCGCTTGCAGCCATTTAAGATGTATACAAATTGTTGCACGCATCTACAAGTTGGGTAACACTCCCATATCCAATTTTATTAAGGTTACGGTGTTATCCTGACACATGGTTTGATGTTATCAGAGGGAGAAAAAAAATGCTTAGCTTTATGGAAGTTTTAAAGTTACTGTCAGCTTTACATAATCAGTTATATTTTAAACCACAGTTTGTTATAGGTTTTAAATTGTTCCTCAGTGTGTAATCAGTTTTCCAACTTAGTTTTGCAGTTAGTCTTACAGTTTTCCACAACTTAAGAGTACTTAAAATGTACATGGCAATTTTATGTCTATATTTAATGTGCTAATATGATTAGGGATTTTTTTTAGTAGTGTTACTTTTCAACTGTTGGGATCTGGAGATTCTCCACCTTCTCCAGCAGAGTGCGCTGTGGATCTCCTGGGCTGGAGCCCTCCAGCACAGCTGACGTTCATCAGCCCATCAGGAGACCTTCCTATATAAGCAGCTGCCAGACCTTCCTTCAACGCCGCAGTGTTGACCAAGTTTGGTTAGCGAACCTGAGCCTCTTTTACTTCTAGAACCTTTGTCTCTAAAGAGAAACCCAATTCTAACCTGCCTCTGTCTTCTCGCTCCTAGGAAACCTGTCTCTCGAGTGAAGCTCTGGATGAGCTTAGCCTGTTACCTGCCTGCCTGCCCTAGAGAGCCAAACCTGAAGATCTCACTCTGGAATCCACCTGCTGCTCTCAGGGAAAGAGCTCATCACTCAAACCAAGGTCTGACACTAACAGTCAGAAGCTAGACGCTGCTGCTGCTGAACACTCTGCTGAACCAACAGTCTCTGGACCCAACCGGTTCCCTCTCTCAGATAAGAAAAGCCTGAGCCTTATCAAGGTATTTTCAGAACATCAGAAAACTCAACAACTCATCAGTAATCTGGCTAACCAAATTATCCATCTCTGCAGACGCAGGAGAGTCCTGTCCGGACCTGTTTCCTGTTCATGTTATTTGTGCAAACCTTAATAAACTCTGTTAAACTTTTATTCAGCCTCCGTTTGTGTTCTGCATGTGGGTTTAACTCCTAAACCAATCATGACATCAACAGCATTGTTGAAGCCATCCACCCTTGGATGCTGGCATGTCCAATGGGAATTGTTGCTGCCCTCTGAATGCTTTATGGATCATTTAGAAAAAGCAAAAAAAAAAAAATATGATGATTGATTACGCTGGGGAATTTTCATTGTAAAAATTCATGATTCTCAGAATTTTTGATAAAGAGAATTTGGGGAAGAAGATGGCTCCAAGTCATTCATTCACTGGGGGTTTTAATTTGTGTTTTCAGGACCTGTAATGGTTCTTCCCTTTTAGGACTGTGTTTTTTGTTTTCAGTTATTAGTTATTCAGTTTTGTTAATCTTTGGTTTATTCTCCAATATATCTAAGCAGTCTTTAGTTACTATCTGCTGCCCCCCTGGTTTCCTTCTAGTTAGCTCCACTCACACCAGCTCCACGTTCATTAGCTCATCCTTTGTACTGTTCCCCTTATATAAACCACCTCTGCAGTCACTCAGTGCTGGTTCCTTGTTGCTGTTTTGTTGTTTCCCTCGTCTCTGGCTTCCCATGTGAGTTTTTCCTGAAGTTTTGTTTTTTTGGGTTCTATGTATTTTTGTATTCTTCCTCAGTTACTTCATTAAATTTGCAAGATAACCTCTGCCTTCCGGATGCTGCATTTGGGTCTTCAAACAACCTCCATACAAATCATGACAGGACCTCCACCCAGAGGAAGCAGAAGGCATCAAGACCAATCATTTGTTTCAATTTTGTCCACCCGTTTTGAATCGTGTAACACATGCTATAATAAGAAATTGATTTACTGTTAGATAATTTTTTGAATTACGTTGTGAAAACTGGTTTAAAAAAATACACATTTTCTTAAAATAATGCTTTTTATTTGAGCCACTAAATTGACTGAGATGCCAGAGAAATGAGTATTTCTGCTCTTAAAATGAGATTATTATATGATATGCATTTGAAATAAAACAGATTTTTCTTTTCTTATTTTAAACATAAACCACCATAATCCATCTGCAAATGTCTAACTCGTTAAATCAAGGAAAAGTACACTTATTTAAGAAAAAAGTGCGTACCTATATTTACATTTTTGGTCCCCCTGTTGGCCCCTGTCCTGAACAGCCTATGCACTGAACTGATATAAAACCAGCACTGATGGGTTTCCCCCTTTTTTTTTTCTTGTTTTATTTCTAATTTCTGGTGATTAAGACTAGCATCAGGAGGGGACAGTGCAGTTAGAGCAGTTGGCACAGAGGTAAGAGCATTGGTGGTAGAAAAACTGAGGTGTTTTGGGCTGAATGCATCATGTTTTCTGAAACTTGGCAGCTCTGTAGCTTATGGCGTAACACTCTTTAGCGACACTATTCTGATCCATTGTCTGTTGATTAGCAACCCTGTTGCTAATTTACTGTAGGTTTTGCAGTATACAAGTTTTCTCAATGCTATTCAAAAATCTGAAATATTTTGCAGATAATAGCACAAATATGTAGAAGTGCAACATGCATGTCTCCCACTGTAGTTTCTCTTCCTTTCTAGATCTGTGCTCTGTCTAAACAGTCATTTCTTGTGTGGCTGTCTGGTAATTAAATCCACACCAAATAAAATAATTCCTGGTGTCAAAACACCTTTAGAAAGCAGCTTTCTATAAAGCGACAATACTCACGGTTCAGGATCAACCCTCTCTACAGGCGCCAAATAGTTAGAAGGAATGCTTCCCTTTGCACTGGTAGACATGGTTCTTGCGATCCACCACTCCTCGGTGGTGTAGTCGATGACCTCCAGAATATCCCGGGTGCTAAAGGTCAGATCATCTGCAGTGCGAGCCGTGCAATCAAACAGGGCGGTGTAGCGTTTCCCTCCAATAAACCCCGACGGTGAGGGCAGAGGTTTGTTTACAGCATAGCCTACTTTTGATTCCAACCTACGAGCTGCTGAAGGGTTTCTAACCATTCTGACATCTTACAAGTTCTGGCAATTGTCTGGCTTGGCCTGCTTAGAGGCATGGCAGGAAACACAGCTAGAAATATCTTTATCCCTGGATTTAGAAAAAATCCAGCTTGGTGGCCATGTTGCTTTCCACTCCTCAATCATAAAAGCTTATTCACTTTGCAGCAAATTGTCCTGCTATCCTCATTATGTCATAGAACACATAATAATAGTCCAACTGAGAGACAGCAATGATCTTTGACCAGACTGGAACAAACAAGTCTGAGTTGAAGGTGTGCAACTTAAGATTTGAAGTTTCCTGTCTGACACACTTTGCAAGGTCAGGTAGAGGAAACTACCTGCACCCCTAAGCTAACACCATGTCTATGTTTGTCACCCTAACGACAACATATATGAACATATGACATTAATTATAAAACCATACCACCAAAGGTGCTGATGTCTCTTTCAAGCTGTGTTTGCTTTCATTTTGAAAGTTTAAATTAATAATTTTTTATAAACATACAGTTATAAACTGGATCATGTTTAAGAACATTATAATCCACAGTTTGACCTAGAGAGAGGATCATTTGGATGTGTTGTTTAAAGTATCTTTTATAAAAATAAAATAAACTCAATAGAAAGAATGCATTGAAAACATCCTATTTATTCAAGTTCCCTATACATTAATGCTGCCCTAATTTTATGGTTCACACAAACAATACATGTATTAAAACTTGTCAGACTCAAAATGTGTGCAATAGTTTCAAGAGCCCTTTATTTTATTTGTCCTGTCTAGCAATGTGGCAATAAGAATTGTTGTCTTATTAATGCCAGAAAGAGCCCAACAGAATTTACTCTCACAAGTAGAGCATTATCGCTTTCGCCATAGTGCGCTGCTTGATTTGTAAAACTATAAAATACTTTTATTATGATTCATGTAGGGAATAATTCATGTTAGGAGAAGACTAAATTGAAAAAGCAAAGGAAAACACAGAACAGATGAAAGAAAGAGGGGACAGAAGAGATGGACAAAACTTAATTAGTTTGCTTCATCGCCTGCAGAGACAGATGTAAAAAGAACAGCACAACCAACTGGTATAGAAGTATAAATAGAATACTGCAACACCTGGATACCATCACTGAAGTATGCAGTATTAATCAATATGAAGTGCATAAAGTGGTAGCTGAAAATTAAAGTTGATGAGTAATTAAGTAACCGGATCTAAGCACCTGTAGGTGTTTGTGAGAGTGCGCTTGGGTGAGGAAAGGGCTCGATAGTGGTTGTGAAGAGCCAAAAACCGCCGGCAGCCAGCTACTCTGACTTGGAACCGCAATCAGACCATGGCCTGAGGGTAGCTGCCCGCCCCACAATGGGGGGCCCAGGGGGGCCACGCCCCGAGAAGCAGTCGCCAGGAGCGGGCCGGTACCCGGCACCATTTAGGCTGTTTGCCTCCTCCAGCAAGAGACCCTTTTGTTTTTGTTATGTGTTTAAAGTGTTAAGGATTTTCTTCTTAAGCGGAATGTGCTACTGCAGGTTAAACCTCTTGCACTTATTAAGTGCTTTTTCACAAATGTGGTACAACCAGTAATTCAGGAGGTGCCAACTGCTACGTGGTATGAAAACATGCAGCTGACAGATTTGCAGCTTACAGTGACAGTTTCCTTCTCGATACCAGACTCTCCATCCAATCTTCCCTCATTACCGTCCTGACTCTCCTGGACATCTCCTGTATTACTGTATGTGATTTCCCACTTTTCATTTCTAATTGACACTCTTAAGTTTTTGCCAGTGCGCAAAATAAATAAGGTTTTTTTTTAGTGTGAATATTCAAATCAATTTATACATTTTTAAACCACTGCTTTGGGGGGTATACGTTGATATTAACAAGTGTGTAATTGGCACACTAACACACAATGAGACTAACGTTAGAGTCACGCTTTCAAGTGTGAACTGGGAAAGATCAGAAGTAAATAAAATATCCAAAACCTTGCAATAAATACAGGAAATAATATGCTTATAGAAGCCTAAATGTAGCACATACTACCTAGAAGACTTAAGAAGTAACCATAAATCAACAGTGAACAAAGTTGGGAAAGTCACTTTCCAGCAAGCAGGAGGAGGTCTAGTGGATTTTATTTATTGGTGCTGTTGCCTGAGGGAGACAGATGCTAAGATCTGCCTTACTTTGATTCTAAATTGGTTATCTCAGTCAGTCAACCAGAGTCACTCCTACTATGGCAAGCCATATAAAATGAGTACTGAATGAGGAAATCTGCATGAGACAGTGGCCTCCTTATTTTCAAGGACCTCGAAGGATTCAGTCCAGGTAGACCAGGTACTTGGGGGATGCAGCCTCTGAAATCGAAGGCACACATAGTGCAGCAGAAGATGGCTCATACAACCCAGCAACCTGCCTCCAGGAGGCCCTCTGGTGGCAGGTCTACAGAACTGAGCAAACATAGCGCAACAGAAAAAAACACAACCCTATCACCTGCTTTCCAGTTTGGTCTCTAAAACTTAATGCAGGTACCTCCTTTTAAACATGTTGAATTTATAGATGTTTCAGTGTGGCCACACATGATTTTAAGGCAATTCTACATTGATCAGTTGGACATAGGTGTGTGAGGTACAGTTTATGGGTTGATATATACAGTGTTGGGCATTTTACTTTGAAAAAGTAATTAGTTATAGTTACTAGTTACTTCTCCCAAAAAGTAACTGAGTTACTAACTGAGTTACTCCACAATAAAAGTAACTAGTTACTAGTAAAAGTAACTATTGCGTTACTTTTGCGTTTCTCGCCCCGTAACCCTCACCACCCAGCCCCCACCTTCCCGCCGTGCGTTTCCAAAGCCAGCTGAATAGAGCGGACGACAAAGACAAGAACCTGCAGAGAGTTTAGCATTTATTGCAACTCAACGTAAATGACATCAGTGGGGACGTGATGTGAAGTTTTTTAACAGGGCATTCAGATCTGGTGAAATTAATAACTGGGGATGTCTAATTCTGAAATCCTGTGTGTTTGGGTTGTTATAGATACTGCAACATCTATCTATCATCTATCTATCTAGATGTATACTCTGCGTGTGACATAAAATATGGACCTCCATCCCTGCCACAAAGGCCATCAAATAATGTTTAAAATAAAAAATACAGTAGGTTGAAAAGGCAGAGTATCCATCCATCCATCCATCCATCCATCTTTCTCCCTTTCATTTGATCGTTCACGCTCTCCATAGTTCTCCTGTGGCGCGAGCACAGGGCGACTGTTGCGCGCCTTTAGCGAGCATGCGCGTTTCCTGTCGCTTGCGCAGTGACTCGTGCCGCCTGCGCTGTGCGGAGATGCAGAGGAAACCGTATCTGATGGGGAAACGCAGCTCGCTGTAACACCGGTATTTCCATCAGGAAAACGCTGTTTTGCTGCTGGAGTCATCCTCACTCTCCATCTCTCTGTGTGTGCTGTACGTTAACGCCCGCCAGCAGAAACACCCACCTACCCAACTGACAGACGGAATCTCACTATACATCAGCCATTCTCATCCTCCCCTCTCTCAAGACAAGGCGCGCACCTCTGGATGACCTAAAAAATAATCTTTAATATCTCTTAAACAAAAGTAGCACAAACAATATTTTTTTCTGCACAAATCTGCACTAACGTTGCACTAACCATTCAGTCTATTTGCAGAGTTTTTGGACGTGGGTGGGGTGTCAGCTTCACGCAGCTGCGCACGAGTCCTATCATGAAAAAAGGTTCATTGTGCGACCTGAGTAACGCGCAGTAACGGGGTGTCTGCAATGGTAACTGCGTTATAGTTACAGTCGAAGTAATTAGTTAGATTACTCGTTACTAAAACAAGCTAACGGCGTTAGTAACGCCGTTACTTTCAACGCCGTTAGTCCCATCACTGGATATATATATATTTAAATGTTTATTCAAATAAAGTGTAATGGGACTGTCTAGTTATTAGTTAGATTTCTATGTTTTGCAGGTTCAGATGTGCTGTTTCCTACTGTCCCTTTTTCCTGTTTAGTTCAAGCTGTTTTTTTGTTAGTCTGGTCAGTCTTGCATGCCCTATAGAGCAAAAGATCTGGGAGCTTGTCTGTGAGGGTGGACTAACTAACCTAAACTCTTTGAGTCTTAACTGAAATTGGCTGCATATTTAATGTGGTATTTGATTTGCTTTTGTTTTGTTCTCATTTATTTTTCAGTGTCTCTTTTATCTTTTAAGTTTCAGGCTGTTTGAGTAGATGAATAGTGCTAATTGTAGGGCTTTCAGTTCCATATTTCTCCACTAATAAATTATTTATATTGAGCTGACTGAGAGAGGAGATCTTTATTGAACTGCTGGATAACGTATCAATATTGAAATTATTTCATACCACCCCCCATAAGGTAAATGGTGGTTCATTTTGTAGCATTTTGCTAGCTCCCACAGGCCAAAAACTTGACTGTTGGGTTAATTGGCTGCTCTTTAGTGTGCTTAGGTGTGTGTGTGTGTGTGTGTGTGTGTGTGTGTGTGTGTGTGTGTGTGTGTGTGTGTGTGTGTGTGTGTGTGTGTGCCTGGTTGTATGTTTTTGTGTCTCTGCGTTGCCCTGTGATTGACATGCGACCTGTCCAGGGTGAAACCAGGCCTTTCGCCCATAGACTGCTGGAGATTGGCACCAGCCACATCGCAACCTTTGTGGATGAAGCAGGCAAAGCTAGGTGGATCAGCCAACTTTAGGAAATAAATATCATAATCAAGGTAACAAGGGATTGAGGCGGTGGTTTTAAATAACAGCAGCCACCACTGACTTGTGGGGACCAGTCAACTTAAATAAAATAAAACCTTTTTGTCATTACACTGTCATAAGTATAAAGTAGTGTTGTGCCAATGCCATTTTTTCAGCCCCAATACCCGATACCTGGCTGTGTGGTATCGGCCAATACCATACCGATACCATCCGTTTAAAATTAATGTGTGTTTGTATATATGAAGAACTGCATACTATCCATCCATTCTTCCATTTTCTGACATCTTTAATCCCAAGTGGGGTCAGGAGGGGTGCTGGTGCCTATCTCCAGCTGTCTACAGGCGAGGGGCGGGGTCCACCCTGGAGAGTTTGCCAGTCCTTCACTGGGGCAACACAGAGTCACACAGGACAAACAACCATTCACACACACACTCACACCTGAGGAGAATTTAGGGAAGTCAATTAACCTAACAGTCATGTTTTTGGACTGTGGGAGGAAGCCGGAGTACCCGGAGAAAACCCATGCATGCTCAGGGAGAACATGCAGACTCCATGCAGAAAGATCCCAGGCCGCAAATCGAACCCTCAACATTCTTGCTGCAAGGCAGGAGTGCTAACCACTGTTCCACTGCGCAGCAGAACTGCATACTTCTAAATAATTGTCATCATGACTTTGTCAAGCTGCTGCCTAACTTTGTGAAGCAGGAAAAAGACAAATACAAAGTGAATCCAGTAGAACTTTTTCTTGCCTACCTGGAATGGGTGACAATATTTGAATATACTTTTGATTCTAAAATGGTATCGGTGCCCTATTTGTTGGTACTCACAGATACCACCATTTTAGTGCTGGATCGGGGCCCCGCCCAATACTGGTATCGAGGCAACACTAGTACCAAGGAACGAATTTCACTGTCTGAGTTTTACCCATCCCCTTGGGGAGCAGTGGGCTGCCATTGTACAGCACCCAGAGAGCAGTGTGGGGTTAAAAATCTTGCTCACGGACCCAGATTCCATAGGAGTGGGGCTTGAACTCAGAACCTCTGGGACCCAAGTGCAATGCCCTAAACACTGAGCCACCACTACCGTATTGTAGAAAGTAACAAAGTTAGTCCTCCATCAACTAAGGAACATCTACAGAATTAAAAGACATTGCAAAATGTCTTGAAAAACTAATTCATCTTTAGTAGCATTGAATAGTTACAAAGTTTCCACAAGTTAGACTAAAAAGTGGATCAGACAGTAGCAGTTAATCCAGAATACTGTTGTCCACATCCTCACCAAAGCTAAGAAAGTGAAGCACATCACCCCATTTCTTAAATCCTTCCACTGAATCCCTGTATCTCAAAGAATAGACCCTTAAATACTTTTGTTAGTCTATAATTCACAGAATGGCTTATCACCAAAACACATCACAGAGTGGCTGTCAGTGTGTCAACCGCTCAGACCCGAACCCAATATGGAAAAGAAAAATTTAGTTCTTATGCTCCACTAATCTGAAACAAGCTGATTAAAAAGAGATGATTAGGTCGGCAATTACTGTGCTATTTAAACATTTTAGTTTGAGTTTCTAGCCATCAGGATTAGTGGATACATGTTGCGGACCCAAATGCAAAGCTTTAAATAATGCTTCTTTGGCTTGAGTTCATCAGAAAGGAGGAACAGAAAAAAGGTTCCAGGCTCCAGAACTAAGTCCCTAGAGGTCCATTATTATAACTGAATAGGATGGTGCATGATATTCTCAACACCTTCACCTGGCCAAATCAGGTTCCATTTTTTTCAGTTATATTAGAGTCATAAAGTTATTTACTCTAATAGTCATCGTAGGAGTTCATATCCATTTCAAACATATCCTCCAGTTGCCACTGCAGAGTCTGAAATGTGGGACGCTCCTGTTCCTTTTCCTTCCAACAGTCCATCATAATGTTGTGCAGTGGTTTCGGGCATTTGGGGGGACAGGACATCCGGTTACCTTTGGCAAGCCACTCCACTGTTTCTGTGTTCGTCAAACCTGACAAAAAACAGTAAGAAACATAAGTGCCGGTGCAAACTCAAACTATTCTTGTAGGGATTATTTTAAGCTTTGATAAAGGACATCTGAATCTTACCTGGGTAAGGCAACTCGCCAAATGTCATGATCTCATACAGCAAGATTCCAAAGGACCAAACATCCGATTTGATGGTGAACTTGTTGTAATTTATAGCTTCTGGAGCGGTCCACTTTATAGGATATTTACTTCCTTCCCTTGCATTGTATACGTTTTCATTTTCTCTCTACAATCAAACACAATATACAAACTTAAAGTCGTAGGGAAAGAGCTGTTCCAAACGTAGCATTTTGGAATTCTCCCGAGTGGTGCACGACTTTACACGAATTAATAAGGTGAATGTCGTTTATCAAGAGGTCGGGATTGTTATGGTTGAAGGTTCACATGCATGTTTGGTTGTGGCCGGTTTATTTGAAGTATCTTGCTAACCAGTTAGCAACTTAGTGCTAGTAGGTTCCCAATGGGAAATTCCATTGGGACCAAGTAGCACTAAATTGGTGACTTAGAAACGACACTGTCAAGGAACACTATGGACAGAGGAAACATGCAAGAGGAGGAGAGTTTAGTGTCGGAGGTCGTGGATGAGTCTCCTCCATCTCCTTTCAACGTAGCGTTCACAGAGCTCAGGGTATTACTGTATTTTCACGACTATAAGGCGCATATAAACGTCTTTTTTTTTCCTCAAAAAGTGCGGCGCGCCCCATAGTGCGGTGCACCCTATGTGTGTTGTTACTCCGGACGTTGTTGAGACCGCAATGAGAACGTTAAAGGGGGAAGTATGGGCGTGGAATGTGTATAAAAGAACAGGTATGTGCTTTATGCAGAACTCCTCATCTCCTCATTGAGGAGATGATGAAAGAGTGGCTGAGGGAGGTGAATGTAAGGAGACCAGGTGGTTTTTTCCACTCATCACCATCGCTGTTAATTTGTGACTCCATGCGTGCCCATCTCACAGCCGATGTGAAAAACATGGTGAAACTAATGAACGCTGTGCTTGCTGTTATTCCGGGAGGTCTGACAAAGGAACTTCGACCGCTCGACATCGGTGTGAACCGGCCGTTCAAAGTAATGCTACGTTCACGCGTCTGCTGCTTCATTTTTGCTGCTTGTACCAGTTAGTTCTGATGCGCGGCTGAAGCAGCTTTGCTGCTCTGGCTGCGCGGTACAAAAGTGTCTGACGCGTGTTGGGCGGAGCTACTCTATCCTTTCTTTGCCTTGCAGCTATATTTGCTGTGATCAATGGGAATAAAGTAGTTTTAATATGTTTTTAAGTGAGAAAGTCCACCTGAAAACTTAATCATTGCAGTCAGTTCATCCAGATTACCATCCTGCCTTCCAATATTATTTCTGTCGGAGCCGCTCAGACCCCCCCCCCCATACTGGCGGTGCGCTGTCAGTAGGATCCCATTCATCTAAATAATCTAAACTGCAGGCACCAGTATAATAAAAGCGAACATATTCTGCCGGCAGATTTCTGCATTTTAAGTTAATTTATGCGTCAATAAACTGTTTCAGAGGAGTGATCACAGCGCTATGTGTCATCAGCGATGTTTCTGTCTCATGGCCAGCTCCCAGGTTTGATTAATACTTTGTAATAAATACATGAATAAAGCACAGTCATACTCAGTTTTGCTCCCGCTCTATTTTTAAATACGCAGTAGAAGTATTTAAACGTAGTAGAGGACATGTACCGGTATATAAAAAACGAGCCCTATAGACCTTATGTGTGTGTTAAATGCAGTAATGGCACACATAACTGAGCCTGCACCTTTTAGTACGGTGCGCCTTATGCTCGTGAAAATACAGTAAGTTAAAAGTTCTCTTTTCTATTGCTGTTGTTCAATAAAATTACGTTTCAAGATCATTTGAGGGAAGAACATTATATTTTAAGCGTCACTATATGGCCCATTTACCGATTTAATGTGTAATTTAAAAAAGATTTTCTGAAGTTGAGAGGACCGCGGCAACCAACAGAGCTTGGAGGCTAACGGCGGCGATATTTTTGTTTTAGCTGGCAAAATGTTCATTTAATTTGAGTTTATCTGACTGTGTTCATTATTATCCCCCACTAAATTAAAAAGGCATAATTTATTATTATCTAGGGACTATTAATAACAGGAAGTGAAAAGAAGCTCCATATGAGCCGAGCGTGTGGTGATGTAATCAGTACGCTTCTGTTCCAATTGACCCATATTAATGCTGTGTGCTCCCTTTCTCCCCAAGTCCACACTTTTCTGTGTTCTTCTAAAGTACGTTCTTCGCGAGGACACTAGTCCGTACTCGGGTTCTTGTGAACTGAAAAAAACGGCCAACAATTCGCTCTCCAACTATACACCTGTAACGGTCACCACTACTCTGCAAAGATTCTGATTTCAACCGTTGCCTATATTAGCTGCGACATATGAATCAAGATGCTATGACCGAAAAAATTTGATTGACAGATAACCGTTGATATATGATTGGCCAAACTTAGGTGTTCAGGCTGACGTATAACTAACTGACCTGCATAAGATATCAAAAAAGAAACCACAGATTTTAAGACAGGATTTTTTTTTTTATAGAAATTTTCTAAATTTTGGGACAATATCGACTGATAAAAATAAAATGTTTCATACATGTTTAAGCCAAAATGATTTGAAATTTAAATATGATTTCCCTACAACTTTATACCCTGTCTACACCAAAGTCTAACATCAGTAGGAAACCTACCATTAAAACTCTTGCCAGGCCAAAATTAGCCACTTTGCAGACGTTGTTTTCTCCCACCAGTACATTCCTGGCAGCCAGGTCTCTGTGGATATACACTATATTGCCAAAAGTATTTGCTCACCTGCCTTGACTCACATATGAGCTTAAGTGACATCCCGTTCCTAATCCATAGGGTTCAATATGACGTCGGTCCACCCTTTGCAGCTAGAACAGCTTCAACTCTTCTGGGAAGGCTGTCCACAAGGTTTAGGAGTGTGTTTATGGGAATTTTTGACCATTCTTCCAGAAGCGCATTTGTGAGGTCGCACACTGATGTTGGACGAGAAGGCCTGGCTCTCAGTCTCCGCTCTAATTCATCCCAAAGGTGTTCTATCGGGTTGAGGTCAGGACTCTGTGCAGGCCAGTCAAGTTCATCCACACCAGACTCTGTCATCCATGTCTTTATGGACCTTGCTTTGTGCACTGGTGCACAGTCATGTTGGAAGAGGAAGGGGCCAGCTCCAAACTGTTCCCACAAAGTTGGGAGCATGGAATTGTCCAAAATGTCTTGGTATGCTGAAGCATTCAGAGTTCCTTTCACTGGAACTAAGGGGCCAAGCCCAGCTCCTGAAAAACAACCCCACACCATAATCCCCCCTCCACCAAACTTTACACTTGGCACAATGCAGTCAGACAAGTACCGTTCTCCTGGCAACCGCCAAACCCAGACCCGTCCATCAGATTGCCAGATGGAGAAGCGCGATTCGTCACTCCAGAGAACGCGTCTCCACTGCTCTAGAGTCCAGTGGCGGCGTGCTTTACACCACCGCATCCGACGCTTTGCATTGCACTTGGTTATGTATGGCTTGGATGCAGCTGCTCGACCATGGAAACCCATTCCATGAAGCTCTCTGCGCACTGTTCTTGAGCTAATCTGAAGGCCACATGAAGTTTGGAGGTCTGTAGTGATTGACTCTGCAGAAAGTTGGCGACCTCTTCGCACTATGCGCTTCAGCATCCGCTGACCCCGCTCCGTCAGTTTACGTGGCCTACCACTTCGTGGCTGAGTTGCTGTCGTTCCCAAACACTTCCATTTTCTTATAATACAGATGACAGTTGACTGTGGAATATTTAGGAGCGAGGAAATTTCACGACTGGATTTGTTGCACAGGTGGCATCCTATCACAGTTCCACGCTGGAATTCACTGAGCTCCTGAGAGCGACCCATTCTTTCACAAATGTTTGTAAAAACAGTCTGCATGCCTAGGTGCTTGAATTTATACACCTGTGGCCATGGAAGTGATTGGAACACCTGATTCCAATAATTTGGATGGGTGAGCAAATACTTTTGGCAATATAGTGTAGTTGTGTTGCTCCAAGTAAGCCATGCCTGATGCCACCTGGGCGGCCATTTCAATGCGGTCCCAGATATGAAGAGTGGCACCTTTGTCCTCTGTTATCCAGATAGATTTACATCAACAGAATCAGTGACAATATTAAGCACAGCTGCCTTTCATTAATAACTGATCAACAGGCTTTTGCTGACCTACAATGATCAGATTTAGCTGTGCTAAAGCAGAGAAACCTCTAAAACCTGCAGGACAGCTGCCCTTGAGGACAGGCTTTGGGCATGCCTCATCTAGAGGGAATATGTGTTTCAGTTGGCCCTGGAACACCTCCCCTAGAGGAGCTGCTGGGGGAGGTGACCACCCCCAGGTAAACAGAAGACAATGAGTGCAAACTTAAATTAAACTTATCAAATCAGGTCTCCTTGAGTCAGAACTCTGTAGATGCAGATTCAATTGGAAAGTGTGAACAACTTACTTCTAAGGTTCTCAAGCAGGTTACCATTCTTCATCAGCTCCGTGATGATGTAGATGGGTTCCTCTAAGGTGCACACAGCGTACAGCTGGATCAGCTTAGGGTGCCGCAGCTTCTTCATCAGCTGAGCCTCTGCCAGGATTTCCGCACGGTCCAAAACACCTGGAAGAGGTAAGTTCTATATTTTTGCATTCCCATATTTATTTATTTATTTTGTTTTATAAAATTCTAAATGTTTTTGAAAGTTTAAATATTTTTCTATTACCTTCATACAGTAACTACTACATGTTTTTATTAACACCATATTTTTATATCTGTCATTCAGTTTCAAAAGTACTGAATGATTTCAACCCTCATAAACTGGCAGGACCTGATAACCTGGCTACTTCTAATTTTAATGTGCAGCAGCTGATACCATAGCTAAAACAGTCTTATTTATATCGCAGATATGGCTGCTTTTCTCCCCGCCATATTAAAAAAGGTTTGCAGACAGATTTTTATCAGATAACGATGTGACCTGGTCTTCTAATTATCTGTCAAATCAGAGACAGTGTGTTTAACACAGATTGTAATAAGTTTACATAAACGTACAAAGGTTTCCATTTTAGGTCCAACTCTGTCTTGAAATTAGATGAATGTTGTTAATGAATATTGCAGGTTTGTGACTGATGACTTCATCTGAGCCTATTCCTAATTGCTGTTAAGATGTAGGTCCTGCTGTTTGCTAATTCCACAAGTTTTCATTCCACAGAAACAATGAAAGACACATTAATAGTGCATGCTGAACCATATTAATACTTTGACATAGAAATTAAGGTAAGCTGTCCATTAAATTGTGTATTGATAACACTGTGTCATGATCTCACAATGATGCCTGGTCTGATTACTCATTTCACACACCTGCTTAGCTCCACCTAGTTCTCATTACCTACTTATCTGATCCACCTGCATTGGTCACTATTTAACCAACCTTCAGACCTGTCATCAGTGCCAGATTACTCCAGCATACTTGTGTTCTGACTTTTTGATCCTGACCCATTCTGCATCTCGACCTCTGAGCCTGCCTGTTCCCATCTGATCTTTTTACCTGATCTGTCTTCTGACTCCTGCCTGATCTCTGCCTACTTGTGTACCAACCGGAACCGTTTTCCCGACCACTGAGTTTGCCTGCTGTCATCCATGCTATCAGCCCCACTGCGAACAGAACCTGGAACTGTTACCTGACCTCCTCTTGGATTCTTGGATTCGGCACCTCACCGGATCTCTGACCTCCTGGCTCTGACAACCGACTTACATCGGCTTTGGCTTTGCCCTCTGGATTATCCTGCTTACATATATCTGCTTGGTTCTGATCTCCTGCCTGTCCTCTGACCTCTGATACACCTGTGTCTGGGACTCACTGTGCAATGAGCGCGGTGCTGCATTATCAGCCAGCCGGCCGGAACCATTCTCACTTGCTGAGACTGTACTATAAGACCAGGTTAGTGACACACTTGTTTGTCATCAGCCACTACCAGAAAGACGTGGTCACTAACCTGTCATCTACACCTGCATAGGTTCCTGCCTTAGACGCTGATGTCATCCACCTGATTCTGTTGTAAATAAAATGTTCTGTGAAATCAAACTCTTTTGTCTGCCTCGAATTACTGGATACTTCTGTTCTCAGCTTTGACACACTGTAATGATGTTGAATATTAATAGTTTTCTTTAGAAACAGACTTTTATTTTCTTTCATTGCAAGGAAGTGTCTTTCCAACAAGGTTAAAAAAAGTTAAAAAAAAAAAAACTAAAAAAAACTTTGTTTTCCAAGTTTGAGGACGTTTTGCTTCCCATCCAGTACACTTTCTCAAGTCAAAATGTTTGAAATAGGCTTTAAGTTCCAGGCTTATAGAGTGACACAAACAAAAGCCTTGTTATGGCTTAGAAAACTTGCAAATTTGACCGAAAAAACAGGTCCACCCCTTAGTGATGGGGAGCCATGGAGGTCGTTGTTTGCCTGGCTGACAAGGCGAGATGTTTTGATCCCCTGCATAGCGATGGGGGTTGAGTTGAAAGTGGAAAGGAATCAACTCTTTCACTGCGTTGTAGGTTTTTGAGAGCTGGAACCTGAGGCCACCCCCTCTCTTTAAGGTTGTATTTTTCTCTCATAGCATAAAAGGCTTCCTTCTAAAACCCCTTCCAAACCACCTGTATTCTTTGTGAACATTCTGCTCCCCAACGAATGTCCTTTGTTCTTAAGGTGTACATGGACAGCAGAGTCCTTTGGGTGTGGAAAAGTACACTTAAAGTGTTTTGTATCAGGTTTGTTGGTTGGTTAGCCAGTTGGTTAGCCAGATTACTGAAAATATATAATTCGTTTGTAATGAAATTTTTACCACAAGTGCGCATCAAGCCAAGGGACAATCCATTAAAACTTTTAAATTATCCAGATCATTTGTAAGTTGTAGCTACAGTTTTAAATCACAACATGGCTTTGGGGCAATTTTTGCTGCTTGGCAGATGTCTGCTCTCTCAATGTGCTTTTCTACCCTTTCAGTTGATTTTTATGTCAAATTCTAATATATTTATTAGGTTTTATTGTATTTATAAAGAGTGAACAAAATCCAGGTGAATATATGGCATAGCTGTGTTGACTCATTTATCCCATGACACATACTAAAATGGTGTAGATTAGTGTACAATACTTTTGGATATCTAGTCCAGATTTTAATATGTTGCATTTGATAAGACAATTCAGAGTTTGATTTAAAGATATATTAACTAGACATTTTAGATGATAAAAAGCAGCTATCTAGTTACTTTGCCTGGTAAGAGGTATGTTTGACAGTGCCATTAGTTCTTAGATGAAGCAACTTGTTGTTTAGCCATTTACTTTTTCTTTGTTATCCCACTTGCCTGAAATCTCTAGATAGACTAAGCATTTAATCTGAGATCCCAGTAGTTTGATGTTTCTTATTCAATATTTGTCATGAGCTCTGAATGAAATCTGTCTGTTTACTTAAAACATAACTACAGAATACTCAAAAATCACATAAATGATTATTTTCCTCTACCAGTTTCGAGGATCTTCACAGCAACTGACGTGGTGTCGTTCCACACACCCTCAAAGACTTCTCCAAACTGTCCGCTTCCGAGCTTGTTCAGGAGTTTGATAGAACTGCGATCAATCTCCCACTGATCCACTGTGTTGTAGGACAGACTATAGGTCTGCGGAGCCTCTGTCTGCAAAACAGGGAAGGTAGTAATAAAGAAAAACAGAGTAAAAGTGATTAGATCTGTGTTCCTTAATGCTACAGGCTACCTTTCTGCATGGGTCGCCCAGGCACCCGCACAGCCCATCAGACTGTCTGGAGTAATATTCCACAAACTCCCTCAGTGTTGGGAAGGACTTGTTCTTAGACACGCAGTAGTAACCATTATCCAGTTTCTCCAGCTGGTAATGTTTCACCTTTCCTTGGTGCAAAACTGAAAAAAAATACATAATAATTTTATTTACATTAAGTTGTATTAAAGTTAGGTAAGGAAAAACCTTTTATCAAGTTCAAATTTCTAGTTTAAGAATTATTTGATGTTTAAAATGGTCTGTTTGAATCTAAGCATTTACACATTTATCTTCTCCTCCAGCTACAATGAATGCATAAATCTAAAGCATGTTAGAGCATGCCAGTCTGATGTACACAATGTCAGGGTTGTGCCCTCTGCTCGGGTTTCCTTTTAGCTTTTTTGCGTTCTGTGTCTTAGTAGTTGATTTCTATCAGTGCCGATCTCTTTAGTTCCCCTTTGTTGCCCCGTTGTGCTTTTTTCCTTTCCTCTTGGCTTCCTTCTGGTTGGTTCCAATCTGCTAATTAGCCTGTCTTGATTCAGTCTCCCCATATATACACCACCTCTGCAGTCACTCAGTGCTGGTTTGTTGTTTTTTTTTGTTCCCTCGTCTCTGGCTTCCCATGTGAGTTTTCCCTGGTGTAATCTTATTTTAAATGTATTTTGGATTTTTGTAGTGATGGTGAGATGAAGCCTCGTTGAACCAATTGGCTAAATTGCTTCAACGATCCCCACAGTTCATGAACCTTCATGTGAACATGTCACCACCTACTGGTGGAATGCAGAACTACAGTTAGTAATTGTTTTTTCCAATTTAAGTTCCTTTGAAAATGTTGATGATTGGCATGTATAATAAAATCTTTTGGGCTTTCTTTAGTGCAAAATGTCTTAGAAGAGAAGAATCATTTAAGGTTCACTGTTTTTCTGCCATTTTAGATAAGCTTAGGCACACATCGAAAGTGCTTGTGCAAATTGGGCAATGATGAGCAAAATGCAAGGTGTTGGTCATTTCGTTCAAAAATAATAGTTTTCCACAGTTTTTGGTTTTAATTGGGTTGTAAGTGATGTGTTCAACCAGTCTTCTGGTTAAACCGACCAATCTAATTTGGCAGTGTTTTCACCCAATCTATATTTGTACTAGGGCAAACCAATACTATTAGTCACATTAGCCAAAACTTTTAAAAGTCTAAAGTGGGTCTCAAATAGACAACCTATGGAGTGAAAGTCCTTGTCTCTCAGCTGACACCTCTAACACAGATAACTGCTCATCAGACACCAATACTACAGTACTTAAAACTAATGTTAAAACTGTGTCCAGTGACTTGCTTAGATTTTGATCATTACATTGTTTAATCTAATCACAATATTTTTAACCAACTAGAATGGTTTGAAAAACATCCAATCTGTTCATAGAATCTATCCAAACTCTATCCAACTGGTAACTGGTTACAGTAAGAATCAGAGGTACAAAAGGCAACTGTAAAAGGCGGCCCCGTCCAGGAACCTCCCCATGTTCCTAACAGATTCCGAAAGCAGAATGAGAGGCAGATCTTTTGGTTATTATTCTCGCTTGTGCAACAGACTGCCAGTTTTAGTCAGACTCATTACCTTATTTAAGACTCGACACAAAACTTTTCCTTTTGATAAAGGTTATAGATATTGTGGCTATTTTACCCTGAGCTATCTCTAGTTGGGCTACAATAGTTTTAGGCTAAAGAAGGGCATAGCAGAGGAAGACAAAAACAGAGGAAGAGAACCAAGTTTAACTGATGCACTTGCAAACCACAGCTCACAAAACTGCATACTCTGAAGTATCCTTACCTGATAGAGAAAGTGCTCCTCTCAGAGATTTTGAAGTTCTAAGGAGAAATGCACCTTGCCTATTTTCCTCTGCCAGCAGCAACCTCTCTGCATCCAGCCGTTTGGTGTCTCTGTAATACCATCTAAAATTCAGTAAGAAAAAAATACAGTTATGGTACATTTTTCTTTTCAATTTTCTTATAAAACCATCTGTATAACATTTTGTAAAGGTGTTTGGGAGTTCTGCGAGTGTATGTAATACCTCTTCCACAATGCCAACTAAGCAGCATGTTTTGAAAATTTCAGCAAAACTAAAATTAATATTTTTAAAATATATTTGATATGAAGTTTTTTTTATATTCCTCTCATTTCTTTATTTTATCCTTTCAAGTCCTTTCAGTCTTTTGTATTAATTTGGATTAAGATTAAGGTCACAGATGTCCTTTTCCAGTTCAGCAAAAGCTAAACACAGGTTGGTGACCTGAATTCTTAAACATTTCAAAAAAGACATAGCAGCTCCAGTAGCTCCTGAAAGAAGCAACTGTGATTATGTCCACATTTATAGTAGACTGAGAGACTGTGATAAACAGTCGGCAGCAAAGATCTGACATGGGTAAGGCAAACAGGATAGGCTCAGTAGATCAAAGAACACTTTACAGATCTTTGAGATTAACTGAAGGCCCAAATTAGAGATAATATCCACAGGAAGTCTAAGTTACGTAAATAAAACTGAACATTGCAACAAAATCATTGTCAGAGGGATTATCTTTGACAATCAGAAGTAGGAAGTGTCTGGTGAAGGGAGGTCAGAGGCCGAGGTAAAGCATCACTTTAAAGGAGAAGTCCCGTCACATTCAGAATTCAAACTTTTGAAAGTACTTTAAATATGAAATTATTCCATACTGTTCAACAATAAATGATCAGTGTTTTTAATTGAGAGTAATTTTCATGTGAATGTGCTTTACTGGAGGCATCCATGTTTGTTAAAAAACACTACTGCCACCTACTGGTTTGTGACGTCACGGTGCGGTATCGGCTGTTGATCAAGTCCCAGTGCTGTATCTGGTGTTTGTCACAACGCGCTATTATCCAAGTCATCTTGAAAACATTCTTCTTCCAAATGTTGGCTACATATTACGGGTTTTTTCTCTGGCCAGAAGTTCGATGGCAAATCCTCCCTCTTCAAGTTGGCGATCCAACGACCAACCCGTCCGTGGAGGATCAGGAATCAGAAAGGTGAAATAACTCTTTTTTTCTTACTTTTACCCGATGTATTCCAGCATCCAGCTGCCATGCACGTGGGCATTGTCAGTTTCACTATAGCTCTGGTGAATTTCAATGGTGAAGTCCTCTGGAAATCTTCAATAATTGTTGTTGATTGCAGATGTGTCTAGTAGTTCCCATTGATTTAGCTTGTAAAGCGGGGAGAATGGCGCTAGGCTTACCGCACCGTGACATCACTGCTGGAAGATGGCAGGAGGGAGGGGTTACTATATTTGGGCAAAAATGGCCGCTCCCAGACTCAGTAATTGTGATGAAAATTATTGTTTTTATTTTTTTTACTGATTAACACAAAATTAATTAAATCACAGCAAAGATATTAGTTTTAGTTATAAATAATGATCCATTGATCATTCCTTTCTGACCGGACTTTTCCTTTAAATGTGTGCTTGTTCCAAATGAACCAAGCGGATCAGTGCATTTAAAAGTTAAAAATATCAAAATAAAACAAATAAAAAATCATAATAATAATTTTAAAAAAATGTAAGGGCTGGTTATACTCCCGGAGCAGTGTGCCACAATGAGCTTCCATCCATCCATCCATTCATCCATCCATCCATTTTCTTACATGCTTAATTCCAAATGGGGTCACAATCAGTGCTGGTGTCTATCTCCAGCTCTCTACAGGTGAGAGACGGGGTCCACCCTGGACAGGTCGCCAGTCCATTGCAGGGCAACATAGAGACAAACAGGACAATCAACCATTCACACTCACACATTACAGAACGGAATAACGTCAGAAAATGTCTTCTCCTGAAAATTTGAGTGAGTGTGGAGCGATTTCGCCGGAGTGGCGAGATTTTGAGGGGATTTTGAGCGGAGTGTCCTGGCGCAACTTTGAGCGGCGGAGCCAATGAGCAAACATCCTCCTGAGTGGGGAGCGCGAACTGCGTGGCACTCCGCTCCGTTCACATGCTCTGATAGTGACATAAACACAGTGACTCAGGTTCATGCCAGCTGACCAAATCTACGTTGTTATAATGTTAATATGAAGTTTAATACCGTAATAGCACATTTATTCACCTGAGAACTGATTATATCTCTGTGTTACAGACCTTCACACTGAGCCTGGTTCTGCTGGAGGTTTCTTCCTGTTAAAAGGGAGTTTTTCCTCTCCACTGTCGCTACAAGCATGATTAGTGTGAGGGATTGCATTTGAGTCAATGAGTCGATGCAATTAACGCAATTAACTGGTTTTCCTTAGATAGAAAGCTGGATGATTTGGTGAACTGTTAAGTGCCTTGAGATGACGTGTTTTGAATTGGCGCTATAGAAATAAACTAAATTGAATTAATGTTATGCAAAGGCGTTAAATTTAACAACTCTGGAGTCTAAATCCCAGCAGGCTCCAGGTTAATTGTAATAAAAAAAATTGAGGAAAGTTTCCTTCTGAAAATAGGATGGAAGGTGCTAACATTTAAATGGTGATCTTTTCAATTACTTTTTTTATTTTCAGATATTTAATATCATCGAAAAGCTTAGACTTAGCTCAAAATCGCCCCAAGAAGACTTGTATCTGGTTTTGCCACAGCCTGTCGCTTATTTCGGAGCAACATTCTTATAGCATCCCCTGGCTCTGCAATTGTTAATTGTCATGTAATCTGGTAAAACGCGTCTTCATCTCAGAAAGGGGGCTTAATTCCTCTCACATGTTGAGAAAATCAGTGGTATCCATCTTTGAAAAACGAAACCTTATAGAATTGAAAACCATCCGACTTTAAAGAGATTATACTCACGGTTCAGCATCAATGCTCTCCTTAAGGGCAACATAGTTAGCTGGAATGTACCCGGTTTTACCGGCAGAGATCCCAGTGATGGCTCTGGCCATCCACCACTCCCCCGTGCTGGAGTCCAGAACCTCCAGAATATCCCTGGTGTTAAAGGTCAGATCGTCCTTAGTACGGGCCGTGTAGTCGAACAAGGCGATAAAGCGCTCCCCATCTGGCTGTACAACCGCTTTGGCTGATGTTAGATTACTGTTTACAGAAAAGTCCACTTCTGATTCTACTTTCTTAACCGCTGGGTTCTCAATAATGGTGCTCTCTTTGATGTCCTGGTGGTGGTCCTGCCTAGCCTGCTTGAAGCCATTACAACAGCAGCATGAAATAACTCTGTCCCAGCACGAAGAAAACATGGTGTTTTCTGCTCTTCAATCACAGCCACTCAGTTACTTTGTCTGAAGCTGCTGCCATCATTATGTTATAAAACACAGTCAAACGAAAAGTGTCACTGAGATACAGCAGTGATCTTTGACCGCAGCTTAACGGTTTGACAGGAATTACTGCAATTGGCTTTAAAGCTTCCTGGTTGACAAGCCGCGGCAGGTCAGGATGAGGAAATGACCTCCACATTCAGCTGATATCATGGCCACGTGTTTTTAATTAACCTTTGT
The DNA here is from genome assembly GCA_030533445.1 of Cyprinodon diabolis. Lineage (NCBI taxonomy): Eukaryota > Metazoa > Chordata > Actinopteri > Cyprinodontiformes > Cyprinodontidae > Cyprinodon > Cyprinodon diabolis. Next base: position 37,138,151 of record CM060076.1, read on the forward strand.
TCAAAGGGTTAAAAGTTTATTTAAGAAAAACAGCTGATTGCATCCAATATTTTGCTCTGGTTGTATCCAATCATTGACTTTGTAGGTCTGATGTATGTAGCAACATCTATGGTTGGAGGTGTTGATGGTAGCAGTCCAACTAATGTCTCCCTCCAGGATGGTCTCGCAGTCAAACAGAATGAAGCAGAATTAGTAAAAGTGTGTCAAGGTTAAACAAAGTTCAGACCCAAATGCAGAAAACCCAACAGGGAGACCAGGGAAAAGGTTTAATGGGTTTTATTGATGAAGTTATACACAGGGAGAAGTGTTGCTCTTAACACTGCTCAACCGGAACTGTAAAGTGAGGGGAAGACACAGCGGTTAGTTCAGGCTCAGTGGGGAATTTAACTCGTAGACTTGGAGAAGAGGATTTGGTTGCCGACTCACATTTCCAGAGAAGTTGTTGAAACCTTGACTCCTGTCTGTGTGCCATGGTTCCAGTGTTTGTCTGATTCGGTGGAGGGCGGAACAGGGTTTACCCAGAATGCGGTAGATAGTTGGTGAACGGAGAAGCTGACTGCCACTCAGATTTCCTGCGGTACTTGAACGGGTCGTAGTGGAGAATTATCCCTTTCTCAGTGAGAAGCTCAAACGATCTCTTGGGGAAAGTGGATCCAAACCTCCTGTTTGTATCCCAGCTCATTCTGAAGCTCAGTTGATCCTTCCAGGGAGAGAAGGTCATAGAAATCCAGTTTGCAGGAAGACTTCCTGCCAAGAGGCAAATACAAAAACAAGTTAAACTCAGGTTGACAAAAAGCCCAGTTTCACTCAGCAAAAGCTCTGCTTGGCTAGAGTACGCTAAACTGGCAAACACTCTGGTGTCAAAGTAGTGGCAGTCAGCAGCTCTGTTTAACGAGGAAACCATCAGCAGGTGTGTGAGGAGGCGGACCAGAACCACGCGCCTTCTGGTGGATGAAGGGAGACAAACACAGAAACACATACACAAAAAACAGGAGACCTGACAAAGTGGTCCCAATGTCCTCCAGCAGCTCAGGCCTCTAGCAGCATAACTACTGTATAGAGATAGCTAAGAATAACCTGAGCTAATATACCCATAAGCTTAATCGAAACAGAAGGCTTTAAGCCTAGCCTTAAAAGTAGACAGGGTGTCTGCCTCACGGACTAAAATTGGTAGTTATTTCCACAGGAGAGGAGCCTGATAACTAAAAGATCTGCCTCCCATTCTACTTTTAGAAATTCTAGGAACCACTAGTAAACCGAAGTGCTCTGTTAGGAACATACGGAACAATGAGTCTCTGATATAACATGGAGCTTCGTCATTCTTTGTATGTGAGAAGCCGTATTTTAAATTCTAAAGCTTGCAGCAACAGGTACTTACAGTACTTTAACCATTCAGTGGCAGCCCTGTCCTAACTTTGAGTGTTACTCTAATATTCTTAAAACTTAAACTTTGAAACATTTACAACTCATTGATTTGATTAATTAATCAATGAATATAACTTTAACTTAAAAGTTTGATTTTAAATTACATTTATTCTAATGCAAGTAGTGATTGGCATTTTATGCATGAAACCATTTTGTCACATGGATGAGTAAAAACTGGCCTCGGCTATATTGCTGTTTGTTAATATTTGAGACCTAAAGCTGAACCTTGAAGTCAACCCCATCTAGTCAATTTGACACATGATTTAATAGCGTTTGAACTCAGTAAAACATGTCAGCACACCGGATTTCTCTTCATCTTTCTGTTCTGCCCAGGGGCTCCAATTGGAAGACTGACCAAGGCTAAATCATGATGGCTGACATTTCACAACCAAGTTGCTGCAAAACGGACTGTTTGCTAAATTTTTCTCTGAGATTCAGAACACACAGAGCTGGACTGGAGGCGAAAGTCTCCCAAGGAAGCCTTAACCTTGGTGTGAGCCACATGGGACAAAGGAAACCCCACTTCCTGTGAGCCTGCCATGCTAAGCTGCTACTGCTGGAGGAAACTCAAACTTTCCAAAACGTCCCAGTTAGGGACAGATTCTAGATAAACAATCTGATGATTTGGATAATTTCATGTCTTCACTGATTTTGAGTTGTTTTTCTTTATAAGCTAAAGCAAGCTTTATATTACTAAGGGTTTAAACACTGATATTACACTGACATTAGTGTTCATGTGTTTTCTCATGTGCTCATTACATTTCCTTTAAATGTCCTTTATTGGAATCCTCATGTCTATTCGCTTCTAGCTCATTCAAAAAAGGTAAAGAATAATTTAACTAAAGGTTATTGGTTCCTGATTCAGCAAATGATTAAATAATTATTTGGCTCTAAATGAGTCAAAAGCTAATTTATCACATCCCAAATTCTTCAAGATAAAATCTGGTTCCCAAACACAAAATCTGTGTTAAGCTGTAACATGGTTTTCAACCATGTTTTCCCTTCTTCTTGGTACATATTAGTTTAGTTTAGTTGAGTATAGCTAGTTTTTGGTCAAGACTTTTAAAACATTTGACTTGGAGCTGACTACTTTTTGTTAATAATCTCATATTTTGAGTGGAAGTTATGCTGAATTTATTCCATGTATGTTCAGAATGATCTGTTTAACCATGTTTTGAGTTATTTGAGCTCGAATCACACTTTCATTTGTTGTTTTCACACACAGCTAGTATGAGATGGGTTCATAAACAATTTATGACAGTCTGAATAATGTCTGATGAAATAAGATATTAAGATAACTGTGTTATATATGTTAGTATCTTTCTGTGTATTTATCGTTATTAATTTTGGTCCTGAAGCTCCCTGTCAGATTTTTTTTATAATCATCTTATTTTTTATGTCATTACATGTTTATTTATTTATTTTGTATCCGGTACTGCTGAAACGAATGGCCCCTGCTGTGATTAATAAAGTGGTCTAAGTCTAAGAGCTCCACAGACTATTTTTCCCAAGCTCTGACCGTGTCCATGAAGCTTCTGGTTCAGTAATTTCTCACGTCCATACATAGAGTCTGTGATACAGTGAGAGCCGCACTCCTGCAGGTCACACAGCCAACACACGGTTCCAGGATCTAGTATTTATGCCAGTTTGGCCGTGAAAACCTGTCTCCCTCATGTTGTCATAGTGATCAAAAGGATCTGCTTACAATTTGCAGTCTGGTTTTCATTTTATTTCTTTTTACATAATTTATCAATTATACAAGAAGTACAATGAAGTGTAGGGGATTTGCAGCTGAAGAGATGAAGGGAGGTGTCATCATGGCTTGAGCTAACTGATTTGCACTTCAAACCAGAGTCAGGAAAGGTGGAATCATCTACGCTGCATTTACATGTTTTTCTTGTTCAATTCAGTTTATCTATTTAGCACCAATTCACAACACATGTCAGTCAGATTGATTTAGTTTTCTATCTAAGGAAAACCAGCTGATTGGATGGACTCATTGACCCGAAGGCAATCCCTCACACTAAGCATGCTTGTAGCGATAGTGGAGAGGAAAAACTCCCTTTTAGAAACCTCCAGCAGAACCAGGCTCAGTGTGAGCGGCCATCTGCTGAAGAGGACTGGGGTTCAAGGAGACAGAAGCAGACATACAAAAAGCAGCTGTAAAAGGCGGCCCCTTCCAGGAAACACTCAGCCAGGCAGACGAGCTCCGAGCCAGCTCCCATGTCAAAGGATGAAGAGAGCACATCCAGTCAGTCACAGTCAGAGAAACAGGACTACACTGAAAAACAGGCCAATCTCCAACATCTAGAAACAAAGGTGTTGATGGAAACAGAACAGCTGATTTTTCTCTACAGGAAAAACATCATGCCCATTTAGAGGTCTAGTCAGATCCAAATGATAACTCTAAGACAGTTCCATGTGGTTGCACTGCCTGAGGTGCTCTGAGGCTGTTGCTGTCTTAAGGCATCAGTACAGTCCAATAACTTTGTTTAATATCTTCATTCATCTCCAGTCGAGGAAGACTCTGTTCTATCAGATGAAGTCTGTTAAAACGTTCTGATGCCCCCTGCTTCAACCATAGACATCTAACTCTTATCTTGCATAGAAATGAGTGAAATATAATCAAAAATCCACATTCCTTAGGTCTAAAGTAATTCAGCAGTGTGGGAAGGTAAAGTGGAAGCAAAGACTTAACTATGGAATTAGGAAGGGAAAAAGCAGGATAAAATGTTCCTCCTTCCAAGGCATGAAAATAAGCATCACAATGGATTTTTGAGGTAGATAGACAATATTAAATGATTAGTATGAAGCAATTTGTTTAAATGTTTCCGTTTCTGTAATTAAGAAATCATTTTGTTTTCACCTTCTTCTTATCAAATCATCTTAAACTGTTTAATAACCATAGTAGTAAATTAGTAGTAAATATATGTATGTTATATAAATGTTTGGCAGAGTATGGCAGAATTCCTCCCTCCCCTCCCTCTGTTCATTGCTTACTCTTTTAGGAATCCCTCTGCGTGCTTGAATGCAGCAACAGCGATAGCATTTCTCCAAACCAATTGTATGCCATGTTCTTGGCAGTTTCTCATTTTTCTGTGTATTGTTGGTAAACAACGGACTAAGCAAGTTTATCCAACAAATCATTTTCAGGTTGAAAAATACATACCAGCATTTTGATGCAATCTCAATCAATAACCACGTCAGCACAGGAGCCCTACAGGGGACGGTACTCTCACTATCACTTTTCAATATATACACCTAAGTTTTACAGATGAAAACTGACTCCTGTCATCTGAAGACAAACTCAGATGACTCTGGAGTCACTGGTTGTATCAGCAATGGAAAAGATGCTAAGTACAGGTGGACAGCTTTAAGGCTTAGAGCAAAAACAATCATGTTATCTTGAATGTGAGAAAAAAAATCAGGAGATGATTGCAGACAATGAAAAATATGATGGACAACTGTGAGCATCCTCTTCATCAGGCTGTTAAAGACAACTTTAGTGGGTGGAGATATGCGTGACCCCCAGCCAATTAGCATCTATGATAGCTCTTTAAAGACAAATGTTTTTTACGCATAAGAATATTGCGATGTAGGGCGCCTTTTAAATTAATTTTGTATCTTTTTGCACAAAAAGAAAAAGGAGATCTTTCTTCTTTGCACTTGCTGACATGGAGGGAGCCTGAATCAGCCCCCTACATCTTTTGCCACAAATATATTTTTTTATACATATATTTGCAAGGAAATCGGAACTTTATTCTTAAGTTTTATAAAATCTTTTCCTATTATTACTTTCTTTAGCTTATCCACTGCAGTATGGGGAAGTCCTCCCACCAGCCATTCCTTCTAACTGGTTTTGCCGCTGACGCAGTTTCTCTGAAGTTTGTCAAGCTGTTTTACATGAGCCTGGCTATGCTGCAGGTGCAGACAGGAGAATATAGAGCCTTAATCTTCCCCTCTGTACACGGTCAGACTGCAGCTCCGTCACTTTTACATGAAGGGTACAGCGGGTCTAACCTGAAGAAGCTGCAGGAACAGCTTTTCTTCAGACCCCCCTCACCTGCAAAAGCCTGAAAAGGCGGTCATAGCTTGTAAACGCTCTGATGGGGCAAAAAACTCAGCAGTTTCTATCAAGGGTTTGTTCCCAATCTTTGCTAGATGAAGTTATAATGAATACCAGACCAGTGGGTATTGTTAAAAGGTTCAGAAATTTTGAATTTGACTGATGTGAGTGACTATGTTGCACGTCCACGGCTAAAAACAATGCTGCGGTGGAAGTGAATAAATAGACAATCCTACCATCCAGCCTTAACTTCTAAAGAAAGATTCTGACCAGAACATTTTGTTGTCCAATTTAAACATGTCACACATGTAGAAATCACAACCAAGGCTGTTAGCTGGCCTGTGATAGTCCTCAACTCTCCTCTCTGAAGCAGTGTGTCTTAGGCCCCGTCCACACGAAGTCAAAACGAACACGAAACGCTAATATTTTCCAGAACATTTGTCGTAAAGACGGAGACGTAAAATAAATGTGATCGTCCACACGAATGCATGAAAACGCTGCAAAATGTATGCCAGGCCTGTAAGTGGCGCTGTGGTGCCAAAGCAAAAAGAGGCGACGAAATGTTGGGCATGCGCACTAATATTTATACATGGTTGCCCTGCGGGTCCATTTTCGTGGTTCAGTCAAATTCAGGTGCTGAACTATGTGGTCGATATTGCTCTGTTCTTCCTGGAGATATTCCAGAAGAAGAAGATTCTGTTGTAAGCCCGACAGCAGGGTGAGTAGCACGAGCAGCAACCATTCAACACAGTACGGCGCCATTGTTGTTGTGATACTGTGTCGCGCATACGTGTTTAGAGGCGACGCTATGACGCATGCGTGTAAAAAAAAAATGCGTTTAGAGCTTAAAGATGGAAACGCGAAAACGGCGTTTCAAAATCTTCCCACTCTGAAGACTGAATAAAAAAAAGATCGTTTACAGACCCCCGAAACGCCGTTTTCGTATAGATGAGAGGCTGGTTTGGTAAAAAATTTGTGCGTTTAGGCCAGGGTTCGGCTTCGTGTGGACGGGGCCTTACTGTGCTACTCAACAAAAGAGAAACTAGATAGTACAGCAATGATCTTGCATGGTTAAGATGGTAAATGTTGAAAAGTAAATAAGATGAAATTAATTAGTTAGTAAAGCAAGTTGATATTTTATATCATTTATTTTAAAACAGCAAATTTCTATGAATTTCCATAACTTTAGACATACTTTAATCCAACCAGAGTCCAATAAAATACTGTGTTCTTATCCTGGCATTGATGTCACATTGAATATGAATGTTAAGTTCTATACAAACATCCAGGTCCTTTCTGTTCCTTCAGGTTTAGTTACAGATGAGCAGACCGAATGTTAAATGCTGCTATCACCTCTGTGTAACAGATGGCTTTGAAATAAACTCATTCTAAAGAAGGCTGGTTTGCTACAGTACAGTGGTGATGCCTTTGATCACTAAGAGTGCTTGGCAGAGTACTAGCACCACAGTGTGGCCATTTAGGGGGACTACAATAGAATACAGTTTGCTAAACTGCACTTCCTGGTTTGATGTGAGCCTCTCCTAAAGTTGGAAATGTTAACATCTTGAAAAGGCTTCCTTTTGATTATCTTTGATTATCTTTTCTATATTCATTCGTCAAACAAGCTATATATTCAAACCCAGATATTTACAACACATATTTTCATAGAGAATACATTGAAGAGAGACACTGACAAACTTGATTTTCTGAAGATTTATCAATGAATATCAGCTCAAAGGTTGAGAAATGAGTCAGTTCACCTGCCCAGCCTATCATGGGTGGTTTTCCTGTGTAACAAATTAACCAAAACTACCATCAAATCAAAAGGCCTATTTCATAAAACTAAGATAAGAGATTAAGTCAGAATTTTCCGGGTATGGTGAAGTGATTAATCCCATGTTTGGCTTCACGGAAGCCGTAACACATAAGTTACCATGGTGATTTATTTTGTGCAGCTTGCCTGCTCAAGAACAGGCCAGCTGCCAGCTATAATGAATCATGTTGGAACCGATCAGAAACCAATGAGTTTTGGCAGTAATTCAGAAATTGTTGTTGTTGGACTCAGGTTTTTCACTTCTGGTATGTTTCTGTATGCAGTAGATGAAAATCTTGACAAAGCCTGTACTTATATAGAGCTTTGCAATGTAACCACAGCTGCCCTGGGGGTCAATGACAGCAGTGCGCTGCCGTACATAGACGCCATTAGGTACTCTGACCACCATCAGTAGGCAATGCGGATGATGCGTCTTGCCCAAGGAGCATGACACTATTGAAAGCCTGATATGGGGCTTTAACCCAACACCAATATTTGTTTGCAAGGCAAACCCATGCCTCTAGCACCACTGTGTGTATTTGGCATTAAAGGATAAGCACACATCTTCATACCCCTCCCTGGTAACAGAAGAATGAACAACATCAAGAGGGAAATAAACAACATAAAAAAAATACTTCAATTAGGCCAATCATGAGTTATTAACTAATTGGTAAATGCCACTTGCAAGCAGTTTGGATGAACTACTTTTAAGCATTGGCTAGGTTTCTCAAAAGTTTTTGGTGGACTTGGTTCGGCAGTGGAGCACTATGCTCATGGGCCAGTGTATTCTGGCAGGAGCTGTTTTGATAACTTTGGTATGTGTATCTGAAACCTTAACTAGTTTTAGGCTTAAAACTTTCCTCTTTAGTAAAGCTTATAGGTTCAGAGGGAACACCTTACACCATTCTGCTTCATTACATCTCTGTTCTTCAATTATGTAGTATTTGTTAGTTCAACAGCAATTCTTAAGTTGTCCGTTTTTGTAATTTTTCGTGATTCTGGTAGGCTGTGATACCATCCTTTAGAGAAATATCAGCCAGGGTACTGCAAACAATATCTTCCTAGACATAAATATAGTCTCAACCTTACTGTGACTAGCTGAATTCGCTCTCTTTGATCCCTTTTGGCATGAAAACTGGCTCAAAGCTCATCTGCTTTCTTTCCCAGAGAGCCACATGTGCAGCTAAAATACTGTTACTTTTACAGTCATAGAAAACATTCATGGATCAGTGCTTCTGTCTCCTTGACCTACAGTTGGGCTCGGCAGATGGCCCATCACAACAAGCCTGGTTCTGCTGGAGGTTTATTCCTACTAAAAGGGACTTTTTCCTCTCCACCTTCACCGCACGCATGCTTTGTGTGAGAGATTGTTGTATTAAATTTGCAACACAAAGCAAATTGCTTTCCAGTGTCTACAAGCTCATTATCCATGGGAAGCATATGATGCAAACCAATGATTCGATCCAATCAGCCAAGTTTCCTTAGAAAACTTTTAACCAATCTGACAGTATGATCTGATTGAATGTTTTCTGTTGAGTGTCTTGAGATGACATGTTGGGAATTGGTGCTATATATATATATATATATATATATATATACAAAACAAATTGAAACTGAATCTGTTCTGCAAGCTTATTCTTTTAAACCTTTTCAAAAATGTGTTTTCATCGCCTCTTTAGAGCATTTATGCCTTTTCAAAAAGTTAACCCCTACCTCAAATGAGCAACAAAAAAACTAAGTAAAGTGATTTGAATTTCAAAGTTTCCTACGTTCTCTTCTGATATATTGAAATGCACAAAAACCATTGGTGGAAATGTTGACATTCACCATGTGGTGAACAAGAAGAATCTGGCAGCTGGCTGACTGTCCAGAGTGTGGTTTCCATTCATTTATGGTTTGATTATCTTGCAATAGCTGCCCACCAGCTGACAGGCCTGGGGTTTCAGGCTTTTGAAATTGCTGAGCCCAGTTTGCTTGGAGTAGGTATCCTTTCATTAGAGCTGTGCAATCATTCCTTGTGTTCTCTCCACCAGCAAGGCTCAACCTTAGCTTCACAGTTTCTGGCATTGTAGGGTGTTCAATAGAGTCCATTGCCTTTCATCCTGAGTGTGAAACCTTGGGTTAAACTAGCTGAGGCAACATTTATGTGGCAGGGCCTATATTGTTAAGTTCAGAGCTGGACGGGTTAGGGTTAATTTCTCCGCTGTAAGCTTAAACACGTTCATGTGGACTTGCTGTGACCGTTTCCCCAATCTAGAAAGTTTACTGATCTTTAAACAATGGAAGTAATGTGTCTATAGGTAGTTATCCTCTACTTTGGTTGATGTTCAGAACAAGGTTTGAGGCACTAAACAGCACTCCAGCAGTGAAAGCCATTCCACATCAGGTAGAGGAGGCACTCAACCTTGACATAGCTGACGTGTGGAAGACTGTAAGGACAGTCAACCCAAGTAAGGCCCCGGGCCCTGATAACATACCTGTGCGGGTGTTCAAGGAGTCTGCAGGTCAGTTGGCTGATGGCCTCACAGACATTTTTTAACACCTTGCTAGTGCAAGTCATAGTGCCAGCATACTTCAAGTCTGCCATTATCATTCCAGTCCTAAAGAAGCCTCAGGTCACATCATTCAATGACTACAGGTCTTTCCCACTGACTACAATCATGATGAAGTGCTTCGAAAGGCTGGTTAAAGAACACATCGTCTCCAGTCTGCCGCCAACATTCCACCCGTTACAGTTTGTGTGGCCCACCGGGACTCCCGTCAGGGGGTAGGGCACCCCTAGGACCTCGGATCCCTGGGGCCCATGGCTGGATCCACTCCGGGGTGGCTGGCTGCCGGCGGCTCCCGGGAGCACCGGCGTTGTGGTGGCTGGGGGATTTCCTCGGGGCTGTCTCTCCCCCTCCCTTGGTAGGGGGTCGAATTTCCTGGGTTGGCCCGGCGCTTGCGTCGGTGCTCTGGGGGGACGCCTCTTCGGCTCTTCACAACCACTATTGAGCATTCTTCCTTTGGATAAACTACAGGTGCTTGGTTCCTGGTACTCAGAGATTCACTTCCATACAGAAAGCCAATATTCTTATCTTCAGCTACCATAGTATACATGTCAGATTAAATAATACTACTTATATTTCAGCGATATTATCTAGGTGTTACATATTGTATGTCTTGCACCTTGTGTGTTGGTTTTGCTGTTCTTTGCAGGTGATGAAGCAGACTGAAGATCTATCTTTATCTCCCTTTTATCTCCTCTTTCTTTCATCTTTTCTCCTTTTTTTCAGTTCTCCTTTCCTGTTCTACTTACATTGCAGTGTCCATATAATCTGTAATACTCCCTGCATAATTATAATTAAGCTATTAATATGCATAAATTAAGCGGAACACTATGGCAATAGCCGTACTGCTCCACTTGTGAAAGTAAAATCTGTTGGGCTCTTTTTGGCATTGAGACAATTATTAATATCACATTGCCAGACAGGACACAGTTTTAAAAAAAAAAAAAGAAAAAAAAAAGGTTTTCGCTCTCAAAAACCTACAATGCAGCAATAGAGTTGAATCCTTCCCGCTGTCACCTCGGCCCCACCCCCATGCAAGGGAAGGGGCATCTTGCTTGGTCAGCCAGGCCAACAATTTTCCCTGACGACCACCTTTTCAGAGGCAAAGACCAATATTGGGTATTGCAGGCTAACAAAGAACCCAAACGACTTTCCATTCGTAAGGGGCGGACCCATTCGTCTGGTACAATTTGCATGTTTTCCAAGCACAAACAAGACTTTGTTTTTGGTGCGCTATATAAAGCCTGAAACTCAACGCTATTTCTGAAATTTTTAATTGAAAAAGCTTCCTGGATGGGAAGCAACACATCTTCAAACTTGGAAACAAAGCCCGGTAGTTTGTTTTTTAACTTTCTTGGAATGACTATGACCAGGATGACTGAGAATCTTGACCAGCTTTTTGCACCATGTGCTTTTCTCCCACACCGTTTACATTTGATCTCTGCTGTAATTTATGAAATGGAAATGTTCTCAAAGCTGTACAAAATGAAATTCATACAAACAACAATAAAAGTTGTCTAATATCAGAATTGTAATCTCTTACACATTACTGTTGCTCATTTTATAACTGAAGAATTTTAGTTCTTGAAGGGCCAACAGAAGAGAAGACCACACTGCTGTTCCATTTCTGCATTCTTGTGGTACTAAATGACACAGACATTAAAAAAAGACTCTGAACACCTTTAGTTGATTTTTAAGATTCATGCCTGACTGAGTTGGCTTGCATCAACTTTAGAGGTATGTACCATTATTGTATGAGAATAAATGGGATTGCATTTTGAGTTTTAATAAATCAAAATGCTTTTTCTCATGGAAAATAAAGCAATAGTTGACTAAAAAATGTTGAGATATGTCTGTTCTTAGCCTCACAGGCTGCAAATGAAGGTCATGAGAGATAATGAGTTACACAGCTTCCTTGTTGTTTAGATACATCTGGTCGGTGAAGGATATATTAACCTAACAGGGACTGGCCTTGATGAACTCAAGTTGTTTTTCCTCCAAATATTCGTGTGTGAGAAAGTTCTTTATGTAGGGGGTGGGATAGCTCAAAGGGAGAGTATTTGGAGTTGCTGCATAAATAAATGTACTGAGCTTTGCCCAGTCAGAGCTCCATCTCTCTGTCTGAGGACACTAAATATGAACATTCTCTTGCAAGACTCTCAGCTTCCTCCTCAACTTCACACTGATATTTCAGAAAGTTTAGGGGAGATTTAGTAGTTTGAACGAATGCCACATATTTTCACATCAGGTCCAATGTTTTTGTGGATTACTGCACACTAACAACATTTATTTCCCTGGCTTGAATGTTAGACATTGTGCTATAAGGAATTTGTGTTTACACACTGTATATGAGGTTCCTGAAATAAACTGCACTCTGCAGACCCAACAGCAACCCAACCATTTATCATAAATATAATTTGTTTATTTATGTAAGGCATAGGTATAATTAAGTTAAAATACAGCTATTGTTCAATAAATGCTTTCAGTGATTATAATACACATTTAACAGGAATTTGTTCATAATATTAAAAAAATCAGGCCATGAGTTCAATAAACAGGGTGTACTCGTTCAGAAAACATGCCAGTAATCTGAGCCCGTCAACAGGTCAGGAAAGAAGTTGAGTTTGGAACTGCTCAGTCATGGCTGTCTTAGAATACTTCAGTGATATGCTGTAAAACCACATAACTGGGGCTTTGCTGTGATGTCAAACATTGTTTGTAACGCTGGAGGACCAGAATTAGCTTTGGTTTAAAATATAATTTCTGGCAAACAATGTTAAAACCCCTTGAGACAGAGACTTAAGACGGAGCTTTCATATCCTCCTAGGTGACCTCCGGCGATGGTTCAGTAGTTGGAAAGAATGTGTGATATTGATGAAACCAGCAGAACCAGATGGTCCAGAGTGACAGTCATTCTGAATGGGGCCTCTCCCCATCAGCTGGGAATCAGACTCAACAGAAAACCTTTACCTTAAAGTGCATCCAGGAAAATAAAGAGTAGTGTGTCTGTAATTCAAACAGTTTTAAATCCTTCATCTCAACATATTAGGTAGGATTATCAGTTATGTTACAATCGTTGGTGAATTTAGCGATTTTTGATTTAAAACGTTCTTTTTTTTTTTAAATCCTTCATTAACAGTCAAAGTGTGGTTTGGCTCTAATAGCGAGCACTGTCAACATAAGAGGACGAATCCATCTCAAAGTATTCCTCCAGTTGCCACTGCAGCGTCTCAAATGTTGGGCGCTCCTTTTCTTTTTCCTTCCAACAGTCCAACATGATGTTGTGCAGTGGTTTCGGGCAGTTCGCTGGGCAGGACATCCTGTTACCCTTACTGATCCAATTCACCGCCTGCATGTTATTCATGTCTGGAAAAAAAAAATAAAAAAAAGCTGGAACTTAAGTGATGGTCCAACAGAACATTATCCATGGTTAAATGATTTTACAGCAGAATTCTTACTTGAATAAGGCATCTGACCAAATGTCATGATCTCATACAGCAAGATTCCAAAGGACCAAACATCTGATTTGATGCTGAACTTGTTATCGTGGATAGCTTCTGGAGCGGTCCACTTCACAGGAAACTTACTCCCCTCCTTGGCCTCGTATACATTGTCATTTTCTTTCTACAATCAAGGACAAAAAATATAATAATAATTTCACTTTCATTTAAACAACTAAACAAACATCACGCATAGAGAACAGAACAGGCTGGATTATTTTCTCTTATTCATGCATGAATATGACATCCAGGGAGCAGTACTACTGCTCCCCGGATTGTCTAAAGCAAATTTTTCCAAAGCAGTTTATTCTAACAGGGGAAAATAATTATTTTCAAGTAAATCCAACATAAAATCCTGAACCTACCATAAAAACTCTTGCCAGGCCAAAATCTGCCACTTTGCAGACGTTGTTTTCTCCCACCAGTACGTTCCTGGCAGCCAGGTCTCTGTGAATGTAGTTCTGTTGCTCCAAGTAAGCCATGCCTGATGCCACCTGGGCGGCCATTTCAATCTGGTGTGTGATACGGAGAGTGGCACCTTTGTCCTCTGTTATCAAGATAGAAAAACATGAACAGAATCAGTAACAGTTTAAGTTTTATGTTTAAAGATCAGCCATTGTTTTACAACCGTGTCTCTTAATCTGATAAAAATGCAGCTGGCAACAGGGTTTAAAAAGTATGTTTTCTGTGGCATCATTGTTTTTCTGACTTTAAAAATGTTGAGGAATAAGATGACTTTTTTGAACACTGCTGGAGCAAATTCAATGGAATTCAGTTTATTTATATGGTGCAAATTCACAGCACACGTCATCTAAAGGGAACTTAAAAGAGACAATTCAACCAGAATATACAGTCAGATTGGTTTAAACCTTTCTATATAAATAAAACCAGCTGATTGCATTGCCCAATTGATACTTCAGCAATCCCTCACACCAAACATGCATGCAACAACAGTGGGCAGGAACACTTTATTTTAACAGGCAGAAACCTCCAGCACACATATCAAATTGGAGGCTTGAACACACTACAGGGCCATTCAATTCTGCCCCTAACTATGCTTGGGGACAAAGGGCATCTGCTCACACAACATTGAGGAGATCACCTGAACGGAATGCCAAGAATTTTCATTCTTTAACTCCTGCTCAGTTAAGTGGACCTTTTCCCAATCTCACAAACAGACTTCCTTCAACATTTCTCTTTGGGTTTTAATTAATGACTTTGGAGACGGCAGACTGGACATGGGGATCATCCACAGACAAAAGCCTACTGGCTAGGCCATTTGAACACAGACTCATCCAACACACTCTGGGCTCAGCTTTTCTCAGCTTTGGAGACACCTGAGCTTTCAAACACAGACATCAAAAGAGTTTGCAGGTTTTACAAAAGCTGTGAAGAGTTTCCAGCTGAACAATTTGGGATTTTGAAGATATTTTATTTAAAGTATTTACTTTTGTATGAAGCAAGCTAACAAGAATGATGTCCACATGTTACCCACTGCTGACATGTACTGTTGCTTATAAAGCAAAAACAAACTTTAAAGTTTATGCATTTCCTGTTATGCTAACTACATTTGATTGCCAAAAAAATAAGCACTTAGTCATTTCATTTGAGTTCCCTCTTGTCTTCTACCTACTAGTTCCATTGTTTCAACAGACCTACACTACCGTTCAAAAGTTTGGGGTCACATTGAAATGTCCTTATTTTTGAAGGAAAAAGCAATGTACTTTTAAATGAAGATAACTTTAAACTAGTCTTAACTTTAGAGAAATACACTCTATACATCGCTAATGTGGTAAATGACTATTCTAGCTGCAAATGTCTGGTTTTATGGTGCAATATCTACATAGGTGTATAGAGGCCCATTTCCAGCAACTATCACTCCAGTGTTCTAATGGTACAGTGTGTTTGCTCATTGGTTCAGAAGGCTAATTGATGATTAGAAAACCCTTGTGCAATCATGTTCACACATCTGAAAACAGATTAGCTCGTTACAGAAACTACAAAGCTGACCTTCCTTTGAGCAGATTGAGTTTCTGGAGCATCACATTTGTGGGGTCAATTAAACGCTCAAAATGGCCAGAAAAAGAGAACTTTCATCTGAAACTCGACAGTCTATTCTTGTTCTTAGACATGAACGCTATTCCGTGAAAGAAATTGCAAAGAAATTAAAGATTTCCTACAACGGTTTGTACTACTCCCTTCAGAGGACAGCACAAACAGGCTCTAACCAGAGTAGAAAAAGGAGTGGGAGGCTACGTTGCACAACTGAGCAAGAAGATAAATACATTAGAGTCTCTAGTTTGAGAAACAGACGCCTCACAGGTCCCCAACTGGCATCTTCATTAAATAGTACCCACAAAAAAAACAATGTCAACATCTACAGTGAAGAGGTGACTGCGGGATTCTGGGCTTCAGGGCAGAGTGGCAAAGAAAAAGCCATATCTGAGACTGGCCAATAAAAGAAAAAGATTAAGATGGGCAAAAGAACACAGACATTGGACAGAGGAAGACTGGAAAAAAGTGTTGTGGATGGATTAATCCAAGTTTGAGGTGTTGGGATCACAAAGAAGAATGTTTGTGAGAAGCAGAACAAATGAAAAGATGCTGGAAGAATGCCTGAGGCCATCTGTTAAGCATGGTGGAGGTAATGTGATGGTCTGGGGTTGCTTTGGTGCTGGTAAGGTGGGAGATTTGTACAGGGTAAAAAGGATTCTGAAGAAGGAAGGCTATCACTCCATTTTGCAACGCCATGCCATACCCAGTGGACAGCGCTTGATTGGAGCCAATTTCATCCTACAACAGCACAATGACCCTAAACACACCTCCAAATTGTGCAAGAACTATTTAGAGAAGAAGCAGGCAGCTGGTATTCTATCGGTAATGGAGTGGCCAGCGCAGTCACCAGATCTGAACCCCTTTGAGCTGTTGTGGGAGCAGCTTGACCGTATGGTACGCAAGAAGTGCCCATCCAACCAATCCAACTTGTGGGAGCAGCTTCTGGAAGCGTGGGGGGCAATTTCCCCAGATTACCTCAACAAATTAACAGCTAGAATGCCAAAGGTCTGCAATGCTGTAATGCTGCAGATGGAGGATTCTTTGACGAAAGCAACGTTTGATGTAAAAAAAAAAAAACTTATTTCAAATACAAATCATTATTTCTAACCTTGTCAATGTCTTGACTCTATTTTCTATTCATTTCACAACATATGGTGGTGAATAAGTGTGACTTTTTAGGAAAACACAAAATTGTTTGGGTGACCCCAAACTTTTGAACGGTAGTGTAGCTAAGGAACATACGTTTCCCCTACCTTTAGAAGGTAACAGAAGGCAATCATGGAAGGCTAAATCGATTATCTAAAAAGGTTTCCGGTTTCTTATTCAAGAAAATTATTTTAGGAAAAAAATTGGTTTAGCTCTCAGATTCCCCTTGTTAACTGGTTTGAAGCAGTGTTGACAATTTAGCATTGTTGTCGCTAAACTAAGCAACTTCAGGCCCCTCTAGCACCTTTATAAAAAAAAAAAAATTAAAAAAAATTGGCTAGGGCCACAACAAGTAACTTTTTTCTGTGTTAATGGACACTTTGCCAGTAAATTTAGGACAGAATCTTGTATGTAACTTGGCAGTTATCCTAAGATCTATCTGCACTGCTCTGAAAGCAAGATAGAAAAAAAAAGAAATCGCAGGGATTAGTAAACCCCTGCAGTTAAATTACATGAAATATGAAAATTAGGAGATGTCTTCTAGTGACATTTAGGACAGCCAATAGTCACTTCTCTTGCTGATAACACCGGTTTGAACACATTCCAGTTGCTCTGAATCAATCAACAGCTAATTTAACCTCATTCCAAACTCTTTAAGATACACTTTGGTTCTCAAATAGAAAATCTTAACTGAACTATGATATGATTGCATTTTTGTATTGATAATAGTTTTCAATCATTTCCATCTGCTATTTTTCTGTGTATATAGTAGCTACTTGGTTTAACAGAAGTTTTATAGTATAGTCAATAGTTTTAATCTGAAATATGTTTGACTTTGAGTTAAATAATTTTTATAAGCTTAATTTATAATCATTTTATGGGTGCAGAATTCACTGATGATAATTTGTGCTCCATTGACACTTATTTATCGACACAGCCAGTTGGCACTATGTGCACAGAACACCACATGAAATAACGAAACTTATTTGTTCAAACAACTAAGTTACATCAGCATTTAATTGCAAAACATTCAAATATGCCCCTCATGGGCATTGAATGTAAAACAATAACCACCACAGAAAATCCAATTCACTGATTCGGAATCACAACTGGTCCAATTAATATTTTTTTCAGATCTTATTAGAACGAATAATGGCCTTTTGTCACTGATTTTGTTTATAACTTTTATGGACAGAATTTCTAGGCGCAGCCAAGGTATTAATGGGATCTTTTTTGGTGGCCTTAGGATCACATCTGCTAATTGCGGATGACGTAGTTTATTGGCTTCATCAGGATGTGATCTACAGCTCTCACTTCACAGCCAAGTGTGAAGCAGCCGGGATGAGGATCAGTGCCTCAAAATCAGAGACCATGGTCTTGAGCCGGAAAAGGCTAGAGTGCCTTCTCTGGGGTGGCGGAGGATGTACTGCCCCTAATGGCAATGTTCCAGTCAGTTGTGGAAAAGAGAGAGCTGAGCCAAAAGGCAAAGCTCTGGATTTACCGGTCGATCTACGTTTCTACTCTCATCTATGGTCATGACCTTTGGGTCATGATCACAACAACGAGATCCCGGATACAAGCGGCTGAAATGAGTTTTCTCCGTAGTGTGTCTGGGCTCTCCCTTAGAGATAGGGTGAGGAGCTCAGTCATCCTGGGAGCACTCAGAGTAGAGCAGCTGCTCCTCCACGTCGATAGGAGCCAGTTCAGGTGGCTTAGGCATCTTCTTAGGATGCCTCCTGGACGTCTCCCTGGTGAGGCGTTCCCGGCACGTCCCACCGGGAAGAGACCCAGGTGGAGACCCAGGACACGCTGGAGGGACTAAGCTTCTCAGCTGGCCTGGGAGAACCTTGGGATTCCCCCAGAGGAGCCTTATCCAAGTGGCTGGGGAGAGGGACATCTGGGCCTCCCTACTGAAGGGATGGATGGATGCATGGATGGACAGATGAATGGATGAAATTAAGTAAAACACAAAGAATGAAAGATATCAAATGAGAACTCATCCAGTTATGAGACGCAGCTCAGAGGAGAATCTCTTCCATTTGAAAAACAATCAGAAGCTCAGCAGATGCAGACTCTTAATTAGGTTTGAAAGGTAAAGAACTTACTTTTAAGGTAGTCCAGCAGGCTTCCATTCTTCATCAGCTCCGTGATGATGTAGATGGGTTCCTCCAAGGTGCACACAGCGTACAGCTGGATCAGCTTAGGGTGCCGCAGCTTCTTCATCAGCTGAGCCTCTCCCAGGAATTCTGCAGCATCCATTGTACCTGAGGGAGAGTTCTGGTTTTATTCCAAATTGTTGTCAAAAATTTAAAAATTCTATTGTACTTTGATACAATAAGCCATAAAACTAATCATTACCTCTGAAATACCTTCTAAATAAATACCTCATTTACAAAAAATATACCAAGTCCCAGTTTGGGATTGAGGGGGTTGAAGCCCCACAGTGGTACCATTTTTCCATTTCTCACATTCAATATTATCTGGAACCATTTTGTAACTTTGTTTTACCTTCCTTACCTTTGTTTTACAACTGAGCAGGATTAATGAGACTTGGATATCGGCATCTGTCATAACCTTGCCTATGTTGTAGTTGCTGTCAGTCTTGCGAAATGTTTTCAAATTTTACTTATGCAAAGTTCACACAGCAGCCTTAAGTGACCCAAATCCAATTTTATTGCCCATATGCGACCTGTATCTGATCTTTTCATG